>MU551646.1:2908004-3019012 GCA_024362625.1 Silurus asotus | reverse complement strand
TATATATATATATATATATATATATATATATATAAATTAACACTTGTAACTTCTGTGAAAATTCTTGGCACTTTTGAGTAAAGTTTTGGAGATTGTTCTTCTCCAGCGTAGCCATGTAGGCTGTGTGAGATGATCCAGGGACAGCAGAAAACCTTTAGGAAAATGTGAAGCAAACTAATTAATCATTACTCAAGCGCTGCTAGCGTGTAATGGTAACAGTTGTTAAGCATTATTATGCACGTGCATATCGAAAGGAATGACATAACTGCAAGGAGATATCCACTCTAAGTGTGTTGAGGTGCAGAGCGGTTTTGTTCCCATGCCAGGGTTTGGGTGTACTATACAGCTGAGTCGCATGTCCGTATCACAAGTGTCATGTTGAGGTTCTGTTACCAAGGCAGCCATGGAAAATACACAAGGTTCCACCCTGAGAAAATAACAAATATATGTAAAGAAGTACGCCAAACACACTCTGCACACTGTACAAGATATGCTGTAGATCGCACTGGCAGTTGCATTCTATATAGACTGGACAGAAATGCCTTCATGAAGCACACATAGCAGACATTTTGTGCATTCAGCAGTGCTGTAGCAATTAAAGTCTAATTGCGATGCACCATCATGCACACGTATTACAAACCCGTATGTGATACCTGCTGCCTTGTATTTATTGATTACTTCTTTCTAGTTCTTGACTGCTACAAGCAATATAAGGCAAATTATATAGTTTTTTTCTGTATAAAAGTTCAGTGTTATGTACAGCATCTTTCGTGGCATCTGAGAAAATTTGCACGTTATAAAAAATGGCAGGAGTCTATTTTAAAACTTTCAAATCTGAGCCCACTTGCATTATTCAGTTCATCCATTCATCTCTCTGTCATTTGGCTGTCTGCTTTCTTTGTTTTTCACCCAGTCACCTCTCTCTCTCTCTCTCTCTCTCTCTCTCTATCTCTCGCTTTCTCTCTTTCTCTCTATGCTGCAGTGCAGAAGCCTCTGTTTTTTCAGTACGATAGTTCTGGAGAATCCTGGCACTTCCACTGGCACCGCCATTACCACATTATTCCCTTGTTCAAATCCCCTTCCCAGCCTGTGACCTTCCCACCAAATCAGGAAAACATCATCGTGCAGAAGTGTTCTACTCACCACGATCTTGTGTTCTTGTATCCGTAAACAGCACACGTTCATTAGTCGTCTGTAAAAAAACAAAAAACAACAACAACAACAAAAAGATTGCGTTTTAACCTTTACATCGAACACACACCGGAGCACTCGGGCTCGGTTTCATCACATGAGCTTTCCTCTGTGGATCATTTGTATTTTTCTACTCAGGTTTACTTCTCCCTCTCTAATGTTTTTATTTGGGGTTCTTGAAGATTTTACACATGCCAGTGCTGCCTCCATGTGGGCACGATTTTACATTACACAATCTGCACTATACACAAACACACACACACACACACACACACACACACACACACACACACACACACACACACACACACACACACACACTGTTTCATCACCTGTCTCTTTTCATTTGCATTTATTTATTTAATGCTTGAGCAGCTAAATTATATCCATGGTGACTTACAAGCGGAGACAGGATACAGCTGAGCACTTGTGGATTAAAGGCCTTACTCACCAATACCAGCGGATTACTACAGTATGCAAATACGCAATATAATCTTAGACAGGACACACATCACATGCACACGCACACAAACACACACACACACACACACACACCCTTCCCTCTATGATAGCTCTTCACCTTGCCCTCTTTTTTTTTTTTTCCATTTCACTTTTTTTATGCACATGCCAGTTAAAGGATTCAGAAATGGTTTTTTTTGTTTAAAACCCAGATAAGATTTAATATGCAGATATGATTAACTGGATCATTATGATCGTTTAATTGGTGTACTTGGTGTAGATTTGCTAAATTGCATGTTTTTTGGGGTTTTTTTTTTTCCCATGTAGATGATAATCAGTCAAATGCCATTATCACTGCTTTTGCAACTGTTGCCATGGCAACAGCAAATTGTGATTAAGTTTTAATCAGAAAATAATGGAGATAATGTGGGGATTACATTTGTCCTTTGAACTCGATCCTACTCAAAAAATACTCATGACTCTACTTATGGTGTGTTTTTGATTTTACAACTTTTAGTTGTCTAATGTTAATTTCTTTTGAAACAAACAGAAGAAGGAACAGATCACGAGTCATTCGAGGTGTTTACTTCTTCATCAGCAGTTAAAGGGTTAAGAAGTTGTTTACTACAGTTGGTCTCAGCTTGAGGCAGGCTGCCTTGGTCTGATTGGCTGAGGCTCGGGTTTTCAGACAAGATGGTTGGTCAGGATCACGATCGTTCCTGCCTACTGCTGAAAATGCATGTCATTGTCAGTTGGTGCACAGTGTCACATCTTTATAATTAATGCATAATAATCCATATCAAGAATTCTAAGTATATATATATATATATGATACCAGCTGTTTTCATCTCACTCTTATTCAGTGAGAGCAGCTGTATTTTCACAACTTGTTTTCTCTTCTCCCCCTCCCTACACTTCTCTCCTCAGAATGACTTGTTCTATTTTTACTCGCCTGACTCGCACTCTTTCCCCTTCCCACCCATTTTTTCCCTCTCTTTCTCTAAAGTCTTTACCAACCTCTTGTTTCTGTAGTATCTTTATCTGTAGCTTTCTGTACAGTTTTCCATTTTTCAACCAGATTCATATAGTACATGGAGGACCATAATATACTTTGAGTTGACTAACAAACGTATGGAAAATCTAGTCAAGTTTTGGTAACCTACAAATACTGACACACACACACACACACACACACACACACACACACACACTCCTTTCTATAGTGTGAGTATTTGTAATGGCACAGACTGATACTGGGCCCAAGGCCAAGGCCGCATTGCCCTCTACAAACAGCTTGGTCTTTCAGCACTCTGATACCTAAGTAAAACACACACACACACACACACACACACACACACACACACACACACACACACTCACACACAAAGTGAGCACGCTTTTATCATGCACTAGAGACACTGCGTATGCCCATATCAGAGTTTAAGGCCAGTAACATGAGCCATGTGACATCATTGTTAACTTGACCTCGGGTAGGTTTAGCAGTAAAAAAAAAAATAGCATGAGCAGGTCTACGCTCTGCATGTGCATCAGCTCGGCTCTCCCAGGCTACAGGAATGTAGTACTTAGAGTGTGTAGTGAGTCATTTTGCAGCATAAAGGAAATTCGATCCCGCTTGCAGTGTAACTCAGAAACACGGTGATGTTTCGAATCTGGAGTCGTTCCATTGTATTTCTCTCTCAAATGTTGTCCTGATGAGGAGGATTTATTTTAGCTCATAAAAAAGGTTTAATTATGGTGCACTACGTGATACTGTTAAAACATGCGTTATTAAGCATATATTAACTATTTCAGGCGCTCTCTTTTCAGTAGTATAGAACACCTTTTTTTGTTTCATTATGTTGCTTTGCTGCGGAAAATACGAGTGGATATCGGTGCAAATAGTAGGATTTGGGTGGATATCGGTGGATTTTGATAGATTTGGGTGAATATAGGAGAATATAGGAGGTGTTCAGGTGGATATGGGTGTGCTTTGGTGGATTTGGGTGGAAAGGCTGGATTTTGGTGGATTTGGGTGGATACTATTGTGTGACTATTCTGACAGTAATGCTGCATTTAGAGGTGCATTGGGTTTGAGTGTGTTTGTGTGTCGCAGGGTCAGATATACTGTGCAGATTAATGTAGGCAGTGCTAGAAGCGCATGGTGTGGTTCATCGGGAGCAATAGGGGAAGTGCGCTTGAGAAGATCAGGTTCCCGTAAAGCACTTCCACTTCTTATATTTCTCATACGCATATCTGTGTGTGAGTCAGTCATTTACCAGCAGCGCCATCGGGTTACTGGGGCCTCTGTTAGATAGTTAATAATGTAATTGCTTAGTCACATCTTAATTGCGATATGGATTAAATATATGTGTGCATGTTTGTCGTGTATAAATATGGATGATGGTGTGATAGTTTTTTAATAAAGTATTTGTTTGAAGAAAGCAAGAACTTTAGAAACCCTTTGGTTTCTTGGTCAAATCTGCTGGAGTTATTAAGTTATTAGAGGACATTGTGTTGTTGTGTGTGTGTGTGTGTGTGTGTGTGTGTGTGTGTGAGAGAGAGAGAGAGAGAGTGTGAGAGAGAGAGAGAGAGAGAGAGAGAGAGAGAGAGAGAGAGAGAGAGAGAGTGAGTGTTGGGGGGTATGCAAATTTATGCAAACGAACAACTCATGGCTTAACTGTGGCTAGAAGATCTCGAGTTATTACGTCACTTCGGTAACCAATCGGTGTAAAGTAACGGTCAGCCTTTTTTTACGTCACTAAATATTCAGAAGCTGTTTGTTTTTTTGTTGTTGTTGTTTTTTTGTTTTTTTTGCTCGTTGCGTTTTACATTGAAGGCCGCCATATTTGCATATGACTGACATTCCAGAGCTCCGTGGACCAATCAGCGGCCGAGGAGGGTTCACGACGGGATTTAGCGCGGAACCAATCTCGGCGCGCGCTTGAAGAATACAAGGCGGGTAACCTGCTGGGCGAGGTTCTCGCTCGCTCGCGCACACACACACACACACACACACACACACACAGAAATAGCACACCCTCTGAGAACCGAAAGGGGGCAGCCTACTGTACAACAAGAGGAAGAGGGAGTGAAAAGAGAAAGAAAAGAAAAGACAAGGGTTCGGGAAGCGGGCGAGGGTGTGTGTGAGTGTGTGTGAGAGAGAGAGAGCGCGAGCGAGAGAGAGAGAGAGAGAGCGAGAGAGAGAGAGAAAACCGACAGAACGGGGAGAGAGAGCGAAAGAGAGAGGAGGCCCAAACGGATTCCTGTTGTGATCCAGCGATTTTTTTTTTTTTTTTTACTACGAAGGCGTAAAAGGAGCGCGCGGGGAGGAGCGGCGGCTGCGGCCCTTCTGTTCTTTCTTTTTCTTTTTACATTACTCCGGACACGCGGGACCTGGACACGGGTCGCTCGCGCTGCGCTTCACTCAGCATCTTTCACACTCCGACACGCTTTTGGACAACCTGAACTCGTGCGCGCGCGTGTGTGTGTGTGTGCGCGCGTGAGCGCGTGTATGTGTTTCCTGTCGGTAACATTCTGCGTTATGAGTTGAGTGCCGGGGATCTAACCCTCCCGCATGATAGTCTACGATCTTAGTGAGCGCGCGCGGGCGCGTGTGTGTGTGCGTGTGTTTACGGGGCAGGGGGGGGCAACAACAGAAGAGGGCATTAAAAAATGAGGGTTAGTTTGAGTTCGGGTTTAGGTCGTGATTGCGGTGCGTGAGCGGACAGGAGAGGACAGGACAGGAAAGGAGGCGCTGAATGCGTTTTTAGAGGAAAATCGCTGTTGTCTATGGGGTTCCGCTAGTCACGTGACAGGGTTCGTGAGGGTGCCCGTGAGCCGTTCCGGAGAGTCGGGGGAACGGGAAACAGGTTGCACGCGCACACGCGCTCCGACTTGCGCTTGGCCGCTGACGGTTCGCCGCGTGTAGAGGAGTCTCACTCACTGTCTCGGTTTTGCGTCGACGGTTTGCCGTGCTCGTGTGTGTGTGTGTGTGTGTGTGTGTGTGTGTGTTTCCCCCCTACTTTGAATTATTGTTATTTTGTATTATTTCTGCTCGTTTTGAAGAGCTATGGACATGACGGAGCGCCCGGTTGCAGGTAGCGGCTCAGGGGCGTTCCCGAGGGGACGGACTCAACCGGAGCACCGCTGTAACTGCTGCTGCTGCTAGTGCTGCTGAACCTGCAGCACCTTTACACACACACACACACTTACACACCCACACCTCATTGAGAAATAACGCAGAAACCCGTAGCCATATATATATATATATATATATATTCGCGATTATCACGGGCTAGTCTGTCCCCGCCATCAGTGTCCATTTTTGTTAAATATCCTTTTTAACATCCGTATATATTCAGCCTCATTCCTGACTCACTCATGATGTTTAAGTAGTGTTATGAGTGTTATATGAGTCTTCACTAGTCTCCGGCACGCAGTCTCCCTCTGCCAAACCCCGCGCTGCTCTCAGCCCCATCCGGAGAAAACATTTCTGTTTTAGCATGCTCTCATTGCTACAGTAGCTCAGCTCCGACTGATATATCATAATAATAAACGCATTTTCTTTAACAATGCAAATGATTGTTGCTAATCTGACTCTAGTCGCTGCTCCGATGAGTCGCGGGAATATACAATTCATGTAGCGGTTACTTGGTTCGGGGTTCACCCTGGGTTGTCCGTACTCGAGCCCGTGGATGAGAGTGAGGCCTAGTGCGAAGCCTTCCACCCATGCTCCGAGCTGTGAATGTAAACAAACAGGGTTGAGGGGGGGATAGAGTGGGGACTTGGACCAAAAAATAAATAAAAATTTAAAAACAACCCAACAATAATAGAGATCTTCCGAAGTTTAAGTTATTTCCTTACTATATTTGTTTATATTTGGTGATCATTTTTACCGATGATTAGCTTTTTTTTGTGTGTTTGTATATGCCGTGTTTATGAAACTAGCCTGTGCTGGGTTTAGGAGGGGGGGTTTGTTTTGCGGTTTGCCAGTAGTTTAAAAAATTGGACGTCGTTTTGACTGAGCCCTTTTAATATGTATATATATATTTTTAAGGCAAAAAAAACCTATCCAAAGATTACTTTTTATCGCGTGTAAAAGGGACCAGAGTTGTCGTTTGGGTCTGTTATGGCCGCTTGGTTTTATTCGTGCACTGACCAGCACCTGCCAAGGACGAGCATGAAGATGCTGCCTTTGTACTAGCCAGGATTTCTTTTTGTTGTTTCTTTCTTACAATTTTTTTTATACCAAATGGGACTTTGAACATCTTCCTCTCCAGTGGACATTGTAGTAAATGTTAATGAAGTTCCTATAAAGACAAGAAGCTGAAGAGTTTCATCAAGCGACCATGTTTTCTTCGGAAACACCGCAATATCTCCGCCAAGGGCTGAGCATGTTCGGTTAGTTACCTTCTTTTTTTTTTTTTATCCCTTTCGTATTGTTGAATTGCATTTTTAGGGTCCACCAACTTCCTAGCAACACCATTAGATCGTTTTTTTTTCTTAGGTGCCATCAACCATCTAGGTCACTTTGTAGGTCACAGAATCCCAACCCTAATAGCTGAGATGTGTGAGATGCACGCATTAGCATTCCCACTGCTCCCAGTACAACTACTTCTACTAGACTGGTTTGTGTTCTGCGTGGAAAAATATTCGCTCCAGTAATCTGTGTTGAGAATGTCTGAAACCACCAGGGATATGACAGGACTTGATGCTTATAGAGTACAATGATGAATCTGTGGAGCTGCTGTGAATCCTGTATATGCATTTTTACTCTCTGTTGCCTTGTAGTTACTGTACACTACTAACCCTAGTTTGTTTACCCTGTTGTGCCCCATTTGGAAAGGAAAGAGGGTCAAGATACGCTCCAGATGTCGGAGCACTCTGAGAACAGCAGATGCATCAGCAACCCACCATGTGGTGGTGTCTTGATACTTTTGAGGAGCACTGATAAATCGAATGGATTTCTGATGAGCTTCGTAAACGTTTTATTACCATGTATTTAAACAGAATAAGGGTACATCTATTTATTGATATGAAACCCAGTGTTGCGCAGGTTACAAAGCTTCTAGAGCCGGGAAATCGAACAAAAATGTGTATAATATTCCCTGCGTAGAAAATCTGCTTGTGACTTGACCAACCGTAAGCGCAAATCAACACTAAAACAGGAAATATCAGTTCATGACATTTTGACGTGGTTTCGTTTTGTCACTTCACGTTACCTCTTTCGTCTAGAGATCAGGGTCATTCTGAACATATCCAGGCCACGTGTTTTGAACTTGACACCAGCAAAGCATACCTCTTCATCCGGTCGCGTTTGAACATTCGGTTCTCATTATTTCGTTAAAATGTTAATGATCATTATTGTAATATATACAGGTTTTTTTTTTAACAAGTCATGTCGCTAGTTTGCTTATTAAATCATATAGGGTGAATAAAGTGGAAGCTCTGTTACAGTCTTTCCCCTTTCTGAGCTCCCAGGTCTCCAGCCTTGTAGCTAGTCTCTGTTTCGGTGAACAACTTTCAGAGAAATAAATGACTCATGTGCATGTGATTGGGTAAAATTGCAACAGCAGTTCTGCAACACAATACGAGACAGGTTATGTTTAGAAAACTAGATTCGGAGGTTTTTTTTATTTAATCACTTCATTATCTGTTTATTTCGTGTCGTTATTTTCAGGCCGTTGTTTGGTGTGCTGAATGCTTTGGTGGGTCTGCATGTGGAACGCAGTCTCCCAATTGGCGGGCGCTGTATTAGATGATCTGGTTTTATATATAATGTGTGTGTATCACTGATGACACAGTTTGTAGGCACCATAATCGGGTATTTTTTGTATTTATGTTGTCTGATTTAGTGCTTTGCGAGAGGGGTGAATAAAAACGGCAGTAAATGATGATTTTATGGGTTTTTTTTTCCCCTGCAGTTTGGACTAATGTGGAGCCTCGGTCGGTTCCAGTGTTTCCTTGGCATTCGTTGGTGCCATTCCTGGCACCTACCCAATCAGATCCATCAACACAGCCTAGTGAAGGCCAGCAGCCTGTCAATCATTCTCAGGCGGGCAGTCTTAAGAAAGGTAATTATTATTATTTTCAATGGATTGCTATGAAGAGATAATCTTCCTCAGCAGCGCAATAAAAACCAATGTGTTTGTGGATTTATGTTATCTTTTTTTTTTTTTTTTTGGCTCTGAGACACGCCGTAACACTATCTGCAAGTTATCCGTTACGTAACATCACGCCTGACCTAACAATGATACCCGATTTGAACATTTAAGCTGAGATAAATGTTGTCGGGTTACACATCCTCCCTTTCCTGTCTTTCAGAGGCCCAGAGCGGCACGGCGGTGAAGGAGGTCGCAGAGGGAGCATCAAACCCTGCTTTGCGACCTGCGCCCTCTATCGATGACCTTCCTCCGGCGAGGGAGCGAGAGAGGGAGACGGAGAAAGAGAGGCCAGACAGTGAAACGGAGAGCGATGTTGATGATCCGTGAGTGCTCCATCTGTGTCCACGTGTCTTGTCTGTCATGTGTGTGTCTAAGTGTGTGTGTTTTAAAGGCTCCTGGATCCTTATGGTGAACACACAGTATATGGACAAAAGTATTAGGATTATTAATTTTCTAGTCATATGTGGTTCTTTTCCAAAGTGTGACCACAAAGTTGGAGGCACACATTTGTATAGGATGACTGCATGCATTAGTATGACATTTTCCCCTTCACTTGAACTAGAAGACCCAAACTTGTTCCAACATGACAATGTCCCTGTTCACAAACTGCATGAAAATATGTTTTACATGGGTTTGAGTGGAAGATAGTGGGGCCTGCTAGAGAGCCTTGGAACGCTGACTGCATCCCAGGCTTCCTCACCTCTCCCACATCAGTACCTGTCTTGTAGCTGAATGAGAACAAATCTCCACAAACACACTCCAAAATCTAGTGGAACATCTTCCCAGAAGATCTAATGCATCTTGTATAGAGTTAAACACTAGTTTTTGAGATTATTACCCAGTTATTAACATGACAGCAAATTATTTGGTCACTACACAGGAAATAATCAGATATATTTAGTTACCAGGATGAGAGGCATTAAAGACCACAATGACATAGTAATAACGTGATAATAAACGTAATATTATCCAAATCATCATCCAAAGTAGGACAGAATCCAGTTTTCCAAAGTTCCCATCCTTAAAAATCAGTGAAACCCCTCAAGCTGTAAATGTTTGCTGTCTCTTTCTAAAAATCATCTTTGCATTGCAGTAATTTTGGGGAAACTGGGACCCTCGCTGATACTCTAGCAGTCCAAGGTGTGAACACGAAATCATTTGGACACTGGTATCAGGCCACGAGAGTTCATTTACTCCTGCACAGTATTATTCATACTCCTGTCAGGTTTTTTTTTTGTGACAGTTGTTTTAAACAGAACAGATGACTTCGGCGAAGAGGTGTGTGTGAGCACGTACATGTGTGAGTGTGTAATGAGACGAATAAAATGGGAGAGGAAAGCAATCCGTTCTGTGTGTGTGTGTGTGTGTGTGTGTGTGTGTGTGTGTGTGTGTGTGTGTGTAGTCGTAGTAGGGACAGGAGCAATTTAGGTAATGAGTTGTCATTTGGATAAACTCAAGCAAAGAGCATGTTTTCCCGCACTTTTAATTAGGAGACATTATGGACATTTGCGATCGAAAATAGCACGCACCGTTTCTTTATAGTCGCACAACCCCAGTGAACTCGTGCGTACGTTTACTGTAACAGCAATCAGTCCATACAATAGAGATCAGCCGCGTTCTCGCGCCTTTCGAAATCAACGTGCAACTCGGATACGAGGACAGGATCGGGTATTTTACAGAGACACCCGTGTTGTTCGACAGACGCTCGAGAGAGATTTCACAACGCGGAGAAACGCACGACAAATGACTCATCCGTAAACACTCTTCTGTCCAAACTAAATTCGAGCATTGTCTGGAGACCGTAGTGGTGATTTTTTTTGTTTGTTTGTTTTGTTTTGTTTTTAAATCATAGTCTGTGGCGAATTGTACTGTGCAGGATTTAACATATTGGATGTCCCTGGAATTGGATAATTCCCAGATTGCTTTCATATCTGAATTTAAAGAAAACAAAGCTTTTATAGATAAACACAGTATCCGCTAATTAGACTAACTACAGCACCTTGTTTTTGCAGCTAAAAATAGTCATTCTGTATCTCAGAAGAACTCGAGTAGGGACAAAAGCTTATATACACTAGTTTTTGGAACACCTAATTCTACATGTGCTGTTGTAATAAGCTCCTCTCATCAGGGAAGATGTTCCACTGGAATTTGCCGTGTGGAGATTTGTTCATTCACCTACAAGGGTGTTAATAAAGTCAGGTACTGATGTAGGTGAGGTGAGGAGATCTGGCGTGCAGCCAGTGTTCACATTCATCCAAAAGGTGTTTAGTGTGTTTAAGGTCAGAGCTCTTGAGGCCACTCAAGATCTTCCACCTCAATGAGCTTAGGGTTCAGATATGAAGCATGAAGAAGGAATATATTTGTTAACATGTTGAAGTTGATGCACAGTAGTGACTACTATATTTAATGCTTTTTTTAATGATTTTTGGACCCGTATTTCGCAGCGAAAGCAAAGATAATAAGCCCAGGCGGCTCAGGGTGGGAGTTCGAGTGCGAGAATTAGGATTTGTTTGGTTTGAACGCTTTGAAATGAAAGACTTTAATAAAACCAGTAGTAAATAGTCTTGCTCCCATTCACACGAATTCTTCTGAGGGCTCTTTCACGTATGCAGTGTTTTATCTGGGTAAGTCGAACCCTGGTGTGAGATCCTCCTTGGGTGCTTTCACACACACTAGCTAGTTTGAAACTGCACACCAGGCTGGTTATTTCAGCCGGAGCGCAGCATCTATGGTCAACTCTCTCACTCATTCCGATTTCAGCGCGCAAAGCGATCGGATCCTGAATCAGTTCCAATACAGGAAGTGAAGCTAACATGCGTTTTAGGATGTGGGCGACAGTTTTTGTAGCTGCAAGTTGCTAAAGTGAGCCAAACAGCAGAGCTAAGTGGTGCAGAAATGTTGTTGAAGCCACCGTGATGAACATATACACACACACACACATATATACAGTACAACAAGCTGATTTGACACAGTCATTTCTTCAACAATCTACTAAACATATCGAGCGCAGCCCCGTGCTCTCAAATGCTCAAGGGAAATTTTTTTTATTTTATTTCCACCCACACAAACGTTTGTTTCACTTTTTCTCTTTATCGTATTTCTGACCAGTGAATGAAGGAGCTTTATGCATTTTATTTGCTTTACGCGTTTTTCAGCGCTACAGACACACCTTCGGCAGACTCCCTGTGTTTTTGCCCATTTAATTATATGCCGAACCAAATACCGATCCAGGAGTATTCATTTCGCTTTGATTCCAGAACTGATAAGCGTGAAATAGGAGCGGTTTTATTACACGCGTTTTATACATTTAATAGTAACGACACTGGTGCAACCGTGTGCAGACACACATCCCATCTCCAGCCCATAATGCAGCACAAATCCACTCCATATTGTCCCTGTTTTGTAAAATGAAATTCTGGCCATTATTTTGGTGTGCACATGAAAACATTTGATACCAATTGATTGGAGATGCCAGGAGTCTGATGCTGTTTCTACTTAGTAGAGTAGAGAATCTGTAGAGAGGCTGTTCTGCATCCAGATGAGTTTATCATAAAGTTTAAAGCTGTTTGTCCTGTGCATGTTGCTGAACATAACCCGAATGTTCCAATAATCAAAATTAATCATTGAATTCAGCATTAAGTTTGGCAACAATGTCATGGGATGTGCTGGTCATGTTTCCAGTTGCTGCTTGATCACAACCTTGCAACAACTTCCCCGATGCGGCATAAAGAATGAGGATCTTCCTTTGTTGTTCTTAGAGGATCAAAAGTATTAGGACACCTGACTTTTTTTAGCCTGATTTTACCTGTTACCACAAAATTGGAGGCACACAATTGCATAGGATTGTCTTCAGCTGAACTAGGAGACCCGAACTTGTTCCAGCATGACAGTGGGCATGTGCACAAAGCCAGCTAATGGTCAGGTGTCTATATAGGGTATGTATGAAAAATGTAGATGTAGGTGTAATATCTGCATCTGTGTGCAGGTTTTTACCAGGTGTCCTTCCAGACCCGCCAGTCTCAGCATCTCCTGGGAAACGCCGGTCTCAGTCTCTGAGCGCACTGCCCAAAGATGACAAAAACAGCCCTGGCAAGGTTTGATATTCACACACACACACACACACACACACACACACACACACACACACACACACACACAGAGAGGACACTCCAGTACAGAACATAAGCATTCAAGTTTGTGATTTCTCTGTATCTTGTTTCTTTTCTACCACCTTCTGGAACATAGAGGGAGAAGGATCACATCCGGAGGCCCATGAATGCCTTCATGATCTTCAGCAAGCGTCACCGCGCTCTCGTTCACCAGCGGCACCCGAATCAGGACAACCGCACTGTTAGCAAGATCCTGGGAGAGTGGTGGTACGCTTTGGGACCCAAAGAAAAACAGAAATATCACGACCTTGCATTCCAGGTACAGTAGCGTGCATGCGTACGGTCTCGCACACTACTGCACTGCTTTTTCAGGCTTTTCTCATAGTTACAGGAAATGATATTTGAAATAAATTCTTGGATTGTGCTGCAGGTCTTGATGTTTACTTTGTCGGTTCATGGCAGGTATGTGAGGAATGTTGGGATCGTTGTTGTCTTAGATTGTGGTTTTTTTTTTCTTTCTTTTTTTTTAGGATTACATACTAGATTCATTTAAATTTCAGCTCGACTACTAAATCACGTTAGTAATCGGACACCTAGATATATTTTAGCACCCAAATATTTAAGTACATTACTCGCGAGTACATTAAGTACATTGACAAAAGATGTGGGACTCCATGAAGGTATGAAATTTATTGATAAATCCTTATTATATATGAATGCGGGTAACCTGGATTGAGGCTCTAAATATTTAGCAGGATGTATATCTGTGAGAAGCAAAAACCAGAGCAGGTTGTGTTCTTTTTAAAGCACGGCTTCATTTTTTTTTTCCTTTTCCTCTTTCCGTCCCTCACAGGTGAAAGAAGCGCACTTTAAGGCCCACCCCGACTGGAAGTGGTGTAATAAGGACAGGAAGAAGTCGAGCAGCGAGAGTCGTAACCCACCTGGCGGAAAGGATGTCAGAGAGAGGAGCATGTCTGAGACGACGGGTAGCGAGACTCAAAATTAATATTAAACACTCTCTTTTTTTTTTTTTTTTCCTCTCTTTTTTTTTTTTTTTTTTTTGCTGTATCTTCAAACAACATATTTCCTACATTTTTCTATTTCTTGTTCGCCTTTCCTTTAGAGCCTCCATCAGTTCCCATGGGTGTTGAGCTGAAAGGGATGGGGCCGGGTGTGGTAGGCGTGTCCGAGCGTGCTGGAGGAGACAGGATTGCACGCCCTCGTGCCTTTTCGCAGAGCGCCATGCACAGCTTGGAGAGAAGCGAGAGAGGCAACCCTCAGGTGCTTGCGGAGCTCGCACAGGTGATTTACGCGCAGTCGTACACACTTACAGCGTTTCCAGGCTAGACTAGCATAGAATCCATTGGGTCTTATGACAAAAAAACACACATGCTACGTAGTCACCTGTTTCTGTCTCTCTCTCTTTTTTCCTTTGTAGATATGTGGGGATGGGGCCCAGTTTTCAGGTCGTGGCGGAACACATTCTCAAGTCCAGAGGGGTGTGAGTGAAGACATGACCAGTGATGAGGAACGCATGGTCATCTGTGAAGAAGAGGGGGATGATGATGTCATTGGTGAGTTAAGATTTGTCATTTATCATCACCATGGTCACCAGCACTTGGCTGATGATTCTATTCTTCTGGATATAATTAAATCCAGCATTTTGACTGACCATACTGGCAGCTCCACCTGCCATCCAACCCCCCCCACTGAAGAGTGCATATATACTGTATACACATTAATACCTACAGAATAAATAGAATTATGAAAAATGTATTAATAAATTAGGAGATTATATATAAACTTTTAAAGGTTAAGCCCAAAATCGCTTTTAATAAAAATGCTTCAAAGTAAATAAGGCATCGAAATAACAGTGTAACGTGGCTCGAGTACAATTAATAAATACTTGAAGCCGGGATCCTCTACTACTGTATATGGGTGCATTGCAGATGAAATGTATACGCCAATTGCCTCTTTAATAGCATTGATCCTGTCTGCTCTCACATCTAAAGGCTGCACCGGTGACTGACACATCTGGATACAATTTTATTTATTCTATTTTCTATTATTCTATATAATTATTCTATTAGAAATAGAATATTATTTAAAATAGAAAATATTTTAATACAAATATAAATTAAAATATTATTTTATTTAACTGCTATTTGCTTTTTTTCCCACCTATATATATATGGTTAATATCACTAACTACTACCTAATTACAGAACTATAGCAAAAAGTGATTTTCTGTCTAATCATCAGATTATAACAAAGCATTTCAACAACGTGATCAACAATAGTGCCTGAAAAGTGTGTAGGAATAATGTTTTGTTGATAAACGCAAGTCATGAACATCTCACTGATTGAAGTGGGGGCGGATACCATTTGTCTTTTGGGAACAGGTGGACAAAATTCAGATTTCTTTTTTTAAAGGTTTGTGAAGGATTCATGTGTCTAACTACATCCACCCACTTTCTCCAACACAGTGTAGGTAGCTTAAGTAAGAGGGACTCTTCTGCCAATGGATGCTGCACAGTCACAGTAGCTTCAAAATAGTTTGAGCAACAGTGTCCTGTTCAGGCTATAGGTTTGTTTAGAAAATGTCTATTGCTCATTTTCACAATAATTCAGGATCATGAAAACTGTTGCCAAAAGTAATACTTGAGGGCTTGGGGATAAAGGATGTGTGGATGTGTGGGATATTATTTCGTAGGCCTTATATTTAACATTTGCTCCAGCCTGATTGCTGTGGGAGGTGAAGCAGTCAGTGGAATGAAACGCAAAATATAAAAAGGTTGTGTATAGGATATGCATGCAGACTTCATCAATAACTTAGTAACATTCTGTCTCCCTGTGCTGAAACAGAGGACCCTTATCCAGGCAGCTCTATTGACCTGAAGTGTAAGGAGAAAGTGACCGACAGCGACAGTGAAAATGGATCTGGGGACGAAGTTGAACGCAAGGTAGCACACTTGATTCTGACTTGTGGCCAGCACACTAATTGTGATTATGTTCAATTGAATATCATAACCCTAGATGATACTACTATCGTTTATCAATATGTATAATTTCTCATCTGCTTTTAGAGAGTCTTTGCCCCTGTGATCTGCACGTCAGGGCCCGGTCACGGGCGCAGCGTATCTCTTTCCTCCTACCCTTCCTCCAGACACTCCTCAGAATCTTCCATCAAGAGGAAGCGTGGGCTAGAGGGAGGAGAGGGAGAGCGTCGGGATGCTGACGGTGGTACGTCTCACCTTCTTCCGCTGTCTTCCTCTGGCCAGTCCATTTTAGTCAGCACATCTTCAACTTTGGGAGCAGTAAGAGTAGCATCGACCATAGTCACTAACGTGGTACGTCCTGTCATAAGTACACCAGTGCCAATAACCAGTAAATCGTCCCAAGACAGAAAAGCCACCACTCCTCAGACGCAGCTTCTTATTGGATCTGGAGTGGCAGGAAGCGGGGCAACTTTGGCACCTGCTGGAGGGGGCGGGTACTATTCCTCGTCCTCGCCCAGTCCTGCACTTGGAGGACAAACGGGACTAAATCTAGTCTTGGGAGGCACATTTCAGGCACCGTCTGCAGTGCAGCTTATCAGTCCTCCTCCTCCTCAAAATCCAGCATCCCCCGCCATAGTCACTCCTACACAGAGTAATGGTCCTGCACCCTTGCCTCTGCTGCAGCCTCACATCCTGCCTACAGCCTTGTCCGCACCCTCTGCAGGCCAGAAAGCAGTAACGCAAGTACAATACATTCTGCCCACTCTCTCTGCCAACAACCCCAAGAGCCCCTCGCCTCAGCAGCCCAGCCAACCAACCAGTATCTTCACCCTGCCTACAGCTCCGCCTACACTTGCTTCAGTGGCAAATGGGAAGCAGTCAGGATATACATCAGGCCCTGCAGTAGGCGTGGTCAGTCCGGGAGCTAGAGGTATTGAGAATTTTTTTTGGACTATGTTTGGAGGTTAAAATCAAATGCAAAATAATTGGTCTCTGCTTTATTGCTATGATTGTAGAGATGTTAAAAGATGTTAAAATGGCTATAGCTTTAATTGTAATTGTTAAAATATCATACTCATGGATTAAAAGCAATAATGTTACAGTTTTTCTCCAATGCTTTTACTGTTATGCCTTTGTGGGTTGTGCTAGATAGGTAAGGTGCTGGAGTGATAGCGCCCCTGTTATTTTTATCACACTGGTGTTTTTTTTTTCTTTTTTCATTTTTTTCTTTTTTTTTTTTTTTTTTTTTTTTTTTTTTTTTTTTTTTTTTTTTTTTTTTTTTATCTTCAGTGCAAACACAGTCCCCAGTCTTACAGGGCAAGATGCTGGTTCCCATGGCAACTGTGCGGACCACTCCTGCCCTTTCTCAGCAGTTTCCCTTGATGGCTCCGCCTCTTCCTGTGCAGAATGGAGCTCAGTCAGGAAACAAGGTAGCCAAACGTTCTCATACATACATATCTAGTGATTGGTTCCTGTGTTAATTATGGGATGTAATATTACCTCTCCTCTTCTAGATCATCCAGATTGCCCCTATGCCTGTCATGCAGTCCCCGCTTTCTTCTGCAGGGAGTCCATTCCCTGTAACCATGGCAGCAGCCACAGTGGTTGCCCCCCCAGGCTCTACCCCCTCACAAGCTGTGCTGCTGCCTCCCCCACCCACGAGGTATGATACACACACACAACACACACTCCCACACACAATTCCTCGAACACTCCACTCCCACTCTTACACAATGCTGCAGCACAAGAGTTTACTGCAGTCTCTTTTTACTCAACCATTTCCTCTCTGCCTCGTACAGAATCACTTATGTCCAGTCCACTCCAGGAGGGCCCTCCCCTATCCCACTTGTTTCCACAGCAACAGGCTCCACCTCACAAACGGCCCCCCCAACACCCGGATCAGCATATGTGCCATCTCCTTTGGCCACCTTTGCGGCGATTGCTCATCCGGGACAGACACTAGTGCAGCCACTTATTGCTGGTGAGTGTATGGGAAGTGTATAAGCTACATAACATTTACACATTTTACCTCTTACCCCAGACATCATCAGTAAACCAGAACAAGTTTGGTGTCCGTCATTAGTTTTGCCTTGGAGCGCTTTGAGGCGCTTCGAGATCTATATCATTGAGGATCAACTCGGCCCAACATCTTTCTTATGGAATTTCAGCTTGAGCGAGCAATAAACACCAAACATCTGTTAGCTGACAGATTATGTTTGGGGTAGGATTGTGTAAATGTGGCCGTAGATTCGTTTAACTGCATGTGTTCGAAAATGCCCTTTTCAAACGAATCAAAGCGTTTCCTTGTTTTAACAGGTCAGCCACCATTGTTAGCACCGCCCCAGTCTCCCAACCCAGCAATCACCGCCATCTACCCCTCTACTACAGTCACTCTGTCCACCGGGGTGGTGTCTGGAGCAACAATGCCACCCGGCGTGGTTTATACGGTCTCAAGCCCCTCCATCCTTCCCAAACACACTTCCACCACTTCCGTGACACCTACGTCCCTTCCGGCCCCTGACAGGACGGGTTACGGTCCTGCACACGCTGAGCTGGAAAGACAGTCCGATAAACTGCCTCTCTCTCACACCGACAGGCTGACTAAAGTCGGCAGCAGCTCGGCAGCTCCACCGCCTGGCATGACGTTGCCACTACAGCCTGCCGGTTCAGCTCAGCCCCCACTCGCAGGTAAAAACTCGCAGGTTTTTCAATATTGGAAAATATTACGTGTTTTTTTATTTATTTCAGGAGCCGCTTGACATTCACGCTCTGTTTTTTTATTTTTTATTTTTTTTCACCCCAGCTACCATTTCGAAACTTCCCTCAGCCCCTGCCAAGCCTCCACAGAAGGTTAAGGCCACTGTGGCCAACATTCCTGTCGGCTGCTACGATGGAGGAGGGAGAGGGAAAGAAAGAGAGAAAGACCGGGAGAAAGAGAAGGATCGGGAAAAGGAGAAGGAGAGCAGCAGTTGTTTCTCGTTTGAGGTGGATAAATCTAGAGAAACGACTCCAGCTGGTCTCGCCTCGCTAGACGATGGCTCTTCGGAAGCTGAAGCTCATAGCGTCAGTGAAGTGGGTTCCACAAGCACACGCAGCAAAGAGGCCAATGCTAAAGAGGTGATCATTACCAGTTCATCAAATGATTATAAGTGCTTTGCTTGACCACAGTATGTACTGGCATTTTACTCGCACCAATAAACGCAGGATTAGTGGAAGAAAAAAAGATTTACACACTAGCTGACATAAATGGGGTTTTTTTTTAAGTATGTAAATCAGGCAGTATTTTACAAACTAATTTCGAAGCTACTGTGCTGTACTTTCGGCCAGATTCTTTATGAGTTATGTGAGGTAATGTCTAACTATCTGATCACACGATTTTAGTAAAACTGCAGTTTGTCCTACAACCCACAGACTGCAGTGAAACGCGTAAGCCTATGAGTAAACAGTCATTTTTCTTTCTTTTTTTTTTTTTTCTTCTTGCTACCACCTGCTGTGAATCACAAACACAATCCCATAATGCAGAGCAATGTTGTAGTATGACTGATTATTTTGTGAGGGATCTGTACAAAAAGGGGAGAAGAAGAGGACTGATAAGATTTAAAGAATAAATCAGAAGACTGGATACCCAGTGTGCTATTGTATTAGCTGTATAATTAGCCAGCCCTATGACCTAGACAAGCGCTGGTACAGTATAAGTAATTGAAGAGCAGTGCAGTCTTACACTCCTCCAAATTAGGGTCAAGATCATTTAAAAAAAAAAAAAGGTATTACACCAAAAAACATAATTAATATTGTAAATGAAAAGGATGAGAATTTTCCACATATTACTGAGTTTAGTATGCTTTTTTAATACTCTCCGTTTCAATTTTAAGTGGCTTTAAAATCTGCGGGTCAGCCTGTAAAATCATGATGAACATTCGCAGTTTTCGCTGCACCATCCACGACGCATGCAGATCTGCCCTGCTTCCACTTGTGCAGTGCAGAAAATGATCTGAGATTGCGTGCATGGTAACGAAGCAGCTGGGGTGTCTTTAGGACCAAGTGAAATTCTGTATTTGTGGTTTATTCAGTGGAAAGCGGTGGAAAGTCAGGAAACATTTTTAATACCCCACGTCACCCTTCCCACGCAAGTGTCGAGCATAATAATAAAGTGCCCCGGCCGTCGTCGCCCCCCCGCTAGCAGAGCGCATTAGTATTGTGTTCTTTTTTTTTCCTAGCAATTAACATCAGACAGTTGAAGTGAAGCAGGGTGACAACCGGGGCGGAAGTTCCTCGTTAATGATTTTTCGCACTCTTGACAATTAACATAAAATCTCTCGCCGTCTCATGCAACTCAGAAAGGGTTCTTTTGATTCCTTTGCGCTTTGCTCACAGGCTGAATGGAAAGACTCTACTTCCTCTTCTCCATTACCTCCGTCTGCATCAGAGCCTGCCCCACCCCTTCCTCAGTCAGACAAAGATTCTCCACTTCCTAAAAAGCTCAAGTCCCGCCCACCGCCACTGAAGCGCCCATTCGACTCAGTTGACAAGTGAGTTTGTTAGTTTTTTTGTCAAAATAATACACCTTTAAATTATTTTTAACAGTTCATTGTGATACACATGATGATATTTTGTTCAACGGCTGTGCTGTGACGTTAGCTGCGTTGTGCGCAGAGTCCTATCAGAGGTGTACTTTGAGGAGCGATTTGCTGAACTGCCAGAGTTTCGTCCCGAAGAGGTGCTTCCATCGCCAACCCTGCAGAGCCTGGCCACCTCTCCACGCGCCATCCTGGGCAGCTACCGCAGGAAGAGGAAGAACTCGACTGGTGAGAGAGGCAAGAGCAAAGAGTTTAGTGTGACATATAACAGACTTTCTTAACTCTAACAGCCATAATAATAGCAGCATGTTGTGCCGTATCCAGATTTAGACTCCTCCACGGACGACCCGATCTCGCCGAAGAGAAAGAGCCGGCGCAGGTCGAGCTGCAGCTCAGAACCCAACACACCCAAAAGTGCTGCCAAGTGTGAGGGTGATATATTTACCTTTGACAGGCCAGGTAAGACAACTCGTGCTTCCCACTGACTTTCAGCTACACAGAGAAAAAGAGAGACCCCTTACAGATTCCGACTTGATGTCTTGTCTCATGCTTTTGGACAGGTACAGACGGGGAGGACATTCTGGGGGAGCTGGAGTTTGATAAGGTGCCATATTCCTCTCTGAGAAGAACTCTGGATCAGAGGAGAGCTCTTGTCATGCAGCTATTCCAGGAGCATGGTTTCTTCCCTTCAGGTAACACACACACACACACACACACACACACACTATACAGTCAAAAGTTTGTGGACACACGACCATAAGATTCGTGTGGTCTTTTTAAAACCCCAGTCCCCATTTGCTGTTATATGCTGCTCCACTCTTCTGGGAAGATGTTCCACTAGATTTTAAAGTGCGCTTGTGGAGATTTGGGCTCATTCACCCGCAAGGGCTTTAGTAAAGGCAGGTACTGATGTGAGGTGAGGAGTCCTGGGGTGCAGTCAGCGTTCACATTCATCCCATAGGTATTCAGTAGGGTTGAGGTCAGAGCTCTATAGCAGGTCACGCAAGATCTTTCACTCCAACCCATGTAAACCATATGTTCATAGAGCTGGCTTTATGCAGAGGGCCGTTGCCATGCTGGAACAGGTTTGGGTCTCCTAGTTTAAGTGAAGGAAATGTTTTATGATACCGCATCCAAAGACATTCTATACAATTTTGTGACAAACTACACATGGCTGGAAAAGTCAGGTGTCCCCATACTTTTGTTTGTATAGTGTTTTTTTTAATGTTCTGAAACTACACGATTACGTCAGAGGTTATGATATAGCTGGTATTATTTAAGTGAGAACAGAACCTAACTTGTTTGCTGAATGTTTCATAAAACATCTACGATAAACCGGTCATACTGTTACGCAAAAACAAACATCTTTAATTATTGATTGTTTTAAAAGCAGATAGAAATCTTTTGTCTAACCTTCACATACGTTTCCCTGTAGCCCAGGCCACTGCTGCATTCCAGGCACGATATGCTGATATCTTCCCTACCAAGGTGTGCTTGCAGTTAAAGATCCGCGAGGTCCGGCAAAAGATCATGCAAACGGCTGTGCCTAGTGAAATTGCGGGGACCTCCGACTCCATCTCTTTACCGGGCCCGTCTGGGCTGGCGGCCAGTGAGGGAGGAGGCGGGTCTGAGTGTGCAGAAAAAGAGGCGGAGCGAGACGAGGAGCAAAGCAACTGCGATGAGCCCAGGAACGCAGGCAATTCACTGGACTCCACCAGATGAGTTCGACGGACGAAGCGAGAGGACCGACACGATGACCAGATCTCTCCTCCTGCATCTATAGAAGACACGTGCATCGCTCTTCTCAGTGAAGAGTGCAAATGTGTGACAGATGTTCATGGGGGAGGTCACAACACAAACTGGGGTTTTTTTTGTTTTTGTTTTGTTTTTTATTGAATTTTACAGTATTTCATGTTTTGAAAAGACTTAATTACAAAAGACTACAAAAGAGCATAGGTCACATTTACATACACACACACACACACACCCATACACACACCACTTCTCAATGTCTTAAATATCCACACTTGAACTTAAAGCATTATTTTAATGCGAAGGCTTCCTTTGAACTCTTGAGACTTGAAGAATACAGTGAAGGCAACCCTGTTTCTATACAAAGCCGGGATTTACGAGGGCATCCGATTCCTTTATAGAATGAACTGATTTTTGTTTTTCCAACATGACACATATGGAAGTATCAGTCGGGCACAGATGGTTCGTCATAGGCTCATGGTTTACAGCCAGTCGTTGTGAGGCCGGCCTCCACTGGCTAAGTTTTAAAGATGTTGAAGACTTAATGGACTCATATTTTGATATTTACTTCCCCTATTCCCCACCCCTTTCCATTGTGTTTCAATTTGAAAGGCTTTTTATCAGCGAGCATTGTCAAAGCACTGAATTGCTTCAGCGAGGGACTAGCTTAACTTTCACAAGCGCCTTCTTCCTATGATTGGCTGTAATAGACATCAGATACAGCCTAAGCTACAGATTGGCCAGCCATGAAGGAAGACATTATTAAAAGGGAAGTCAGTGGGCACATTATGGCCATTGATTGGACATTTTTTTCTTTTTTTCTGTTTTGCATATTCGTATATTGAAAAACATATTTAATTTCTTTCTTTCCTTACCCTTTTATTCAAGTTCATACTAAATGAGGAGGTTGAAAGGATGGTAAAATAAGTTGTGAAGAATTTACTAGAAGACAACTTAAAAAAAAAAAAATGAAAACTTGATTTAATTTAACTCATAAATCTACAGGTCAATATCTTATAGAATTTCATCTTACTGTTCTTATTCATACTGTTCTTGTGGATCTGATCCGTATAACCAACAATACTGCACCTTTTGTTTTGTCTTGCTTTCGGGGACGGAAGTATAAGAGGATAGGAGAACGGAGAGAAAAAATAAGAAACTCCACTCTTTGTTTTTCCTTCTAATCGCACTTTGAGTGCGACCTTTCCTTTTATTGGCCTTCTCTAAATAATCACAGAGATGAGGTGATGATTTTTTATTTTTTATTTTCTTCTTCTTCTTCTTTCGAAAATATTACCTGCTCCTGTGTTGTCCAGGAAATCCCAGTCTATTAGCTCTAGTTCAACCTTCTCCACTAAACATTCCTCCCTGTTCCTTCATTCCTGTTTTTCCCTCCTTCTGTCACTTTATTGGTCTTTCTACAGCTCAGCCACTTTAGGTTGAGCTAAGAGAGAAAGGTGGAAGAAGAGGAGAAGGACACAGGGTGTCTGTGATGATCGTGCTGTGAGGCTTGTTCGTGTTGTACATAGTTCTGGAGGAGTCTCACGACTCCATCCCATATTAAGGAGCATTATTAAACGTTAAACAATGCCATTACAGGAATTGAAATTGTAAAGCAAATAAATAAAAAATAAATAAATATGAATATTAACATTTTGCTAATTATGTGAAAAGATTTATACAAATAAGCTCTACATTTGTATCTATTTCTCTCAGTATATGAATAAATAGATGTTCAAATAAACACCTCTGTTCTGTGTTAACCACTTCTTGTGTAAATTGTCCATGCAGGAAGCAGCAATTTGCAATTGAGCACTGAAAGATATCCGGGTCAGAGTATCACTCTGTACAACCACAGTGAGCAGAAAAGTATCTTGGAGCTACACATTGAAGCTGAGGCAAATCGACTACAACAGCAGAATAGCACATAGGTTTTCACTGTCTGTCAAGACCAGGAACGTGTCAGGATAAGGTGGGCATATGTTCAATGAAATGGGATAGCTAAAGGTTGGACATAATGTTGCCTATGGTGATGGATCTTACTTCTGCTGCAGATGGTCGGGTAAGAGTTTGGCAGGAGACCTCCATTGTTTCAACAGTTTAGGCTGGTGGAGGTGTCATGACGTGAGGAATTCTTTTTTGACACCATTTGAGCATCTTAGTCCTTAATGACATTTTTTTCAAATTAAGTAAGATACACTGACTGGCCTAATGCTTGTGGATAACAAAATGTGTCAATGTGGTGGTTGGCAGGTCGTTCATGTTCTTTCCAACCAACTTAATCAAGGTATGTCTTACTCAGTGGTGGACGAATACACAAAGCATGTACTTGTGTTAACGTAAAGATCGATTATTATTCAAATATGACTCCAGTAAAAGTGCTCCTTTAAAACTTTCATTTGAGTGAAATGTACTTATCCAAACCAGTATGAATTATTACAGCTATTATGTTCTTATTATCATGTTTGTCACAAGACTCTTCATCAGTTCAGTTTATATAAAAAGACTCTGTTACTCTTAGCACACTAATCTATTAATGGAAACTCTGATATCTATTACAATTATCATGAGCCCAAACCCTTCTTTTTAAATAGTTCAGAGTTTAGTTTCTTCCATCTGTTATTAGTTTCGAAATGTTTTGCTTGCTGTTAATCTGAAGTTCTCTATCCTGATTGGTGGCTTGCTGTGCGGTTGACCAGGTAAGTTTCAGCAACAAGAAATAATAACACCTTGATGATAATCAGGTACCACCAACTTTGTGCCAAATGTTTAGGGAAGGCCAAGACATGGGGTGAAGGTCTGGTGTTCACATGCTTATGGTTACATAAAGCTAATCTTTTAAGGAGTTTTAGATTTCATAGATTTGAGCAATATGACAATTTCCATATAAATCATCTAAAGCTACAGAAACACAAACGCAACCAAGAGACAAACTGTAAATTTTTTATTTACAACAATCTTTGACATGTACAGTAAAAAAAAAAAAAAAAAAAAAAAACAACAACAAAAAAAATTCTAAGAACACATTCAACAGACACGTAAGAGCCGGGAGAGGTGAAACTGTAAAATCAGGTTACGCAGAAGAAGCACTTCTCATCTGTCTCAATTATATATGATCTCATCACTGTGCCTGAGATGAGAGCTTCTGTATCTGTTAAGACGTATTCCCTTGTGATTGAGGCTTCCTGATCACATCTATGCTTGTAAACTAAAAGGTCCTTTCAAGGATCATACCGTCCACAGTCTGCAACTCTCCTGCCGCTGTATTTGTTTTTATGTGGTGACATAACACTGTTTCCTGCAATCCCACTCATCGTCAGTCTCTCGGATTTGAAGATGATCGGCGTTGTTAATCACAAGCCCATCACAAATTCGGTTCGAAGACTTCCTGAAACGTGGTCATTTAATCACCCTAGTCTTCTTTGTAGCCTTTAAGATCAATGCTAATTGCCAGAGTGAGGCGGTTCCTTCACTATTAGCTTGTCGATCAAATCAATTCTCTTTTCCCTTTCTGTCCTCAGTCTTAAGTGGCCCACGATAACTGCTTTTGCTAAATCACATAAGCTGCAGGTTGTCCAGAGTGATGGTGTCCATGTTGATGCCCCCTTCTAGCGCTGTATGATAAAGCTCTATAGCCTCTGCCAGGTCGCCGCTCGTCTCGATGATTGCTATCGCTTCCCCAAATTCATTACACATGATGGTTGGAGTGCCTTGAGTCTGAAAGCAAGAAAAGACAACAATTAAGTGTAAGAGTTTTGCGTCACATTCTATTAAGATGTTATAAGTGACTACTTTTGTCACAGCCTAAATCCCTACCCACCTGCTCCAGATCAGACGTCTGAATCTGAATGAGTTGTGGCTGACCCAGCTGGAAACTCTGTTGGCAAAGGTTCACGTCTGAAGTGTTAACCACAGCAAGTGTAGCAAGGTTGCTCTCTGTGGCGGCCTCCAGTTTGACGTCGCCGCCTTGCTCGGTTTCTTGTTGGGCCTTGCTGTGGGTCTTGCGATGGTTCCTCAGGTTTGAGATGGTCTTGAAGGTCTTTCCACATTCTGCGCACGTGTGCGGCCTTTCGCCGGTGTGCGTTCGTCGGTGCTCGACCAGATGCATACTCTGCACAAAACCCTTGTTGCAGAACTCGCAGCGAAACGGCCGCTCACCCGAGTGTGTGCGTAGGTGCTCGCGCAGGTGGGTGTTCTGCCTGAAGCGCTTCCCGCAGACAGCACAAGGGTACGGCCTCTCGCCAGTGTGAACGCGCTGGTGCAACGTGACGCTTGATGCTGAAACAAACAACTTTCCACACACTGGGCACGGATGCGATTTTCCGGAGGCTGAGCTGGAGCCCCGCGGGCGACCGGGTCCCAGTCCGTGGCTCAACTGATGGAGGCGCAGGTTAGCAGCTGAATTCAGGCGCTTCCCACAAATAGTGCAGTCCAAGTTCGGCTTCGGGACTGGAGGAGCAGCCTGCTCTACACCCTCAGTCGATGCTTTTTGACCTGTAAACCCGGATTCATTAGTAGCATCTGTAAAAGCGTGTGTCAGGTTGGGGTGTTCTTCCAGGCAGTGCAAATCCCTTTGCTTCTTGCGCAAGAACCCTTCCGAGCAATGCGGGCAGGGGTAAGGCGCTGGTGCTCCTGGGTGGTGAAGGAATCTATGTGCTAAAAGTTTTGCAGTCCGGATGAACGTGGCTGAGCAGTCTGGGCAAGCCGAGGGTGTGGGGTTACTGTGGAGGAGCCGGTGTTGGCGTAGGTTCGAGGACTGCGTGAACGCCCTGTGGCAGACGTCACAGCGGTACGGACGCACCCCGGTGTGAGTCAGACCATGCCGACTGAGGTTGGCCAGCGAAGAGAAGGTCTTGCCGCACACACTGCACTGAAACGGACGCTCGCCCGTGTGCGTGCGCAGGTGGTTCCGAAGATGGATCTGCTTTTTGAAAGGCTTTCCGCAGATGTTGCACTTGAAGCGGCGCTCGCTGGAGTGTGCCGTTCGCCGGTGACTTAACAAACGGATTTGGGAAGTGAAGGTTTTATTGCAGGTAGAGCAAGGGAACTTGAAATCGTCTTCTGTAATGGGAGCCTGCCATTTCTCCGAATCCTCCATAATGTCTGTGCTTAGACTGCTGTCTGGATTTGCTGGTTGCTTTTTTGCCTCTTCTGGCACAGGACCCGTCGTATCCATCCCATTTTCTGCTGGTACAGCAGCCTGAGAGAGAGAAGCTGCCGCCTCCAGGATGTTCGCACCCGTGTCCGTTTCGGTACTTTCAGGGGCCGTGAGTGTGGCCTGTTTCTGTTTTCTCCACCCAGCTTCTCGCTCTCGTGCTCTCTGCATAATTGACAAAGGCATCTGCTGAGTCAGCGTGACCTGCACAGGAAGAGGACACGAAAGTTGAATTGAGGTATACAGACCCACACTGTCTTTTAATCAGGATAGTATGGAATAGTGAATTCGATGTGTTTAGAGCATTACTGTGGAAGGAGAGCTGACTGGTTCACGGTTAGTATGAGTGCGGCGGTGGTAAAGAAACTTGGTCATGTTGGTAAAGGTTTTGGCACAGAAAGGGCACCTGTGGAGAGGCTCAGATGTATGGGACTTCCTAGGGAACAGAAAAAGAAAAGAAAAAAAAACATACGTTTATTGCAAGGCACTGTGACGGTTTTTATTTAAATAGAAAGTGTCTATACCTGTGTATGATGAGGGTCATTTCTGTAGTAAAGCTGTGCCCACAGTCCACACACAGAAAGCGGGCCTCCCCTGAGTGTGTCCGCATGTGTGTGTGCAGCGATCCCACCTTTTTGAACACCTTGTCGCATTCAGGGCATTCATGTGTTCCCTGCTCGTGCACTCGGAGATGTGCTGCCAGGCGATTGGCTGTGGTGAAAGTTCTCTTGCACTCGTCACACTGCAGGTTGGCGGACGTAACGGACGAATTCACCCCAAGCCCTGCTAACCGAGCAGTATACGAGCGCCTTGCTCCCTGTCCCTTCCCAAGCTCGGCTTTACTCCTGTCTTCTCTCATGTCACCTTTCCTTCCATCGTCATCCCTCACTCTTGAACCATCCTCATAGCCCAGCATGACCCCAGTGCCCCCGCTCTCTTTGTCCTGAGCCAGAAAGTGTTCGCCCTGGTGGTGAAGGAAATCTTCTGGAGTACTGAACAGCAGGTTGCATTCTGAGCACTCATACGGGTGAATAATTAACACCTCTTCCTCTGCATGCTTCCCCAAGTCTGCATGCTCAACGGAGGGGAGAAGGTTGAGCGTAGTAATACCGTTCTCAAGCCTGATTGGCTCGGATGGGAGGAGTGAGGGGAGGAGTTTGGCTTTGCGAATGGTCGTTGACGCCGAGCCATCTGCAATGGCCTGGGCAGAGCAGAACTGGAGGCGGAGCATAGCTGAGGTGGAGCCAGACAGAGACTGGGTGCTTGGAAGAAGGGTAGTTCTGGGTGAAGCTGTAGACTTGGGCAGAGAGTGCTGTTCTCGAAGAGCCTGGTGTAGAAGCAAACAGAAATAATGATCGAAACTGCATAGCAACCCAAGTCTATCATGAGAGAAAGTTTTGGCACTCAATAAATGGAGATTCTTCACAGTGAGAATTCCTCATGCGCCAATTTAGCCGGTTAACTTTCATATACAGGTAAAAACCCCGACTTAGGATGGAGATGAGTTCCGATGACACCATCGTAACTTGAAAATATAGTAAGTCGATACATGGTCTAGCCTACACAGGAGTTTTATAGAATGGTGATCAGTATGGGGCAGTACACCAGTATGGTTCACTCTGCCCTCCGCTCGCAAACAATACAATGCTACGTTTGTCTGCCACATGAAATATTTTTATATTTTGTCATATAGCTATCGTCATTGTAAGATGGAAAGATTTTAACCATAGTAACTCTGGGACCATCTGTTTCTTGTTATCCGATATTAATTATAGCAAACGATCAGTAAGCACCTGGGCCAGTGTTAGGATCTCTCCAGCTCTCTGTTCATCCAGCACCAGGTTTTGCACTTTGGCCACGGGGGTGACCGAACCATCTGGCTGTAGAACGTAATCCTGAAACAATAAAGAACACGACCAGGATAATTAATATCGCAAATGACGTTTTTATTGATGCTACATTTGCATGCTAAACCTTACCTGTTGCATTAAATTCTCAATACAGAGTAGCAGGGATTGAAAACTGTTCTTTAATCCTATTCCTGCCTACTTCTGGAAGATTTCACTGATCCCACTACCTACCTACTCTGTGACCCCCTGACCAGGATGAAAACTTTTTCAGCAGAATCATGTATACACTCACAGTGTCAGCCATGTCGCTGTGTGTGCTGATCTTGTGAGTTTGCCGGTGTGCCATCCATAATTCCGCCGTGTCGAAGAGTGCCAGGCACTCCAGGCACTGGTAGTGGATCGGAACCGCCGCAACTGCCGCGTCTATTTCTGCCACCTCGCAAAGCTCTGTCGGGTAATAACGCGCATATACAGTTAAAGCGAAGTCAAAAGGCATGCTATTCTTTCAAATAATGACCATCGACTTACACAAGGATCACAGTTCACGCTAAAATCATACACACCATGTTCCGCATCCAGGCCCGCCTCCCTCATGTGCAGCTCCTGATGGAGCAGCAGCTCCTCTGAGTTCCGGAGAAGGGCGCCGCATTCCAGACACTGGTACTGACTGGTGTCCTCATGGCCCGAAATGGCCACCAGGTCGTCGACTTCAGCCCCAGTGTGCACCTGTTGGTGGATTAGCACCTCCTCCAGGGTATTAAAGAGCTGCTGGCACTCACTACACATGTACTGATGCTCCACATACTCGTCCTGCTGCTCGCTCATGATTAGTGCAGGGGTTTTTGTACTAGTGTCTCTTTGTCTGTATGTCACTCTTGCGACAGGGATGCTTTAACTATTAAAACAAGGAACTGAAACCTGCGTCTCAAAGTATTTGAGGAAGTCATAGAGGGGTTTTTAGAGTAGCATCATATCTGTCATGGGTCCACAGCGACATCTGAAAAACAAATATATAGGACATCTGTATTATTAATACATTTCAAACCACTATGGCACGGCCGAATCAGAAAAGAAATGTGAAATTCTGTCACGTGACATTATTTGTCCGTTGACCAATTAGCTTAGGGGATCGCTACATTTGCGAAAAACGTGTTTGTGTTACATATCAAAATGCTCAGCACAGTCATGAGAATCGCCAACTGAGTACCATATTGATGCTGCATGGTGTCACGTGAGGAAACGAGGGCGTTAAACTACGAAATATGCTCAGCACAGTGAGCGTTTTGACGTCACATGTCCGGTTTGCTAGAGTTGTGTGATTTCCTGGTGTCAAAACTGTAAGAGTTTAAATCAGAGGAAAGAGCAGAGACGTAAGGTGGTGCCCAGGCCAGTGCCCTATATTCCACAGCCTACTCCCCGCGGACCCCAAGCGCCACCTAAACCTTAAAGTCCCTTAAAGTCAAAAGCAGATACACATGACAATTTTGTGTCGAGCATGTCTTGTGACGAGTTTTGCATTCTCCTTTATATAAATCTTTGATTCATGCCTTTTGTTTCACATTATCTTGTTGACCAACATGTCAAATCTGTTGCGATTTATGATTTTGTGCCGACAAAGAATGAGGATGACACTGGCCATGAATGTTGTACTGCAATAAATAAATAAATAACAGAAATGCTAACCTCATCAAAAATACTTTTCTAGTGGTAGTTCTCCCAGATAGTGGTATTGCATTTAAAATGTAAAACACTGGAGGGTACTTTCCAGTATATTTGCATGTTCACTGGTTTTCCATCTTGCATAAAACTCGTGCCATATTTGACCACTGCTTATATCTGCTCACAATAGAATACTCAGAATACACTAAATACATATTAAACAGTTTGTATTATTGTTTACACTGATATGGAACAATCATTGTGTTATGTGGTGTCAGTAGGGAGGGCGGAGGAACTACTGAGAGCTCAGGAACTGGGGGCTGAGCGACTACTGACGGCTTGAGAAACCACTGAAGACTGATGATATACAAACTGCTGATAAACTACTGATTGCTCAATGGGGTAAAAGCAGCAGGCATGTACAAGAAACGTGTTTAATCCTGCGACGTTATCAATGACTCGAGTGCGCCTCAAACATGCGCTCGCATTGCGCAAGTTTTGAATAAGTCGGTGACGTTCGCTTAAGTGGCGGTATGCGCGTTGCTAACGCTGAAGTGACGAACAGCGCGGCCGCCTAGGAGTGATTCGGCCGCATTTCCACGGCACTGCTAGGACGCGGCGTTTTTTTTTTTTAATGTATTTGTTTTTGTGGGGCCTAAAGCCTCTGGGGCTCCTGGCGTGGTAAGCCGCGGCTCTGCACCGTGGCGGCGCTCTTCCGCGAATTTCCAGACTACTGCGTTTCCGAGCGCGCCCCGCGGTGTCCCCGGCTCCGTAGAGCCAGAGCGCGGCGGTCTTTAGGCGGCGCTCTTCACTTTTTCCCGCAGGTCCGTCGCGCTCGGGCGAGGCCTTCTTTCCCCTTCTCTTTCTCTTACCTCGGTCGTGTGCAGCGTTACCGCCCGGACGCTCCCTCATGCTGTGGTGTGTCCAGCATCTGCACGGCCCTTAGAGGCTAGCTGAAGCGCGTTTACTGCCTGAGTAAACAACCAACACGGGCAATTGGCTTATTTTCTAAACAAACCTAGACAAATAAAAAAATAAATAAATAAAATACACGCCGGGACTGACGGATTGTATCTTTTTTTTTTCTCTTGCCGTTGTCTTCGCAGTGTGTGCATGCTGAACCGCCTCCTCCGGGTCACGTGCGTTTATTCGAAGGCGCTGATTGGACGTTGGAGCTGCCAGTAAAAAAAAAAAAACCTGCAAACGGAACTGTGCTTTTCGAGTCCTTATCATCACGGCACCACCGCTGTGTGTGCGCCCGCTGAAACACTTTTGTTTTTACACATATCGACATAAAGTTATATAAAACAAGATCACGAAATCAAACTAGTAATAAAAAAAAACACACACACACATTAGAAATCACTTCCGTGTAGACATGACCTCCAGAGGAGTCACACACTCCGCCATGTCTGCACTCCTGCTCTAATCTCTCTGAATTAGATTATAGGTGGGGTGTAGATTGTGATAGACATGGTCCGAATTTGTGTATCTTTAGTTCGATTTGCAATAATAGATAGTCTGTAGTTTTTGTAGATGATGAGTTGATATTAAAAAAAATAAATAATGCACATTTTTTTACAGTGTAAATAAAATCAATGGACGCAACCAGTCCATTGTGCTAAAGTGTCCAATATTACACGTATTATTCCTATTTAGAAGCGAGCCGAGCCACCGAATAAGTTTGAATGAACTTCATTACCCATAAGGCAATGCGAGCAGCACGTTGCTGTACGTCAGGTCGGACCACACAACCAGACAGGGGGAAGAAAGAGAAGACGGAGCTCCAGCCCCGCCGCTACACCATTCAAGCTGTCTTTATAGCTATATGTTTTTTTTATATAATAGGGCTTGTGGTTCGAAATCGACATAGCCAGTGAACGCCAGGCCCTAGTTTGTCGGCGCTCTTTCTCCCCCCCCTTCGCCCCTGCACACTCACAGAAAAGAAAATGAGCGGCAGCGGGCGGCCCAGGACCAGCTCGTTTGCCGAGCCGCCGGGGGCTCCGGGAGCCGCAGCAGCCGCCGCCGGAAGCGCCGTCGCGGGTGGGAGCGTTGCAGGAAAGTCCGGGGCTGCTCAGGCCTCCGGCGCTACTTCGACTGGCTTTGGAAACTTGAAGCTCAGCAGTAAGTATCGTTTCACTGAACCCAGGCCGACCCTTTTCGGAGCGCATATAATTATCTCTCTCTATATAAATCTACACACATCTGCGATTAATAGTAGCCCGAATGCGATATTTTTGTTGCGCGTAAAAAAAAAGCGCTAACCTACTTAGCGGACGGTTGCTAAGCCGAGCTAGCCTTGTTTTTTTGGTGAAAGGGTGAATACGGGACCGACTGGATGCTAATGAAATCTCGAGTAGGACAGCGAAGGTGAAGAGCAACCGGGGTTCCTGATAGGATTGAGGCGAAAGCGGTGGTGGATTACAAAAAATAAAGATTAAAAAAGGAGCGTTTGATAGAACCAGGTTTCGATATTAATTTCTATGTCATGATTCTCCTCGATTGATCATTAGAACAAAGCTAGGCTGATCAGTTGGTTTTGGTGGTCTGAGGACATCATCCTGCACTATACAGCTCGATGGAGATAGACGTCTGAGATGTTTCCTCCATCATTATTATAATTGTGTGATGCTGATGTCTGTAGTCGGACCATTTGGTTGGACAGTGACTTGGTCTCGAATCCTGATCAGAAGGATGGAGGGGGTAAATGTGAAATCTCTGATGAGTGTCATGAGGACAGCCGCAGTACGACCTTGTTCTCCTTCTCCACGGGGCAGTGCGTGAAATCTGCCATGGAAATGAGGGGTTTAAAGCATTCTCTCCCCTGCACACTAACACAAGTAAATATGACCAGACATTTCTGTGAGAGGAGGAAAAAAAAGAGGATTCATCCTGCACTATTCTCTCGTTCGTCCAATTAAATGCTCTTGAAAGCGCGTGTCCCGCCTCCATGGGCGGGGTCTTGTTCTAGAAAAGCGACACCTTGAGCTACGGTCGCAGTAAAGCCGTGAAAAAACGGGACAACTAAATACGACGACGTTAAAAATCTGGTCATGTACGCTTTTTTTATATCTCTTTCTTCTCGAAGGATCGTTGGAGTTTGGGTATGGTGGTCTGTGAACGGGTTTATATCTTCGATCGCGCTTGATGGAAATGGTTGTCTGATATGTTACGATCATCACCCCGTGGATGAGCAGTGAATCAGAAGCACTGTGTAAATGTGAAATTTCAGTGTTATGAGGACCGCCAGAGTATGACCTTGCTCTCCTTGAATTGCGGTTTTTAGAGAACCCCCCCAACACATGCTGCCATTTGCAACAGTATCATAATATAACCTTAAAATATGCGATTTCTGTCACACCGTGACGTTTCGCTCTCTAATGGGTCACTTGTGTTCATGTGATACAAATCGGAAGGTCAAAGTTCTTAAACGTGAGTTTCGAGGCGGAGCGACACGCCGTACTTTGTCGTACTCGCAAACAGGGCGTTTTGTGCACACGTGGTTACGCGACACGTTCAAAGGTAGCTTGCATCGGTTCAGTGCTGGAGTGTTTTACATATAGTTTATCAAAAGCACCACCTTCGTCGGACCCCTGTGGCTCTCTGTCACCCCAACTTCACTCCGAGCTCAAACGATACCGGTCAGCGCTTTGTCTTTCCGTGTAGGATCTCCTCCTCCTCCTCAAGGTGAAAACAGCGGTGTGAGAGATTTTTCCCATCACAAACAAACGCACTCTTGAGTGTTGAGATCGGGCGTGGCATGCGCCGTTTCTCACATATAGTCGCACGTTTCGTAAATCAGACACTCGTGCATTTAGTGACTACATGCCATCACCCTGACTTCCTGTTTCAGAAGGGAATAAATCAACTCGCGGAATCTCACCTAGCGCATGGGAATTTGACCTTTCTGTGCTTCTCCTCGCCAAAGATTGAATTATATACATTTTCCACTTGCACCTATTAACCGGTTTAACTTGACACACAGACATTTTGGTGCTCCTACAAGCGCACTTATTCTCCTAACCATAGCACTTAAGGCGCCGTTTTGTCCTGGAACTGTTTTACGTGGTAAAAAGCCATGCGGTGTTATCAGAGCCCTCCCGGAGAGTACTGCACTGCATTTAGACGCTTTTCTCCAGAGACAGGAGCGTACCTCACGCGCAATCAATGTGCCATAATGTTTTAAGTGGATTATAAAATATAAATTGAGACTTTTTTTTTTCTTTTTTGTCCCAGAGAGACTTATCGAATTCGTGTTACATGATTTGAGTCCCTATTTTCTTGTCTCAAGTTGATTTTTGGGGCTCTGTAACCCGCTTAGCTCAGCGAACGCCGCTGTGGCGCGAGTTGTTGCAGATGCCGAGAGAATTCTCAAGCGCGTTTAATATTCTGTCGTGCAGCGCGGAGCCTTCGCGGCCAGCCCGCGCTAGTCGGAGAGGAAATCGGATTCATCTGTTGTCAAGCGCAGCAGATTTCTGAATCCGATTCGGTCGTCCGTCGTCTTTTATTTAGAATTTCTTTTGCACTGTACATCCATTTCTTTGTAGAACCGTCCTCACCGTCACTGCATCATCCCAGTCTTTCCTCCACAATGTTTCTCTTTTCCCCAACCCGCTCCTCCATCGAATGCACGATTTAGGGAGCAGAAGACCTTTCGTCCAGGTGAAAGGTCTCAAACGTGCGTAAAAGACGGTGAGACTGCGTTTAATAAATGTCACCATGGGGTTTGATGATGAGACTCTGAGCCAGATGTGGTGACTGCTGCGTTAGATAGTACTGTCCATCATCATCGAAACAGGACGCCAGGAATATCACTGTGAAGAACAGGGCGTTTTCCCGGAGGCGTGTCGTAGGCGGACACCGTGCCCAAACGTTTTATGTCGGTTATTCCTTTTCGCCAGCCATCCGTAGTGTGAATCAAATCATTTGTACGCGAGTTCTGTTCCGAGATGAGCAAAAAAAAAGTATGATCGATTAGATTTCTTGCAGAACGTCCATTAGGAAGTTTGAATGCTCGTGTAGTCACTCAGTGATTGCCTCCTAATTTGTAATGATGCATTATGAAGACAGCTTTACACTACTAGGGCTGGCAGGCTGGCCAAATGTTTTAGTGCTTCCTAACCAAATGGGATACACAGGTGTAGGTTTAATGGTGGCAGCTCGGAGATTTGTGGATTCATAGCTGCCACGGTTGAACATATCAGTGCGGTGATTGGAGTGGTCAGTAGTGAGTTGGACACCAAAAAATGCATTTACTCAAACCGTATGTATGTATACTATCAACTATATATATATATATGTGTCGTTTGAGTGAATCAATAATTCTGACTCATATGTAGGCCATGTTATTGGTCGAGAAGATCCAATGTGTACGATAATATCATTTACTTTAGGAATGCATTGCATCGTCCACCCCCATTGTCCACTTTTGTGTAGGACTGAATATTTCATAATGTATTGATTGAGGTCTTAGCTCAATGGTTATGGCATTAGACCTTGGATTAGATCTTTGGTTCAAATCTCAGCACCACTGCTGGGTCCTTGAGCACGGCCCTTAACCCTCAGCTGCACAGTTGTAAGTTGCTCTGGATAAAGGTATGAGTTTTTACCAAACGCCATAAATATAATGACGAGACCACACCAGTAGCGATCTCCATAAGCACACTCCAAAAGCTAGAGGCGTCTTCCCAGAAGAGTGGAGGCTATCATAACAGCAAATGGAAACTAAATCTGTGTCACTGGGTGTTTAAATGAGAACGCGACACTTTCACCTCAGTGTAGATGGTTCTTCGAAAACGCAGTGTTTTCAGTGCACTGTCCAAAACGCTACCCGTATTTAGAGCTCCACATCTCCCATATCCACGTTGTAGGTGTAAATAAGTGTGAAAAATTGCTTTGACTTTTCGTGCACAATTTTTCTTTTCATTTTTTTTGGTTCCCGCAAAACCCCTGCAGGATTTGCCAGGAGAAAGGATTGCAGATCTACACCCCGTCGAAAGATTTAGGTTCAATTCCCAGCAGTGCCATGTGTCGGCATGTCCCCGAGGGCACAATTGGCTGCGTACTCAAAGGCCTCTTCGCTTTTGCTGTTGTTATGCAACATGCCAACTGGCTAGGCAACCCGACGCTGTGGCGCGCTTAGTGTACCGCTGCGACTTGTTTAGGTGCTCAGCCACACTGCGTGACCAGTAAAGGCATCACGCTGCTCGTTAATCAATGCCGCTTGTATAGGCTAGGCCCGTGCGATATTGATTCACTTTTTCTTTTTTTCATCCTGTCGAACGACGTGCCGTTTTCAAATGCCGCGACCGACAATTAAATCCTCTAGAAGCATGTTAAGGCTGGAAAACACGGATTTCAGGTACCAGGCGAGCAGTTTGAGGGAATGATTTTCTTAACTTAGCATAGCAGTAAACGTACTCAATTTTGTAACGTTCACGTTATGACCACCTGCCTAATATTGTGTTGTTCCCCCTTTTGCTGCCAAAACTGTCCTGACCCTTCGATCATCAAGTGCACGTGTGGTCTCGGCTTAGACATTGCACGTGTGTGGTCACGTGACTCTCCGGCGCGCAGACCAGGTGAAGGCGGATGCCGAGCAGATCGACACTGAACTGGTCGCCAAGAAAAAAAAGCTACCCATGTTATATGGCGATATTTTTAGCTTTAAGATCATCAGATCGGAGCAGAGGAACTGCGCAAGATTCCCTTAATTAAAGTGGCTATATCACTTGGCAATGTGACCAATCTGTAACAGATCTCGCTCATCTCAACCCCTCATGGCTCTGCCCTCCCACCACAATATAATACATTAAACCTTTTATTTAAAAAAAGGTTTAAAACATTTAATAAAAATGGATGCAAAATTGGCTGTATTGAAGTATGTAAACAATAAAATGATCGCACCGTGACACTTTTTTCCCCAAATCCGCTAGATACGGTTGATTTAGAATATTTATCTCGACAGTGCAGCCCGAATACTGACCCCTGCATACCAGGAACACAATAGCAGGAGCTGCGCTTTTGGAGACGCTCCGACCCAGTCGTCTAGCCGTCCCAATTCTGCTTTTGTCAAACTCTCGCAAATCCTTACGCGTTCCCATTTTTCCCGTTTCTAACACGTCAACTTCGAGGGCAAAATGTTCACTTGCTGCCTAATAAATCCCACCCACTAACAGGTGCCATGATGAAGAGATAATCAGTGTTCTTCACGTCACCTTTCAGTGGTCATAAAGTTGATCGGTTGAATTTTCTAAAGAGTTCACCTTTGCAGAAAGCGACTGAGCTCTATTAGTCCGGCGCACTATAAAAAGCTGCACTCTTCTCGGAAGGCATTGCACTGACGCAGTCGGGATTTGAGTTCCTTCAGCCTCCTGAGCGTTCGTGAGGTCAGGATATGGTGTAAAGTGCACAGGTCTGTATGGAGTTCATCTCGAAGCGGTTCGTAAGGGGCTTCAGATCAGGGGCTCTACAGGAAGCGCACGTTTTTTTTTTTTTTTTTTTTTTTTTTTTTTTTTTTTTTTTTAACACTGATCTCGGCACAGCACGTCTTCGTGGAGATGGCTTTGTGCTCAGGGGCTTGGTCATGCTGGAACAGGTTAGGGGCCTCTTAGTTTCAGTGAAGGGGAAATTGCACTTCTATAGCAAACAAAGACATTCTGTGTCGTGCCGTGGCAGCAGTTTGGGGAAGATCGACGTGATGTCGGGTGTCCACATACTTTTTGGCCGCGCAGTGCACTTTTTGTGTGCATGAAAAGCCTGGTTATGGGAACATAATTAGAATAAACCTCGGCGTAATATCGTCCAGGGAGAGCGCTAATCTCGTTATATCGCACGAGCCTAGTATTAGACAACAGAGTCTGTTAATCAAATAGGAAGCTTCGTTCTCTCGCTCGATCGCCTGAACAACGGCTTCACGGTGGACTTCTCCGTGTCCGAGCAAAACAAAGGCTCAGATCCTCCTGCACGCCATAGCTGTAGCAGGCCCAGGATTCAGATCCCTCCTCAGCGACAGCTACAAGAGACTGACCCAGAAACCGGCTTCCTAATCTCCCGTGCTTTGTGTGTGTGAATCGCAGCCCTGGTTTCTCTCCACCCATGTTTAAATATGCTGAAGGGCGTGTTCCTGCAGCGTCAGCGATAACTTGCTCACCTTGCTCGATGCCACCGGGAGCTATAAGATATATCGAAACCGAGGGTGTGTGCGGGCATGTAATCGTTCGAAGTGCCAGTATTTGAAAGCAGGAAATCTATTGCTGGGTGTGTGCGCGTGTGTGTGTGTGTGTGCGCTGCATGTTGGCAGCATTGTGATGCAAAGAGCTGGATTGTCCCGGAGATGAGGAACGGGAGTGGCCAGGTATGAATTATGCGCGATTAAAAAGAAAGGAAATGACTTTTCCGGGTACATTTCATGCAGCCAGCCGCTTGTGCAGACGCAAATCAGGTACTTCAGGTTTGACCGTTTTTAACGGGGGAAACGGCGACGCGTCGTGTCCGCTTCGCTTCTTCTTTTTATGCGCGTATATTCTCTTCACCGATTTGCTACAGGATAAATGTTTATATTGTGCATATTACTCTACGTATGCATACTGAGATTACAATCATAACGATTTTCACTACACAGTGCAATACACAGTGAAACGGAAAAAAAAAAACACCAATGTGCTCAATGAAACAAGATGAATAAACAAAAGAGGACGCAATACTCATTAGGACACTACATAAAGGGCACATGCGCAAACTACACAACAAGACCATGACATCGCAGCACTGAATACAGGTAATCCCTCGAATTACGTGGAGATGCGTTCCAATGACCCCAAAGAACGGGGGATCAGTATGGATTAGTGTGGATTAATATTATAACAAATTACAGCATATCATTTTGCAAAAGGAGCAAATCACACTACTGTGATGTATGAACTGAAAGGTTCAGAGACCAACGGTTCTTAGTGCTGCTATTCCGCATGAAACCGGGCAAAACTCTGCCGGCGGAGACGTTCGGCACGTCATACGTGTGACAACAAGACGTACGAGGTGTTTTAGGTGGCACACTTCGCGAAGACGAAGATACGGTTCAAAGGTCGGCGTTTGACGCCATTGCTATGATCGAGCGCACATCTCAGAAGGTGCTTGACACGCTTGAAGACTTTCAGGACATATTTCAGAAGTATCAGGAGCACCATGTAGACAAATAAAGTACAGTTGTAAAGTTTCTTGTAAACAAACCCAGTCTCAATATATATATATATATTGTTTGACATCTTACATGTTCGCATTACACACTGTATTTTCTGTTTTTATATAATAAGTCTATTGGTTGATAATAATAAAGTGATAATGTATGAATTAATTAGCGTAACTGGTATTTACATGTGCAAGACCAATTTAGTGGCCTATTGGCACAGGCTGTGCATGAAAGCAGTGAGCTTACTATCTTAGAAATATAGACAAAACATTAATCTCTTTGCTTTTGTGTTAAAAAAAAATAAAAAAAAGCTTGCTAATAGTGTGCAGCTTAAGCTGAAAGCGTGACGGGCGAACAGCAACGCTGGTGTTGCGCCAAAGCCTTTCTGTCTATAAGAAACGTCCCGGCTTTTGTGGCAGCGCATGGACACTGCCCAATCTGTCTTCACTTCCTTTTGTTCAGGAGAAAACCTTTGTACGAACAATGCACAACGGTTAAATTGGTTAAATGTTGGACGCAATGGTTTAAGGCTACAGACTAAAGGCTTGCACGCCTCCTCAGATTATATTGGTTCCCAAAACAACTCTTTCACGCTAACGAGCTCCACTTCCGATTCGACATGCAGGAGCAGCCCATAAACAGCGTCTGACTCTAATTCTGTTTCATGCTCTCTGTTTTAGGGGACAGCGGGAAGGTGACCACAGTGGTAGCCACACCTGGACAAGGTCCAGATCGCCCACAGGAAGTGTCCTACACGGACATTAAAGTGATTGGTAATGGCTCGTTCGGGGTGGTGTATCAGGCCCGACTCAGCGACAGCCAGGAGATGGTGGCCATCAAGAAGGTGCTGCAGGACAAGCGGTTTAAGGTAAGAATAATGAGTACTTCTCAACATCAGTAAATCTACGAAAACGCTTTGTTACAATATTTTCTGCAAGGCGCCTAAAGTAAAACCGATTCGAAGTAGAAAACCGCTTGAATCACTGATCGATTTACACTCCTCACTGAGAGAGAACGAATTGAGGAGACCGAGTAAAATCCTAATCTTTTTTTTCCAACAGTTTATTCGCCGTATCATACACTCACCGTCCACTATTAGGTACAACTGCACACGTTCACATCAGAATAAAGAAGGCGTGAGCTCTGTGTTGCTTATATTACATGGACTTGTGTGTGGACACCTGAAAACAAGATTAGTATGCACTTATTATTACGACTAGATTTTGGAGTGTGCTTAAGGAGATTCTTAAGTCCATGTAGTGTATAAATCCGCGAGTATTGGGGACGGTACTGAATGTGGTATTGATGCTGTTTTTTTTTTTTTTTTTTTTTTCCTCTCTCTCTCGAAATGTCATGATAATATCTGGCACCTTGAAGGTTCTATAATTGCAGTAGAGGAAAAGAGAAAAATAAACTGGTCTTGATGTATTGTAATTCAATGTTCTTTTTGGGGTAATCATGCTGAGTGTACATGTGTACGTGTATTTCTGCGGTAAATAAATGGCCGTTTTGGGAAAATAGTGTAAAATTGTACCGTGCAACGGCCAGCTCGTTTTATTCCTATATATTAAATGAATCACGTCTGAGAAACGTGGTTTTATTTAGACACGACGAGTGGATTTTGAACCTGCCTTTCTCCTTTCTCCTTTCTGCAGAATCGAGAATTACAGATTATGCGAAAGCTGGACCACTGCAACATTGTTAGACTACGCTACTTCTTCTATTCCAGCGGAGAAAAGGTGATCATTCTTTTATTTATTTATTTATTTTACTTTCTGATAGTTTTGTCTTTTTCTTTATTTCATCTTTTCTATGTATCTGTTCCAGAAAGATGAAGTGTATTTGAATCTGGTGCTGGATTACGTACCAGAGACTGTGTACAGAGTTGCACGCCACTTCAACAAGGCCAAGACCACCATACCTATCATCTACGTCAAAGTAAGCTGATGCAGGGCCTTGGACTTTAATGACATGCTGCATCTCTCTCTCTCTCTCTCTCTCTCTCTCTCTCTCTCTCTCTCTCTCTCCCTCTTTCTTTCTCTCTTTCTCATATATGCACATTGAATGAAAATGATCTAAGGATAAACAATGCTCCAGGGATTCTGTGATCGCAGGAGCCCGATTCTCTGTGCTAACATTTTGAGCTTGGGGTGGGTGGGTTGGTTGAGCAGAGGGCTTGCGTAGATATTTTACCGTCACAGTTTTTTCCAAGGATCCCAATCATGCATGAAAAGTCATTTCTAGCAGTATCTGGCTTCTATATAATAAATGACGTGTATATATATTTTTTAAAGATTAAAAATTAAATACTACCTGTCAGAAGGGTTTTCTGTCATTTTCGTGAGTAATGGAGATAGTCGCATGAGGTGATACCTAGACCGTACAGAGCTTTCACAGGCAGTCCAACGACTCCAGGATGACACATCAATACCTGCCATTGCACAAAGGGAATCTGTGTCTCCCAGCACAGTCTCAAGAGCATGGAGGAGATTCCAGAGAGGCAGTTACTTTAGCAGAGCTGGACAGGGCCATGGAAGGTCCTTAAGCCATCAGCAGGACCGGTTTCTGCTCCTTTGTGCGAGGAGGAACAGGATGAGTGCCGCAAGACCACTAGAAAATGACCTCCAGCAGGCCGTTCCAGCAGGAATATCTTTGACCAAATGATCAGAAAATGTAGTGTACTGTAGTGGCTCGCGGCCTGGCACTGTGGAGCTTGATTGACTTTTGCCATAGGTCTGGAGAAGCTATGGAGAACATGACTGTTTTAGTAGTGGGTCAGCGATGGTCTGGGGAGGCATATCCATGGAGGGGACGCACAGACCCCTACAGGCTAGACAACAGCACCCTGACATTGCCATTAGGTATCGGAATGAAATTCTTGGCTATATTGTCAGACCCCACACTGGGGCAGTGGGTCCTGGGTTGCTCCTGGTGCACAACGATTCCTGGCCTCACAGGACCAAAATCTAATAGAACAGCTCTGGGACATTGTTTTGGTCCATCTGACGGCGCCAGGTTGCACCTCAGACTGTCCAGGAGCTCAGGGATGCCCTGGTCTAGATCTGGTCAGGAGACCTGAGGAGACCCCAGGACACCCTTCGTCATCTCATTAGGAGCATGACTCGGCGTCGTCACGTGCACCGAGTACCATTTTGAGTTGCTGCGATGCATTTTTTTCACGTTGGTTTCCTGCTGGTGTCTTGGAATTCAACCCTCTGTAGTTTAATAGTTTTCATTTCTGTCAAACGATGTGGCATCCTTTCTTTCCTAACACATTACACAGTCCATATCATTAATGGTATCCAGTATGATTGAATTTCTTTTCACCCGTTGTGATCTGATGTGTGTTTAATGTGATCCTTTCATTTTTGTAGAGGGCTGTATTATTCAAATCTACCTGTTAATGGTTAAAAGGTGTGCTTGTATAATACGGGTATAGACAGGCGGGCAGTGTTTACATCATGTAGCGAGTACGTAGATTGGAAAGTCATGAAAAACCTCTCTCTCTCTCTCTCTCTCTCTCTTGCAGGTGTATATGTATCAGTTATTCCGCAGTTTGGCATATATCCATTCCCAAGGCGTCTGCCACAGAGACATCAAACCACAAAACTTGCTAGTGGACCCTGAAACCGCCGTTCTCAAGCTGTGTGATTTTGGAAGGTGTGTACGGGGTTCTGTTTTTGTTTTCTAGTTAGACATATCTACTCTCAAACTTAAGTTTGGGGTGGTGTTTGTTGCGTTTGTTTGTTTACATTTTTTTTATTTTTTTTATATAAAAAAAAAAAAAGTGAATTACGTTGCCTTTAATCCCTTTTTTGGTTTTAATATTAGGATCAAAATTGATGTTTCATTGTTTCTGAAAATGACTGATCCATTTCCTTTATTTGTTTAATCACACAAATACGATCAGTGCCTAAGGTGAACAATATTTCTAGTCTAAGATCCCCATAACCTGGAAACAAAAGTGAATTTCCTGGCTGTTTTTATATAAAGAATTTCTACTCTGGAGCTATTTGTGCAAATTCTAAATGAATATGATGCAAACTAGACATATTCAGAGATTAAAGACATTCTAGTAAAACATGGGGCAGGGTGTGGTTAGGAGTGTGCTGAGGGACCGAGTTTTGAGTGTTTCGCAGAGTTTGTGCCACAGCATAACACTAAGAAGAGGACGTGTGTGTACTCAATCACTCTTCGTCAGATGAAGCCACAGATTGATTATGCGCGGATGGTTGATCAGTCATTTTGGATCCGGGTTGTTCAAAATTACCGCAAACCCAAATATCTTCAATATAAAATGACTAAAAAACTATAAATGAGGCATATTGATGCTATAGGAGGCAAAAAAATTTCTCTGTTTACAAGAACAAACTTTATCAACATTTACACACCATCACCTTCAAAATAGTCCTCCTGCTCAGAGCGCTCCTGCAACTTCTGGAATATGTCCTGGAAGTCTTCTTTTCAAAGCAGGTCAAGCACCTTCTGCAATTTGCTCTGGATCTCAACAACGGTGTCAAAACTTTGACCAAATGTGTCGAGTAGCCTGGATGTGGAAGTGAGATCACGTTGTTTCCGGTGAGAACTCGCGCTGGAGGAGAGCTCGGTGACGGGATGCGCACATGCTCAGAATAGCACCAGTTGCACACAGGAACAGTGTGTTTTGGCACACTGACCTAGGAAGGTCGGTGCTCCATGTGACTGTGTGCAGCCTTGTGCTGCCATCTGTTGGCCTGTTACAAAACTACTCTTGAAACTTTTTTTTATAGCACTTTGTACACTGGCCAGTTTAATAGTTGCCAAACATGTTTATGACCTGCAGAGTTCTGGATATTATTCATATATATATTTTTTAATTTATGTTGTATCTCACACTTCTGTGTGTCTGGTCCTCTTTGCAGTGCAAAGCAGTTAGTTCGTGGCGAGCCCAACGTTTCGTACATCTGCTCACGGTATTACCGTGCCCCAGAGCTCATCTTCGGAGCTACAGATTACACCTCAAACATCGATATCTGGTCAGCCGGCTGTGTATTGGCTGAGTTGCTGCTGGGCCAGCCCATTTTCCCAGGTGACAGCGGAGTTGACCAGCTAGTTGAAATCATTAAGGTGAGACTGGAGACATGTTCATAATGCACACATGGGTTAAAGGGCTTTTATTTGTATTTTTTTATGTCATTCTGCAGTATTGGTATCTTTTTAACTTCTTGATCTTTTAAAAGGGTCAGTGCGAACTCGTGTCCAGATTACAAAACCATCCTCTTTTGTTTACCGCAGGTTTTGGGCACGCCGACAAGAGAACAGATCCGGGAAATGAATCCCAACTACACAGAGTTTAAATTCCCTCAGATCAAAGCGCATCCCTGGACTAAGGTACGGGCTTTACCATTGCAGCGTCAGAAAGCCCTATACACAGTGTGTGAGCCGTGGCACATTATGATTGCTCAACTGAATACAGATCTTCTCAAACCCTGCCTTGAGTATCTGTTCATGAATATATTCGCAGTGGCAACTACTGATGCCCCAATGATTCTTCTGTATAAAAAAAAAAAAAATGAAAAAGATTATATACACGGACCAGGCATAACATCGACATTATAGCTTAATGACCGGTGAAGTGAATGACACTGATTATCTCTTCATCATGGCACCTCTTAGTGGGTGGGATTTACTAGGCACCAAGTGAACATTTTGTCTTCAAAGTTGATGTTAGAAGCAGGAAAAATGGACGTAAGGATTTGAGCGAGTTTGACAATTGCCAAATCAAACAAGTGTTGTTTCTGATCTGCAGTGGTCAGTATTTATCAAAAGTTGTCCAAGGAAGGAACAGTGGTGAACTGGCGACATAGTCATGGGCGGCCAATGCTCATTGATGAACGTGTGGAGCGAAGGCCGACCAGTGTTGTTCCAACAAGCAAGTTACTGTAGGTCAAACTGCTAAAGAACGGGTCAGAACTGTTTTGACAGCAAAAGGGGGACCAACACAATTTTAGTCAGGTGGTCATAATGTTATGCCTGATCTGTGTATATGGATATATTCAGTTAGACTGCCTTGGCATATTTGGGGTGGCAAAAAGAAATAATATTTTTGTTAGTATTTCCTATTCACTGCTCTACAGTGACACTATAGACGTATCCAGAGAGAGAGAGATTTCATCTTTAAATACTGAAAAACATGTTGACAAATTGTGACTAACCTGAAAATAGCAAAACACTTCTTATATACTATATAGATAAGAGCATTGGGGCATTTGACTTCTCCAACCATATGTGGTTGGAAAAAGTTGGAGGTGCTCTGATCTCGACGAGATTGAATACCTTTGGGATGAACTGGAATGCTGACTGCACCCCAGGTTTCCTCACCACCTACCTGACTTTACTAATGCCTTTGGGATTGAATGAGCACAAATCTCCACAAGAGAACTCCAAAATCTAGTGGAACATCTTCCCTGCAGAGTGAGGGCTATTATCTGTTAATGGGGACTAAATGTGGAATTGGCTGTTCAAAAAGCCGAACAAATATTGTGTCTCTACAAACCTTTTTTCGTATAGTGTTTGTAGTCATTGTAATAGTTGTGTAAACTGGTAGTGAGGTAGCTGCAATTTACCTAAATGGAAAGCTAATGGATTGGTGTAATGGTGGTTGCATGTGGTGAGGTTTTCCAGTGATCAAGACATTTATTCGTGCCAAGTACTTTATTGGCAAAGCGATTATGATGCAAGAATTTGTCACAGAATTCTCAGTGCCTGAGAGGTTAAACACCACGTTAGAGAATAATATACAGCTCCTTTATGTTTAAATGAAAGCTCTTGTTTAACAGTGGTGTATAGGAAGCACAAAGTGTGCACACTGACTGGGTGAGGTCAATGGTGCCATTGTACTCTTGGCAATCTATTACAATATATTTTGTGGGAAAAGGAAACAAAAGACTGGCTTACTTCCTAGGTTTTTCCCAAGTGCTGCATTTCAAAGTGGTGCTTTAAGCCATAACGACACTATGCATATGTAACGTGTGGGACGTAATAAGTTCTCATGCAAAAACAAAGCCGCTTTGAGAAGCTGTACAATTTTTCACACACGATTTACAAAACGAGGATTGAATTAAGTTGTGTTTTAAGCTACTTGGAAAATGCAGCGATGTTCTACCTTTCCGTGTAACGACACTCTCTACTTTTCTGCGGTTCAGGTGTTTAAACCCAGGACGCCCCCGGAGGCCATTTCTCTGTGTTCCCGTCTGCTGGAATACACACCGGTGACACGTCTCTCTCCGTTAGAGGCCTGTGCCCACGCATTCTTCGACGAACTGCGCCAGCCCAACGCTCGTCTGCCCAGCAGCCGAGAGCTGCCCATGCTCTTCAACTTCAGCCCTGTGGGTCAGTGAAAAACACATCGCCAACACACGACCGAGTTGGGGCCGAATTTAGTTTACAATTAAATGTAATGTTAAATAGTAAAAAAGCCACAAATACATTTAGGTAAATATTAGATGTCTGAAAAAACGGGCTTGTTGACTAAACAAAAAAACTTACCGCTATTAAACTTAAATCTGATATTTTAGTTAAAAGCAGTTCTGACAGTAGATTTATTGAAATGATGCATTCATATTAAACTGTATCAAGAAAACTTCTTTTACCCAGACTTGTATAACAAATGGCTCCACAAGCTTATATATACAGTGCCTGTTGGGAAAAAAGAGTCTTTTATGCTTTTTGAGAGTCACATGCAGGTTTCATTTGTTTCTCCTTGACAACTTCGTTTATTTAATATTATGAGGATTTACTTCGACCAACCAAATATATTTACCGTAATTTCCGGACTATTAAGCACACGCAAAAATAAGCCGCATCCACTGAATTTTACAAAGACTTTTATTTTGAACATAAATAAGCCGCACCTGTCTATAAGCCACAGTGTCTACACTGAAACTAATGAACTTTACACAGGCTTTAATGAAAGACAGTGTCTGTAACATGGCTTGTATCTAAACAGTAGCCTACCAAGAAAGTCATTGTTCACTGTCTTCCTCCATCCTTTTACAACAATTTCTCTCAGGAGTTTTTCTTTTGGCATCGTCGTGCGTTTAAAAATCACCATCGGTGAATCTTTTCTCCCAATGACATGCAGCTCAGAACACAGGTGAAGTGCGTTTTCTTTTCCCCGGTTGTTTTCAGCGTGACGAATGATTCGCATTTCCTGTAGACAGTCCGAGTGAGAGGCAGGTCAAACATCCTTGGAACCTCATCCATATTTATGATGTGGTGCGGCCTGATTCAGTAGGAGCGCATCTGATTTAATATAAAGAGTTTCATTGGTTCACCTGAACCCGTTCTGCAATTTCATTGGTCTAATGTTATGGGGTTCCGTTTTTTGGTTTGAAGTTTGTGAATCCGGGAAAAACCCAGGAAAAATCCATACATTAGCTGCTTCATTGTTTAATTGTATTTATCAGTCACACCTTAAATTTCTTCGCCACACTTGTCGTATGAAATGAATGAAAGTGTTGCGTCAAATTTAAGAAGTACTGTACAACCGATCGCACACTTTTGTTGAATGCAGTGTCTAATCAAAGCTTGTTTTGATGCGCTCACCGTCTGAATTCTTAACCGATTTCTCTCGTTAACATAAACGAGATTATAACAGGAGTCAGGTGTTTAACTCCTGTTAATTTGTGACGGTGTTCCTTCAATTAAAGACAACTTATTTGATTTATATTTCCTTGTCTTTTTTGAACTTCAAAAAAACCCCCCTTTTAGACCGCTAACTTGTACTTACGTAAAGAATTTCATTAAAGTACAAGTATTCACTTGTAGAATATCATTTCTCTTTTCACCTCTGTAAGAGTTTCAGCTTGTTTAATCCCTGTGGGGAAAGAATGTAATAATTTTGGAGAGAGAGCCCGGTCACCCATGGAGGAACAATCAATAGACCGGAATCAGCTGAACAAAGAGCCGGAAGTGTAAACGGTTAAAAGTTGCGGTAGATAACGAGGAGCCATACCATGGAGCTCTTATGCTGGAGCAAGATATAATTCTGTGCATAAGCTCCAGTAAGACTGAACGCTGACAGTGGAAACCTGGATCTATTCTGTGTGTGTTGTTTTTTTAATACCGTGTCGGCTTGTTTTATTCATGATGATGTAAATGTGTGTTTTCTTCTCTCTCTCTCTCTCTCTCTCCACAGAGCTGTCTATTCAGCCACAGTTGAACTCCTCTCTCATTCCTCCTCATGCTCGCTCGCAGACGACGCCCGTTTCTCACGGTACACAGCTCTCTCCATACCTCTGATAAACCCGAGTGTGTGTTTGTGGCCGTGTGTAACGAATGCTCTCCGTGCTTGCAGAAGGCAGCGTGTCGGACGGCTCAGCCCAGTCCAGCTCTGCACCAGGAGCCCTGAGCAACAGCACCTGAGCATTACCTCTGTGTTTCTGCACCGTTCTCCCTCACCACCATCACCACCTCCTCCTTTCCTTCATCCTTATCCTCATCCCGTCACCTGTCCCTCGTTCCATCCTTTCCAAAAGCTCCAGAACCCCGATGTGTTTCGCACCGACTTTTTTTTTTTTCTCTCCTCCCGAAACCTCTTTGTTAGACATTTAGAATCTTGCAGGAGAACGTGTTATTCAGTCCGTTTCCTTGAATTTCAGATGAATTTTGCGGCCATGTGGTTGAAAGGTAAAGAATGGTTTGTCGAGGCATTTCTGACCTCTAGTGGTAGGAGGGGAAAATCTCATTTAAGCCACCCACCTTCCTTCCACTCCACCTCCTCCTTTACTGTCTGCTCTGTCTCTGAAAAGGTCCAAACTTTTAATTATGTTTTAATCTGAAATACACCTGATGGAGCCACACTGCTGCAGGTGTATTCATTTTTTTTTTCTTCTTTTAAAAGTTTGTTCTTAAAATTGTACAATTTTTAGCTTTTTTTTTTTTTCCTCTTCTTATACGAGACCATGTTCTTGACACGATTGTGAAAGTGTTTTTATGGAGCAGCGAGTAGACGTGGCGGTCATGTTCCCATACCCCGAGTTTTTATCAGTAAAAGGACAAAAAGGTGCGTTTTTTTTCTTTCCTCCTCCCGTCCACCACCCCCTTTCGGTAAAAGCAAACGCTTTTCCTTCGTCGTTCAGTTCAAGGGCTCCATCTAGAGCTCATCAAGTTCCAAAAAACAGTCAGAGTTCAGACGTGCTGGTATAGGGTCAGACTTTTTTGTCTTTCACATCCCTGTGAATGTTAGTGATAGGGATGGAGAGGGGCTGATCCTAGAGCAGTACTGTTACTTTATGACCCCTTAATCGTTTCGGCATGAAAAAAAAAATAAAAAATATATATATATGCGTGAGGAAACGTGTGCGTGTGTATATATATAAACATGAGCACGCGCATATCCCCGGCGATATCCTCCGCTCCTGCAAATCATCCTATAGGATTTGAGATCATAGAAACGATTGTGTGTGCGCGTGTGTTTCAGTAGAGTTAGTAAATTTAAATATTTAAATGGCTGCTGATCTGTGACGAATCTATATCATTGTAAGTATCATAGAGCCCCCACTCTCATGCGCGCGCACACACACACACACCAATGCTTTTCCACTCCCACCTGGAGCCGTCCATCCACCCACCCCCTCTCCATCCCTTACTCCTCCCTTCTCTCACTGCTGATATGTAAATATCATGTACCTTTTACCTTTTTTTTTTTTGTTTTTTTTTTGTTATTATTGTTATTCTGTTCTTGTAACTTGATTTTTATTTCTAGTGGAGTAGTGCTGGTTCAGGTAGTGGCCAGCTCTCTCTGTCTCTTTCTCCCAGTGCTCTCATTTGTACATAGCATTTCAAGTTTTCCCCTCTCACCCCTGCTAAAAGGAGGGGTCGAGAAGGGGGGATGGAACAAAACTGAGTCTCTTACTCCTTTCCCTCCATCACTCTCTCACACTTTCTCTCTTTCTCTCTCTCTCTCCTCCGCAGTCCTTCATGTGCTCACTTCCTCATAAATGTTATTTCGAATATTTTATTTATTGTACTGCAGACAGTGTTTTTTTTTTTTTTTTTGTTTGTTTTTTTTTTTTAATGATCTGATGGGGTAGAGACTTGTGTATGTGTGACCTGTCCTTAGAATCAACATTCATATCCTAAACTTGATATTATCTTGAAATGTGTTCAAGAATATTGAACGTAACGTGCGTGTCCCGTCGCGCCGCATGTTCCCGAAGGTGCAGGCACACAGGCGTATGAAAGCACGCGCGTGCGAAAGAGAGAGAGATTAATGCCAGACCGCTTAGCCCATCTGGGACTCAGGGACTGGGCTAAGTGAGGGAGAGGGAGAGAGAGAAACTGTGTTTTTGTTTGTTGGTTTAAATAAGCTCGTTAATAAAGTGATGAAAAGTGTCTCTGCCAGTGATTCTTCTCATGCAGTGGAGTTATTTCCTCACAATATCATACATCTGAAGCATACGTCCTCTGTTCCTGTTATTAGGAACAAATGCATGCATCTCATCAGCCAATCGTGAAATACAGGGCGGGAGCTTCAAGTATGAAGAAAAAGCCTGATCTCTGGACGAGTGTAATTGTGGCGTGACCGTCCGGACCAGATGGGCCGACACCAGCAATCCCTGCAGATAAGCAGAAATTTTAAAACCAGCCCATCTGGTACCAAGAGCCATGCCACAAATGAAATCACAGATATCACACTTTCTTTTCATTCTGCTGTTTGTTCTGAACATAAGCTGAAGCTCTTGAACTATCTGCATGCTTTTATTTTGTCTGTGTTCTGCCACACTTTCCACTAGTTTTCATGCTGATTATCAATCACAAGCTGTACTTCTCAAGATCCTTAACATCCTCAATTACAGTCATTTAACTTATTTGCTAATTATCAAGCCATTCATTAACCAAGAGCTCTACTGCTTAAAAAGAAAAAAAACTCCAGTTGTCTGACCAGCTTCCAGATCTACCACGCTGGACAAACTGGTAAACCATCACCACCAGGTGGTAAGATATGGAAATAAAAAGGAAAGTGTTTCTGAATTATTGTTAGATCATCGATAGAGTAGCTTGATTTATACCATTCTTTGTTTAACCAAGATTAGTTACTAACTATAATAGTAATTGCAACTAGGATAGCTTTTATACACATTCTGCGGGATTATCATTGCTACACGCCTACTGTTTATTTTATTTTAAAATTTCATCAAACATTACAAGGATTATTTACTATTTTGTACGTTTAAATTTATGCAGACGTTATTATCCAGAGCGACTTGGTTATCTACAGTTGAGCAAGTAGGGTTGCAAAATTCCAACCTGGAAACTTAATTGTAATTAATGGGTGATAAACTGGGATTTTTAAATTGCAGGTTAGTCAATAACAGTTTGGTTTGTTAGTTTTGTTTGTATATATTACAGTTTATATACATTTTCCCAATTTTAAAATATTTTCCATCAATTCCTATAAATTCCTGGTAAGTTTTTAATTTGGAATATTTTCCAGATTCCCCAAATTAAGTTTTCGTGGAAACTTCTAGAAAGTTTCTCTTTGCAACCATTTGAGCAAGTGAGGGCTTTAATCAAGGTCCCAGTAGAGGCAAAGTGGTGGTGCTGGGATTTGAACTCTTTGACTTTTTGATCAGAAGCCCAACACCGAATTCACAGAATTCACACTTCATGAAGAACAGTTCACTAATCACTGTTTAAAGGTCAACTATTGGCTATATTACAGTATGGGTTAAGCCTAACAACCTAAATATATAATCACAGTTTAGACTGGTCAATCAAATCTTATGAGACAATCTGAATGGTTTTGGCAAAGACCCGATACATTGTTTACACACCTATGCAAAAGACGTTCAAATTTAATTTTTCACAATACATTTCATGTTCTCATTCAATTTCTGAATAAAATTAATTATTGTATATTGTATAGACAAAAGAACTGGGACACCTTTTTTTCCCCAGTCATTTGTAGTTATTTCCCAAACTCTTACCATAAAGTTTAAGGCACACAATAGAATTTATTCTCTGTAGCATAAACATTACTCTTTACTTGAACCAGGAGACCCAAACCTGTTCCAGCATGACCGTGCACAAAGCCAGCTCCATGAACATCTGCTTTACATGAGTGAAAGATCCTGAGTGGCCTGCTACAGAGATCTGACCTTAAACCTTATTGAACACATTTGGGATGAATTGGATCACTGACTGCACCACAGGCCTCCATCACCTCACCTACACCAGTACCTGACTTTACTGATAGGGCTGAATGAGCACAAATTTGCACAAACACACTTCAAAATCTAGTGTAATATCTTCTCGGAAGAGTGGAGGATATTATAACAGTATACGGAGATTAAACGTGGAGTGGGCTGTTCAAACAATAAGCACATACAAATCTTACAGCACAAATGCATTAGGACGTTATGTGATTTTGGTGTAACTTTTAAACCTGCCTTAATGATTCATGATCCCTTTAAGTGAACAAGACTGAGATTAAGTGAGTGTATGATTAAATAAGTGTTCAGTGTTGCCGCGATAGTGTGTTAATCCACAATGTAGACCTGTACAAGACAAACTATCCCACTGTAGCCAAAAACTAGGAACTGACCACAATCTCTTAATAAATGCAATCATTTTAAGTAACAGACTGCAATTTACCATTACTGTGAGTCTGCCAAAATTCTACTCAATTAAATCATTATATATGGAGCCAAATATCTACTTGAATCAAAGTGAAAAAAGCATCTACATATAAAATATATTTTCAGTAGTATATATATATATATATATATATATATATATATAAATGCATGTCCTGATTCAAGCTCTGTTAGTGATTAGTAATGTCATTTCATGTAGTTCTTTTACATGACAATTACAGATTATATTGTTATGAAAGTCTTATGGCACACGGTTCAAGAAACCCATTTTGTACCCTTTTTTCCTTAACATATATCTTTCCTGTATACAAAAGTGCCTTTAAGTGATTTTGAGTTTTTGCCCCATGACATTGTCTATTGCTTTCATTCATTTTTGGAAAATAGCATTAACTACATGAAGCCCGTGCTTTGTACACTTTGTATTCAGACTTGTAAACTTTTTTGTTGTGTACAGATTACAATAACATTTTGTCATCATTCATCATTGCTTTAATTGTGCAAAATTTTATCCATATAACTAACAGCTAAACATTTGTTATTTATATGCCCGGTTGATGTCAATAAGGTCTCGAAAGAATAAAGCCAATGACCTTTTTTTAGTTTATCTCATCTTTAATCTTTAATCTTTTTAATCTTTACAAAAAGCCAGTTACATGAACATATTACAAGCTTACATGGCTTGGAGTGAAAGATCTCCTGCTATAGAACTCTGACCTCAACCCTTTGGAATAAATTGGAACACTGACTGCAGTCCAGGCCTCCTCACCTCACCTACATCAGTACCTAGCTTTACATTTTTAAAATGATTTCACTTTTCAGAGAAAAAATACATATACACCGAACAGGTATAACTTATATATATATATATAGCCCTTTCCAGCCTTGTGGAGGTGTACAATTCTGTCTCTAGTGTCTTTGAATAGCTCTTTGGTCTTGGGCATGTTGGTAGTTGGATTCTTACTGATTGTATGGGGTGGACAGGTGTCTTTATGCAGCTAACGACCTCAAACAGGTGCATCTAATTTAGGATAATAAATGTAGTGGAGGTGGACATTTTAAAGGCAGACTAACAGGTCTTTGAGGGTCAGAATTCTAGCTGATAGACAGGTGTTCAAATATTTATTTGCAGCTGTATCATACAAATAAATAGTTTAAAAATCATATATTGTAATTACTGGATTTTTTTTAGATTATGTCTCTCACAGTGGACATGCACCTACAATGACAATTTCAGACCCCTCCATGATTTCTAAGCGGGAGAACTTGCAAAATAGCAGCGTGTTCAAATACTTATTTTTCTCATTGTGTATATATATATATATATATATAACACATCCGTCCACCCATCTATAAGGATTGATGTGTGCTTGTGGTTTGATTTCACATTTGGTCCCAATATACTGTTGAAATATCCTCCACTCTCCTGGGAAGAAGTAACATTAGATTTTGGAGTGTGTTTGTGGAGATTCGTGGTCATTCAGCAACAAGGGTGTTAGTAAAGTCAGGTACTGTTGTAGGTGAGATGAGGAGGCCTGGGGTGCAGTCAGCTTTCACATTCATCCCAAAAATGTTCATAGATTAGAGCTCTATAACAGGCCACTCATGATTTTAAACTCCAGCTGATATAAACCCATAAACCATGTGTTGGCTTTGTGCACAGGGGCATTGTCATGGTGGAACAGGTTTGGGTCTCCTAGTTCAAGTAAAGGGAGATTTAATGCTACATAATTTATCATCTACTAATGAACATCCTTTAGCAAAAATGATTAAAAAATGACAACATTTTTTTTTAGATTTTTAGAATAGATCGTTGAAAGACTCGAGTCTGCTCTTGCAGAGCCTCACATTTACCCAGCCGAGTTTCTCTCCGTGCGACTCTATTGGTGGACTCGACATCTCCAGTTGACCAATCAGGTGGCGTGTTGTTGAAACGCTCCTAATGTCATATCAGGTCTAAAGCAGTCAGGCAGTATTGGGTAAGTTAATATTTTTTCCCCCAATTTTATGCGGTTTAAACAGCACTTATAGTGAGTATTCGGAGCGAATATCGAGTATTGATCGGTTGTAAGGTCTGAACAGGACTTGTGGTGTTTGGAGTTTCTACTGGGGGAGACAGTCGCCGCGTTGCGCTCGCGGGAGCGCCATTATTACCACCGAAGAAGCGCGCGGCGTCCTTCTTCGGCGCTTCTTCGCCCTTCGCTCTGTTGTTGTCAAGTGTTTTACAGCGACTCGACGCACTCGGTGCCATCAGCCCTCCTCCCCCTCCATCACCTGGCGTGAGCCGGCGCGCTGAGCATCTGACGCCGCAGATCCATTTGTTCCTGACGGTCGGCGACATTTCTAGAGATCCTCCGCGTTAGCACGGTTGCTAACGTTTGCACCCAGCAGCTAGCATGCTTCTTCCAGCTAGCACAGACCCGGCTAGCTAGCCCAAGGCGTTGGCTGTGCTTTCTGACTAGCCTGCAAGTTCTAGCCACACTCCTGAATTTGTCCATTAGTACAAACTATTTCCGCTTTCCTCCACACCAAGGGATCTGTGATTGAGAATGTCCTAGCGGACAGGAAGTCCCTTTCCCTTTTCGCTTCAGAATCACTTTTGGGCGGCTTGGCCAGTTTAGTCCTGTCCAGAGGTTACCCGAATATATGTGAAAGACACCTTCTCAATGAAAAACAAAAACTTGTTACGCCATAACATCAAAATTAAACGTATGCTTCAATGTACTGCGTAGACTCAATATGACCCAAGTGATCAGGGACGCATCTGGTGTTTGCGGAAAAAAAAAGCAGAAGTTGCTTGATGTTCGGGGATCATTCAAAAAAATCTTGATTTTTCATAGATTCTGGTGGAATTTTAAAGTATGCATTACTTTTCTTATATTTATAAAGCCCATATTAATGTATTTTTAAAAGCAAATTGTTTGCATTAGTTCTGTGCAGAAACTTCTTTTGTGACCTGAAGAGGGCGCTGTTCTTGAGTTCATTGAGTCTAGACTTTTTTTTGGCACCCTTTCAATAAAGATGGGTCAAAGATCTTTTTATGGATAATCGGCATATTTTTGTTGCACCTCAATTTAATAAAATTCTCATTTTTGATTGCCGTAAAATAACTTAAATTCGCTAACTTACACGGTACTGAATAACTGCGATTTGTTTATATCTATATTTTGCTTGTAAAATTTACAAGCTTGTTCCTGACAGTTTGTTGTGTTACCTGGGCCTTCAGTGGTGTCCTCCCTGAATCAATCCACCTCTTAATAGCATCATTATGACACCATGACTATAGAAACTAGAAGTCGAGCGAAATGTGATGCTGATTTATTATTACTGATTTTCTTTTCCCCTTCATTTCATTAAATCTGACAGTTAATTCATAAGACATGATACAGAAAATAGCTTAAACACTTATTGAACAATACAAGCCTCTCCCCTAGCGCCACCTGTTGGTATGAATTGTGTTCTCTCGCACGGTTTGGTGAGTCGGATGCGCCTGCTTAACAATCGGCCTAATTTGCAGCGCAATCGTCCGATCAATTGTTCAGCCTCTAATAGGAACCATCAATATTATAAAGACTCAATATAACAGAGCGCTGGATCACTGACTGGTATCTCATACATTGAGAATAAATGCATTACTAAAACAAGAAACCCAACTAACACAATTTAACAAATCTCCTTTCGCTATACACCACATATATCATCTCTAGCAGAAGCATCATTATTGGGAACACCCGGGAAATGTTTGCAGGTGAAAAAAAACGCTGCTTGCTTTTTATACGCACAGTTGTAACTCTTCCGGTTTCCCTGTTTGGAGGCCGAATAAAGACTACTGACAAATGCTGGTATGAGAAAGTTACGTTCCCTTGTGCACGGTTTGGTGTGTCTGATGTGGCCGCCTAATAATTGGACGAATTTTTCAGCACAATCGGACGATGCTGATTAATTAGGTCGACCTTTATCTGTGCCCGAATCGATGTCTTCTGTCAGCTATTGTGGAGTGAAAAAAAAAAAAAAACAGCTATTAAATCAACATTAATATATATACAAGCTTGTACTGTTTGCTACAGATGCCGTTTGCGAGCTATGACTAGCGCGCTCTCTGGCCGTCCAATCAAAGGACGTGAAAATACTTTTGACCCGGGCAGCACGTGATGACTGAACAATGATTGGGTACGAAACTCGAATCTAAACATACACTACCTGATGCAGCGCGACCAAGAGAAAAGCTATGAAATGAGGAGACTATTGGTAATCATTGGTCAATGATTCTGATATTGCCACCGAGGCCGCATTATGATGTGAACAATGACTAGCGCTTGCGACCTGGTTGCATCGATTAGCCATAATATTAATTCTCTATAGTGAATTAATAGTGTGTGGATCCTTCTTGCGCCACCAAAAGCCGCTCTGAGCCGCCGAGGCCTGGACTGCGCAAGGCCTCTGAAGGTGTGCTGTGGTATTTTGCACCAAGATGTTAGCAGCAGGTCCTTTTAAGTCCTATAAGTTCTGAGGTTGGCCTCTATGTATGATGACTTGTTTGACCAGCACATCATGCAGATGCTGAGAAGACTATCTGGGGAACCATTGTTCTATTGTCAACAGTTTTTGGGTGTTCGGGTATATAATCCTTGTCTTCGTTCATCTTAACTCATGTATCTTAATTAATTAGGTTTGTTACATCCATATAAATAGCAGGATCCAAGGTTATCCAGCAGAACCCTGACCAGTGCATACCAGGTACACTTAGTTTTGGAGCTCCTCTAAACCAGTTGTCTTAAACGCTACAAATGGACCCTTTGCTCATATTGTTCGACTTGCCCATTTCATTTGCTTCCTAATGCATCCCACACATTTTCGTTGCTGCACTTGTTTTTTTCACATCACCAGTCGGTTGTTATGGCTGAACAGTGTCCCATAAAGCGACATTGGTATTGGTTCAGGCACAATATTTCAGCTATCGTGTATGCCAAATGAGACATCGGTCCTGTTCTTACTATTACAACTCACTCTGGCATGTTGTCTCCCTTAATGATCAGGCGTACGGCAGACCATACCCGATATTTCACCTCAGATTGAGACAAAATAAATCGTCCAGATGTCTCGTCCTGATTGGGTATTTATTGGTTTAACAAGGTTCTCCTTTAAAATAATAAAGTACCGCATGTCCTCGTAGTTCGAGTGGACTTGCTGTGACATAATATTCACCACGAGTCACTAATAAGGACCTAAAGCGTAGTTTGCACACACATATTACTAAGTAGTAACAGGATCCTTATGTATAGCCGTCAATAAGTGAGGCATGGGAACAAATCGATTCAATCACTGGAACCGGATCATTGAATCTCAGCCATGAGTTAGTAAGGCGTGGGAACGAGATCGTTAAGACGCGGGGATACGATCATTGTCATAGTTCGCGAATGAGATAATTAACTGCTGCCTTGCAGCGGCCACTTGTTCAATTAGTTAAAATGTAGGTCGGAACTAGTAAGTGTAACTATACGATCACTAGACACTATTTTAAACTGAAGATGATGAAGATTAGTGGTAGATTTTGACAACAAATACACCATGTGGACACCTGACCCTGATATTATAATTTTGTTATAATAACCTCCACTCTTCTAGGGAGATGTTGTACTCTAAGAGTGCGCATGTGGAGATTTCATCCACAAAGGCGTTAGTAACAGGTACTGATGTAGGTGAGGAGACCTGAGGTGCAGGCAGTGTTTCAATTCATCCTAAAAGGTATTCAGTAGGGTTGAGGTCAGAGGCCACTGAAGATCTTCCACTCCAGCTAATGAAGACTGTATGGTCTTGGAGCTGGCTTTGTGTTAACAGTTCGGAGGCACATATGGCTTGAAAAGTCCCAATACTTTTGTCTTTATAGTGCATTACGACGACGTCGAACCAGCTGTGAAATCGCTGCATGTGTGATCTAGGTTTATCTCTATTTGACATTTTTATTGCTGAAATCGTAAACAAGAATATCTGTGAAAACTAAACCCATTTAGTGCATTTAACTAGCATGTTAAATCAAAATACAAATACAGTTTAAAGGTCTCTCCGCAGGGACTCATAATTGTTCTCACAAGTGTATTTATCGGCCGCTGCAGAGGGACTTTTTGAGCGCACTGTATATAAATGAAAATGTAAGAATCAATTTTCAAATGACTTCAAAAACGGTAACCGCGCTGTACGGTGGTTTTTTTTTTTAGGTTTCAGTTTGGAAACTTTCTGCCGTTTTCATTTTCCTCCATTTTTTTATAGCGTCTCCAGAGTTTAATTATGGTCCGTGGGAAACGCAGTGCTTCGTGTGTAGTTAAATGGATTTTTGTAATCGTTACATCCGCAGTGTGAACATAGCAAAAGTCGTGATAACTTCTGGCCGTGACTTAACGCTCTCGTTCTTGAACTCATGGTCATGCTTCAGGGTTCCAGACGTAACCATCCAATAAACCATCCTAACCCTCTAAACTAAAAGTTCTACCTGCTTGTGTGTTTCCTTTAGGCAGCCATGGAGAGCTCATCAGTGTACATGTGTTTTCCGTGCTACCGGGAGTTTCCTACACTTGAGGAAGTCCTGACACACCAGCTGACCTGCACTGCTGAGAACACACAACCGTTGCCTGTTGGTGCTGCCATCGAAGCTGCTGCCATCGAAGCTGCTGCCATTGAAGCTGGCCTGCCACAGGTGCTTTTCCCTTTTTTTTTCTTTCACTCTCACACAAACACACACACTCAGCTCATTTTGTCTGTAAATGACTGAAAGTAGACTAGATTAGTTTTTTCCACATTTATTCCCCATTTGTTTTTAGAATATCCTCCACTCTTCCTAGATGTTCCACTAGATTTTGGAGTGTCCTTTCACTGGCCGTTGGAACAGGTTTGCGTCTCCTAGTTCAAGTGAGGGGAAATTGCTATAGGGGGACTTCCTTTATAATTGTGCCTTCAACTTTGTGTAAGAGTTTTTTTTGAAGAAGGTCTGCTGCCAGTATCATATTGTCTATGCTACTGCTACTAGGGCCACTTCTAGGGGTGTCCGTCTATCGCTAACGCTATAATTTCATTGCATAAGAAATTAGCCTCAGTATCGTTGTCTTGGATCGCTGCATCAAATCTCAAAACATTATTAATACTCACTGAAGCTGAACTTGAGATCTGATGCTTAATTCTCAGTCAGTTTAATGACTGTAAAAAAAAAAAAAAAAGTTGCATTGAGCTCATTTATTCGACGCCCCGTGTGTCGCATTAGAAAACAGAATGTATTATTGCACACTGCGTTATTAAATTAGACTAATGACATCAAACAGGATGTCCCTGGCAATGGAACGGATGTTTTTTTTTTTTTTTTTTCGGATCTTGGCTAATTTTCAACCTTATTGCCACGATCCTATATAGCTTTAGGCACCGGTTATTACCCGAGGTAATTACATACGACGCTCGCGACTGCCTCTATTTAGTTGAATCAGATTTTTTTTCCTGCCCCCCCCACTCCAAATGGTGCTTAAATGCACAGCTGTAATTATCTGAAATAGGCTTGAACGCTGAAAGTGTTGCTTTTAAGCCAAAAAGATATTTGAAATGTAAAATGAAGCGTAATTCGGGGGTTGTGTATACTTCCTAATTTTCCCTTCATAATTATAGCAAGAAGAGTGTACACTCGAGTATTTGCCTTTGTGTGCTAATATTGGCGAGCGCGCCGCACAATATTGATTTATCGTTCCCTAAACGAGTGACTCCCACGAGCATGCCCCGAGAGACGTCCTTAGATAACCTTATAATTCATTAATTCATTAATTTTCTTTTAGTAGAGTGTGTGTATGATGGAATGGCAGATAAAGACTCATAGAGGCCTCATGATCAAAATCTAATCGATTTTGAAAGATTTTATTAGTTTACTTAGTTATTTGGGTATTTTATATATATTTTTCTGAACAGTAATATGCTTTGATTTATGATATGACAAGATTGTTATGAGAGCAGACATTGTTGTGGATTTCAAGACAAAAATATCACAGGGACATCAAGGTTGCGTAATGCGCTAGCTGGCCGTCATTGCGTATTTATCCAAAGCAATTTCAACAGTTGTAACGATGTTTAATGATGTAATCTCCTCAGGTGACTACCAATAAATGAGAATCAATAAATCCCTTAAAAAAAAAAACCTAAGCAAGAAAAGAGCTGAATTTATTTTTTTTACTCTCTCTCTCTCTCTCTCTCTCTCTCTCGCTTTCTAGTTCTCTCTCCCGATTGGATCTTGCCTGTCACTCTATATTCTTTTGTGCCTAAAGTTAAATGCTTCATCAATGTTTCACGTATAATTCTTCTGCTAGTGAAGTATAAATAAAGTCACATTCATGAAGGTGTAATAAATAACAGCCCGATACACTAAATGGACATTGTGTAGAATGTCTTTGGTTGCAGTAGTATTAGAACCAGCATAAAGCCAGCTCCATGAACATATAATTTACATGGGTTGGAGTGGAAGATCTTTAGTGACCTGCTATAGAGCTCTGACCTCAACCCTATCAAACACCTATGTGATGTATTGGAACATCAGTACCTGACGTTACTAACGCCCTTGTGGCTGAATGAGCACAAATCTCCAAAAAACACACCCCAAAATCTATTAGAACATCTTTGTAGAAAAGTGGAGGTTATAATAGCAGCAAATGAGGACTCAATGTGGAATAAGATGTTCAAATTCAACCTCGGTCAGATGATCACAAGCCTTTATGTTTGCGTTCTCTTTTTTTATTTCCAAAAAAACTGTGATTGATTGATATCTTTTGTGTGCGTAATATTTACTCCTATCTTACCCGCTTCAAAAGACTTTGTTAAAAGCCCGTCTCTTTTGTGCTCCAAACTAAATACTCTGCCGTCACTTGCGATAGGGTACGAACGCCGCGACTATTTTTAAATGCTGGCACAGCACACAGCTGGCAGACGGCTTTCGCCTCGTCAGATAAAGAGGATGTCGCAGACTGTTCCATCGGATTACTGTAATACAACCCCCCTGCTGGGTCCTTCCTAAAGAGTCTGCACTTAATAACGGTATTGAATGTGACACGAGAGAAGAAAAAAAAGAAGCTGTGAGTGTGTTTACGCTCCATAAGGTTCGCGATTAGAAAGCGGCATAAGGGAATGGTCTTTTGAGGTTTTCGTCTTGCGAAGGTCCCGTTTTTTTTGGAACGCGTTGAAAATAAAAACGAGCAGACTTGGTGTTTTTGCACTGAACAAATTTCAAACGGACACAAAGCAGCACGTTGGTGCGACACATTAGGCAACAGGCTTGATATAAGTCGGTTATAAACGTATATGTTTTGCAAGTACAACTCTGAACGAGAATATTTGTAAAATCCCAATTGAACAAGTCTTGAATTGTTCACTTTTTCCTCTCTATTTCAGTTGGAAGCTCAGACAGTGTATGTTCCTGAGGTTCAGACCGAGAGGAAATCTGTACTGTCCTCAGATGTGCCACGCGTCCTCTACCAATGCGCTGACTGTGAACTCTTATTTGATGCGCTCATGCTATGGCAGCAGCACCGAAAGCTCGGGTGTTGTATGGAGACTGGACCTGAGGACGTAGCTGCCACTTCAGTGCCACAGCCCATCGGTCAGGAGGTCACACCTGAGAGCGAGGTGGTCTATAATGTCCAGCCAATTGAGTTGGAACAAAGTGAAACCAAAGAAGAAGCAAGCTTGGAGACTTTTAGTCTGGCGAACACAGAATTACCAGAGGCAAAAACTGAAGGTGACCCACAGCTGAGTTTGCCGAGCAGCGACGATCCCCCTGAACCCACTCCGGATCCCACGCCTTTGGAGGCCGAGAGCACAGAGCCTGTCCAGGAACCCAGCCCGCAAGTGAGACGGAGAAGCCAGAAGAAGGCCAAGCCGCCCTCCAGCCTGCTTTGCGTGGAGTGCGGGCGCTGCTTCAGCTTGGCGTCCGAGCTGGTAACTCATCGCAAGACTGCGCACAACCTGAGAGAGGCCATCCATCGGTGCAACGTGTGTGGCGAGGGCTTCCTCAACACCACGCTCTTCCTCTACCATCGCAAACAGCACCGCAGTCTAACGCAGGACGATGAGCCGAAAGAGGTGGAGGTGCCCCAGCTCTCCACCGCCTTGCTGGAGGCTCCAGGAGAGGGGCTACTCTTGCTTGCCACTGCCGGTGAGGGTCAGAGTCTGATGGAGATCACCACTCTGGAGCAGACAGCACCCGAGGCTGTGCCCATCTCTCAGGTAGAAGTTGAACTCGATCAGGAGATCCGAGGCGAGGTCATCCATTCAAGCGAAGATGAACCGCTGCCTCAGGCAATCGAAGGAGAACAACTAGAAGAGACAGAATTCGAGGGGATCGTCAACATGGACGAAGAGGAAATCGAAGGCCGAGCTGAGCCCATAAACGAGGAAGTAGTCGAAGAGAAACAAGTAGAGATGGAGACTAGTGATGCGGACATGGCAGAGACAGGCGAGGCCGTGTCGCCTGTGCTTTCCACTCCCCAGAACTTCCTGTGTAGTCAGTGTGGGTGCTCCTTCAACTCCGCTCATGAGTTAGCAAAGCACCGCAGTAGCGAGCACGGCCTGGCGGAGGCGCTGCACAGTTGCGAAGAGTGTGGCCAGGAGTTTATGAGCACCACTCAGTTTCTGTACCATCGCAGAGAACATCGCAAGGACGTACCGTCTCCCTCTGCAAGACTGAACTCCACTCTCACGTCACTGGCCAAACACCCTGCTGCGTCCCCTGTCCTTCTGCTCCGTCGGCCAGGTCAGTGGCTGCTAAGATTTATTTATTCTATACATGCAGTAGGTGATACAGAAAATTTTACAGCTGGGTTTCAGAACTAGATCTCTTCAGCTCTTCAGTATTTTTCTATTCTGCACAGCCCTGACAGTAGGGTCAGCTTTCAAGGCAAAGCATTTAGTATAAATGTGCTTGTTTTAATTGTATCTCTCCACATAATCAACAAACTAATAATCTAATTATTTATATAAAAAAAAGGGAAAATACATGATTTGACATTTATGAACGGCGTCACAGGTGTAATCACTTTTCGTCTTTTTTTTGTTGTTTTGTATAATCGCCATAAAACACTATGAATTTTACATGTTTAAGGTTGTACGTGAAAGCAGTAGCAAATAACACACAGCGAAGTGAGTCAGCGTTAGTCATTAGGAGAGGATAACAGGAAGCAACGCTGTGCACAAGAAGCATATGCAATTACGAGCGAGTGCAAAAGCATGCACACACTTCGGGGTAAATTAACGAAAACAAGCATGTTTTCATTTAGTGCACCAGGACATTAAGTGTATTAGGGTCCGCAGATGTTCATTAGTTATCCCTATATGGATGGAAGTTTGTGGACACCTGATCACAAGATTGGTATGTTTTTTTTTTTAAACATCCCATTCCACATTTAGTCTCTGTTTGCTGTTATAATAACCGTCACTCTTTCACTTGATGTTTCACTAGATCTTTGGCGTGTGCTTGTGGAGATTTGTGGTCTAACTGAAGGGAAAATTGTATTCTACCGCATCCATAGACATCCTACACAATTGCCTGCCTCCAACTCTGTAGTCCAGGGTTCCTGCAAGGTCTTAAAAAGTCTTAAATTAAGAAAATGTCCATGTAACTCTTGCCTCTAATGAGCATTGGAATGCTTCCGCAGCACTTTAGAATGTTTTTGTTAGTTAGTTGGTGAGACCTGTGATGTTGTATGGTTTAGAGACAGTGGCATTGAGTAAAAGACAGGAGGTGGAGCTGGAGGTAGCAGAACTGAAGATGTTGAGGTTTTCGTTGGGAGTGACGACGATGGACAGGATTAGAAATGAGGGACAGCGCATGTAGGACGTTTTGGAGACAAGGTGACGGAGGCGAGATTGAGATGGCTTGGACACGTGCAGAGGAGGGACATGGGGTATATCTGTAGGAGAATGCTGAGGATGGAGCCACCAGGAAGGAGGAAAAGAGGAAGACCAAGGAGGAGGTTTATGGATGTGGTGAAGGAAGACATGCAGGTAGTTGGTTTGAAAGCGGCAGATGTAGAGGACAGGGGGGTATGGAGACGGATGATCCGCTGTGGCGACCTCTAATGGGAGCAGCTGAAAGATGATGATGATGATGATAATATGGTGCAAGTTTGGTGATATTTGGAAGTATTTAGGACTTGGTTACAGTCAGTTGCTAACAACATATTCGTGTGTGTTTTTGATGTTAAAATATAGGTCTTAAATTTCTTTCTTAATGGTCTTAAAGTCCTAAATTAGATTTTGAGACCGGCAGAAGCCCTGTACTAACCATTAGAGAAAAAGCACATTTTTGCCTGGAAAAGTCTGGTTTCCCTGTTCTTTTGTCTGTATATTTATTTAAGATATTAATATTGGAAATAATTTTTTTGAATGTCATGTTATTACCTCCATTCCTGTCCTTTGCACATTTAAAGGTCTAGGATCAGTAGAAAGGTGGAACACACCCACAGGTTCTCCAAATATGTAGTGAGGCTTGATTAATATATATATAGAGCAGAGATTCATTAACATTAGTTAGGTTAGAAGGCATCTTGGATGTCATCATCTAATCTTGGATGCAGCTGGTCTCTGAATCTATTTTTATGACATCTTAAACCTTATACATAAAGAATCAATGGAAGCATTTCAAGTAGTCAGATAGGATTTTGTCGTCATTTCAGCTATATACAGTGCAGTAGACAATGTAACAAAATTCATATTTCCTTTTCATTACTCCCTTTTCTCTTATTTTTTTTTTTTAAAGGAAATATCACAATTTTTGTGATGTTGAATAATTTGACCCAAACTACCCATTTTACAATCTTGTCTCTCGGTATATCGAATAGTTCTGATGATAAGAACAGAAGTAAAAATTCTTGAATTCCCTTTCGCCCCTTCAGAAACCTCGACTGAAACGCCGCTGCCCGACGCTACGCTCGAGGCCACAGCCAAGCTGAGCCGCGACTGGTCACGCACGCCGCTCCCTCACGAGTGCCCGCACTGCGGGCAGGGCTTCACGCGGCGCAGCCTCCTGCGCGAGCATGTCTTCCAGCACACAGGCGAGAAGCTGTTCAACTGCAACCTGTGCAACAAGAGTTTCCCAACACCCGCCGGCCTGCTGCGCCACAGCCTGTGCCACGGTCCGCCACGCTCCTTCACCTGCCCCGTCTGCACCAAAACCTTCTCTCAGCCTGCCTCGCTCAAACGCCACATGCTCACCCACGAGGACGGCACCGAGAGGAGAGGCCAGGGGCGCAGCAAAGGCAGAGGACGTCCTCCTGGAGACGTCCGTCTGCTCAGTTGCCCCGACTGTCCTGCCAGCTTCAAGCTGGACGCACAGCTGCAGATGCACAGGTGGGGAAGTCACTGAAAAGCTTTTTACAGGAAGTTAACTTAGTTCCTTTTTATTATAATTTTTTTTAAAACAAACCCGAGGTGTGCATAAAAGGACAGTAGAGTGCAATGACATCAGAGTTGAAACAAATGTTTTATAGGTGCTCGTTTAATATTCATTCTCGCCGAAGTGAATAAATTTCCAGAGCGGCGCTTTTTACCGAAGGAGAAGGTTTCTCTTAAAAAAAAAAAAAAAAAAAGAGAAGGTTTTTTTTAAAAAAAAAAAAAAAAAAAAAAAAGAAAAGAAAAAGTCGGTTTTAACATTTATTCTTGCATTGTCCTTGACTAAATAATTTAATACTTGCCATGTCGCTGCACTGTTATGCTTTTTAATAGCTTTCTCCTTGAAACTATGTCGTTAAAGTGAGATATTGTGACAGAAAATTTTATATTGCCTTATATGATTAGCATATCGTGATTTTTTTTTTTTTAAACACTCCCCTCACTTTTACTTCCATTCCTCTTAAATATGAGAAAGTCTGCTTCTAATCCAGATGTGACTGCTGATGTTGAACTGCAGGTAGCACATGGCTGTGCAGACAGAACACGAGTTTTGAGCAGGGAGTGTATGAAGCTTCACCCTTGACCCGTCTCATTAGAAGGCATGACCTCATCAAGGCATGTCTTAGAGATATTAATCAGCCAGTGTCAGTCTGCTCTCCAGAGGTCCTTTTTCAGATTATAAATCCAGTGAGAAGGGAATTTCAACCCTCAGATCGACTCGGCTCTGACAACTGTGGTTCAGTTTACAGAGGTTGGGTATTAATGGGGAAAGGCGGCTCTGTGCGCCGCATACTAACATCCTTTCCGGGGTTAAAGCAGCACCCTTATTCCCTCTACATTGTTATTAGAGTTCTACCGGCCTGGACCTTCTTATGTAATGATAGTTTATATATACAACAGTTGTAAAGGTTTTTGTTGAGTTTTTTATTTTTGGGATGCTCTCTCACATTTACAGAGTCAAATATAATGTTGAGGCTCAAGCAGGAAAGCGATTCGACCCTGAAACGACCCAGCCGATATAGTGAGCCTCGAGCGATTTAGGACAGAGCCGTAGCGAGTCCAAAGGGCAATATGTTTTACCTGAACTTTAAGACCTTTTCAAAAACAAAACACGAACCAACGTCTGTCGAATTTGGACCGCAGATGCATCACGATGTGAGTCAGACCCGAAAATGACAGGATGACTTGCCTGATGATGATTCTATGGCTCTGGAAGCGTTTCACATTTGTTGTTTTTGTTCTTTTTTTTATTTTTTTTATTTTAAGAATACATGATGTGTATATATATATTTTTTTGAGCACAGCCGAAAAAAGGAATAATCAAACTATACAAAGAGAAAGTCAATCAATAAAGAGATTAGATTAAATAGAATTCAATATTTTATGCAGTTGTAGCATTTATTTTTTCTCTGTACTTCTGCTAGTACATGAGACCATCTGTTTTATTTTATTATAAATATGTACTGAGGTACCTAATACACTTACTTAACTCAGCTTAATAATACAGTGCTTCTACATTTATTATGTTTTATTTTAGGTTTACTTGCCATATAGGAAGACTTTTCAGGTATATAATTACTGACTGCGGCCTTGCAGCTCTCTGCTATTTGTCAACCCCCCCCACCCGTCCATTAATCCATTAGTGGACAAGAAATCATCGCCGCTCCACCGCTGACCTGATGTTATTTGGATGATGCATGTGAGGCGCAGGTCATATTCTCGGCCACCTCAGTGTCTACATGTACCATGTTCATTTCAGACATATTGTCCCAAATACAGATGAATCTTACAGTATGAGACTTACAGTGCGATTGTTAACCGATTGAGTCGAACACATTTGAATAATAGCATTTGATTTGTGTGTGTTTGTTTTCTTTTCCGCCACAGGCTGCTGCACACTAGTCACCCTTTCCCCTGCACCATTTGCGGACAAGCTTTTAAGCGGCGGAAAGAGCTCGACCTGCACTCTCTCATGCACCAAGGTCAGAAGCCAGCGTAGAGTACATCAACTCACCGTCAATGTGCTTTTCTTGGGTATTATATGTTGGCCAAAAGTATTTGGGCACCCATATGTCGGTCTTCTCACCAAACTCCCAAAATAAAAAAATAAAAATCCTGTTTCAGCACAACAATACAGTACAAAACAAGCCCCTGTTAAGACATGGTGTTCCAAGGTTGGTGGGGATTAGAAGAACCCGAGTCATCTGATCTGCACCGAAGCCTGACCTCAACCTCACTTGAACACCTTAGGGATTTATAAGCAACTCGGGCATCAAGATCCAGCCTCAAGATCGTGAGTTTGAATGAGCACAAATCTAGTGGAGCACAAATCTGAGAAGAGTGGAGCTTATTATTGTCGGGTGTCCACATACTTTTGGTCGTTATGTGTTAATATTTTCTCATGATGCCTGCCATGTTGCTTCTGTTGGTCCCTTTTTCACCACTCGTTCACATTCTGAGATTTGGAAAGAAATTAAACCCGAGCACAGTCTTTCCTCACTATTGTTTGGCTATGACAGTGTAAAGCAGCGTAAACACACACACACTCAGGTGCAAGTCTGTTCTTCGAGTGCTCTTTCTCCCTTTCCCGTTTTCCCGCGGACCCTCTCTGATGAATGTCCTCTTATCGATCGGTCCTCAGACGGAAATGGATAAATGGGGTCAGAGGTCACATTGATTAGCTGCACATATTGATAAGATCAGCTGCTGATCAGTCACTTTCTCATCAGGCTAATACCACTGGGTTGAGTGTGTGTTTGTGTGCGAGAGAGAGAAATAGATTGAGAAGATGGCAGTTCACTTATGTAAGAGTGAGCGTTTGAAGACTGTAAAGGTCAAGCTCTGACAAGCGCATCTGCATCCCGAAGTTCTATCTATCTTTGTATTTTATTCCTCTTTTCCCCACTCATGTCTTTAGATAAAGCTGAGAGCACGGTGTGCTAATGTTTATATACCACTTTCTGCTTTTCCTTCTGATAAGAGATGCATGTCTGTGTTTTGCTTTTTGTTCCTCTCCACCTTTCCTCTTGGTTTTTTTCCAGATAAGGAACCCAAAGTATGGGTGTGTGACAGAGATTTTCCTTCATGCCTTTGTAGATAAGTGACAAAACCTGTATGTGCTTTAAAGATGCATCTCTCTTCTCTCCTTCTGTTTCTCTGCACCTTTATCACCCTCTCTTTCTCTCCTCCCCCCAGGCAAGAGATCTATTGTGCGAATGTAGGTTTCAATGTTTTAACTTCTGGTGTAATCCCTTCTGTAGATAAGGAGCCTGTGGTGTGTGCTCAGTGTGGTTCTCAGTTCTTGAACCAGGCCGTATTGGATGTGCACATGCAGCGCTGCACAGGAGTGCCGACTCAGCGGCGGCGTTATAAAGGTCATGGGCGTGGCCGAGTCGGCGGTCAGCTCGAGTGCGATATGTGCGGCCACCGCTGCGTGACGCAGGACGGTCTGGACCTGCACCGGCTCTCGCACACGGGCCAGACGCCGCTACGCTGCCCTCTTACACCCTGCAGGAAGCGGTTCGCCTCCAGCTCGTCCCTGGCACAGCACGTGGTGGCGCACTGCCGCGCCCCCCTGTCCAAGAGGAACAGCCCGCGCCGATTCACGTGCAATTACTGCACCAAGGAGTTTTCCTACGCCTCCACCTTCGCCGTGCACATGCGCACGCACACGGACGAGAGGCCGTTCGAGGTGAGCTCTAGTTTCTACAAAGAATATATATATATCTCTCAAGGGTTGGGCCACCCTAAGCAGCAACAACTGCAATCAAGCGTTTGCAACAACTTGCAGTCTGTTACACACCTCGATTTGGAGAAATTTTGGTCCACTCATCTATGCAGAATTGTTGTAATCCAGACACATTGGAGGTTATATATATAACATTATCATTTATTTATAGATTTTTTTTTCTATATCCACACAGGTGGATACAAAATTCATTTTTATTTGCCAGAGAAAGTCATTAATTGCCGATGCATGTGGATAACAGTAGGTTTTCCGCCATGTGAAAGAGTTCTCACTAACATTACAATCTGTTCCTTATTAATTCATTACTTCCAGATACCAGCACACCCTGAAATGTTGAATCCTTTGACAACAGATTTTCACGCGCGGTATAAGATGCAGTACACAGGCATCATTTCTCTGAAGGATGCACCAGAGCCTAATAGTGTACTACTGATGTGTGTGAGGAAAATACACATTTCTGTAATAACATTAAAAAATAAAAATAAAAAAAACCCACACACACTTTTCAGGAGAGGAGAATATTATTTGCATGACAGTTTTGGCCTATTACTCATTTAAAAACTTTATTTTTAGCTCATGCAGCTGTAAAGTTGCTCAGTGTTGGCTAATGCATTCAAAGATGTTCAGGCAGTAACTGGTTGAGTGTAGTAAGAATGATTATTTTGCTTAGCTAATGCTGCCATCTGTTACGCTGGCTCTTTATTTTACCAGGTGACAAACAAAACAGGTATCGGATTTAAGAAAAAAAACACCTATATTTTCACGTTTACGCACATATTTGAAGAATTTTCGTTCGTTGGATAAAAAATTTGAATTGGATTTGAATTACTAGATAATGAAATTGAACTAATTGTGGTTTACTATTATATAAATACTGTATATAAGACTTATAGCACTCTCAACCTTCTGTACGTAATGAGTTTGAGAGAACAGCACACACAAAATCATTGTTCTTCTGTGTTTGTGTAACAAAAGCCAGACTTTCACATTTACTAAAAAGGGGATTATATATATAATATTTGGTCCAACAGTATTAGTCAATCTAAGACTGTTATTACGATTAAGAAACAAGCCCAATCGATTCAAACCCCTTTTACTTTACACCACTGCTGCTCTCTACTTTCATTGTGTAACTGAGAGGAGAAGCTTTTATCCGCATGTGTGCAGTGAAACACTTCACTCTGTGCGAGCAGATAAGGGCTCGCTTCTATCCAGCGTAGCCCGCGTGCCAATTTGGCTTGGAGAAACAAAAGTCCAGAAACGGAATCGGTCCTCCCACACAGGCAAAAATGCACCGTGTGCCAAAAACGACTTGCTCGTTTTCTTCATGAAGAGAATTATGTAACGGCGTCATATAGCGGTAGAAATTCTCCTTCGCACACTGCGAGCAACTCGATAAGCAACAGGCTGTCCTCGGCTCTCCTCGGCGTTACTGAACACCTGACGTTTATTTTGACGTGCGATTTGAGCGCGTCCATTAAATGTCATGGTTTGAAGTCTTTCAGTATTTGAGTCAGTATTACATCTTTATTTTTTGTCTGATTTTCCTTTTTTTTTTTCTCTATCCACTCTTTTAGTGCACTCATTGCGGGAAGCGTTTTCGGCAGCTCCCCCACCTGCAGGACCACGAGCGCATCCATAGCGGAGAGCGTCCGTTCGTGTGCTGGGTCTGCGGAAAGAGCTTTAGCGTGGCGGCACGGTTAGCTGAGCACGCCCGGGTGCACAGTGGAGAGCGCCCGTTTACTTGCCCTCGTTGCCCCACCGCATTCCGCTCGCGCCCCAATCTCCACAAACACCTCCGTCTGCACGGCGACGACCCCGACCACCCTATCAACGACGCCAACGCAGACCAGGATTCGGCCATACAGACCATCCTGCTGGTCCAGGAAGCACACTCGCCCACATCTACACTGGCGACTACCTCCACCGCAGTGCCCATCATCCAGGAGGGCACTCTGTTGCCTGAGCAGCATGGCGCCTCGGTAGTGTTCCTCCATAATAACATCGCAGTGCCTGCAGTCAGCATGCCCACCATATCAGTGGTGGCTGGTCAAGAAGTCCCACACACCATAGAGTTTATTATAGAGGAGACTGTGTAAAGCAGGAGAGACAGAGAGAGAGTGGTGTGAAGAAAATTGAATGGAAGGAAAGACAGAGAGATTCGCCAGTTGTGAAATGGCTTCATAGATGGCCACATAGATAACTTAAAGGTTATCTAGACGAGAAAGAGAAGGAAAGAGAGAATGAGCCCTAGGTTAAACCCTTACAGGATAAAGCATTTCTCTCTGTATGTCTAAGAAAATGTTAGATGATGCCTGGCTTTAATAGCTGTTGCTTTTCATTTCTTGCTTTATTTCTTTTTTTTTTTGGACTAGCTGAACCAGAACCCATCGACTATGCCGAAATAATACGGAGGAAAATAAAGCACGGCGTTTTATGAGCTTTGTATATATATATTTCCACCACTCTTTCCCCGTTTGAGTTTGTCGTTATTACATTTGGCATGAATTACTCATGAAGTTTATAGTGTGTTTTTAATAAAAACAAAATGGCTTCCCAGTGTCTTCTGTGTCCATGTTTTCTCATTTAATGCATGCTATCTTTATTATAATGATACAAGTTCTGGTCATGTTTTGCACATGCCTTGTTTTATTGAAAAAATAGAACTTAAGTATGGATAAGTGGTGTCTAGATTGAAATTTAGTATGTGTAAGTGGTATCTATAGATAGAACTTTAGTATGGATGGATAAATGGTATCTATAGCTAGAACATTAGTATAGATAAGTGGTATCTATAGCTAGAACATTAGTATAGATAAGTGGTATCTATAGATAGAACTTGCTTCTTTTTTCAGCTGCTCCTATTAGGGGTTGCCACAGCGAATCATCCATCTTCATACTACTCTAACCTCTAAATCTGCCTCTTTCAACCAAACCACCTGCATGTCTTCCTTTACCACTTCCATAAACCTTCTCTTTGGTCTTCCTCTTTTCCTCCTGGTGGTCCTCCCTCCTATCACTCTTCTCCACCCTGCCTGCACCCTTTTCTTCACTTCTCTAACACACTCTCCATTACTTTGCAATGTTGACCCCTGAACTCCTTCACCTTCTCCACCTCTTCTCCCTGCAACCGCACCACTCCACTGCCCTCCCTCTCATTCACACACATGTACTCTGTCTTACTCCTACTGACTTTCATTCCCCTTCTCTCCAGCACATACCTCCACCTCTCCAAACTTTAGTATGGATAAGTGTTTTCTATTGATTGAACTATAGTATACATAAGTGGCATTTGTAGGTAGATATTTAGTATGGATAAATGGTATCTATAGATAGAACTGTACAATGAATAAATAAAAGTGGTCTGTATAGATATAATTTTAGTATGGTTGAAAAAGTGGTATCTATATAGGACTTCAGTATGGATAAAAAAAGTGATATCTATAGATAGAACTTTCGTAGGGATAAATAGGTGGTAGCTATAGATAGAACTTTAGTATGTGTACATGGAATTTATAGATAGAACTTTAGTATGGATAAATAAGTGGTAGCTATAGATAGAACTTTAGTATGTGTAAATGGAATCTATATATAGAACTTCAATATGGATAAAAAAGTGATGTCTATAGAGTAGAACTTTAGTATGGATAAGTGGTAACTATAGATAGAACTTTCGTAGGGATAAATAGGTGGTAGCTATAGATAGAACTTTAGTATGTGTAAATGGAATCTATATATAGAACTTCAGTATGGATAAAAAAGTGATGTCTATAGAGTAGAACTTTAGTATAGATAAATAAGTGGTATCCATAGATAGTTCTTCATTAATGCTCATCAACTAAAACTCAACCCCAGCAAAACAGAACTGCTGGTCATTCCAGGTGATTCATCTTCAGGACAAGATCTTCGAATAACACTTCATGACTCTCTGCTCTCCCCTTCAGCCACTGCTCGTAGCCTTGGGGTAACTATGGACAATGAACTGTCCTTCTTCTCACATGTCACTAATGTGGCTCGTTCATGTCGAATTCTTTTCTACAACATACAAAGGATTCGACCATTTCTGTCACATCTCACACTGCACCACTCTGAGGTTCTCCAGCACTGCTTGACTGGTAGCACCTTCTCTCAGAATGAGAGGTAAGTATACTTCAAGGTTCATCTTTGTTCTGGCACCGAGGTGGTGGTATGAACTTCCCCTAGATGTCCGTACAGTGGAGTCCCTGGCTATCTTCATGCTACGATTGAAGAATTACCTCTTCCTGAAACACTTAAATTAGCACTTTCCAAGTTTGCTTTGTAGAATTCAAGAGTTATATTTATATTAAGTTTGTAATCTAGCGTACCAGTGAAGATTTATTTATTACTAGAGACTAAAAGCAATTTTGTACGTCGCTCTGGACAAGGGCGTCTTCTAAATGCCGCAAATGAATGTGTTATCTATAGAAGGAACTTAAGTATGGATAAATATGTGGTATCTATAGATAGAATTTTAGTGTGGATAAATACTGTATTTGGTATATATAGATAGAACTTAAGTATAGATGAATAAGTGGTATCTATAGATAGAACCTTAGGATGGATAAGTGGTAGCTAATGGTTAAGGCTCTGAAATACTGTTGAGAATATGCAATAAATAAAAGATTATTGTGCTGTTTTGTATATGTGACCAGTATAAGCTTCTGATAAATCTTTACACTTTACCATACTGAACTGAATATATCAGATTGGTCATCATGATTGATTGATAGATAGATAGATAATTTCTTGTTGGTGGTCTGTGAATGGACTAAGGCCCTATCAAAACCAGCTAATAAAATAATATCCCAATTGTTGAATATTCTACAGAGCTCCATTACTGTAAAGGAAAGGAAATGAAACTGTGAAGGCTTTCCAACATAACATCAGTGACCGTTAAAGATGTAAAGCGAGAAAGGCAAGGTTCAACATTGAAAACTGTAAAACTGACAGGAGAAACGATTCACAGGACACCCATACCATGGATCATTCACAAAGCTGACATTATGGAAGAATGGGTTTTAAAATAATATTTATAATTTAGAAAAAGTATTGACTATTTAGAAAATGTAATAAAACAGTCCTGTGAGCAACATTTGGAATTGGCACAAAGTGCTATACATGTCGAAAACCAATTATTGCTCAAGCACGATGCTTGAGAGTCCGTTTTCGCCTATTGCTGGTCCTTTTGCCTGCTGATGGAAAGGTTTAGAGAGCAACTGACATGCAGACGTGTAAAAAAACCAAAAAACTGTTCTGCTGTGGTCAAAGGGCTGAAAGCTTACATGAATTGGGTCTCCTAACTGCCCTTAGAGGGAAATCAATAATACACTTCATTTTCCGTGACCACATTTACCTTTTCTGCTGAAAGCTTTCTACCAAGAACATCAATGACCCCAAACACAAGGGCTCAGAGAAAGGTTTGATTAGTATGGAGACTTAAATATAAATTATAAATCATAAATTCTTCCTGGACACCAGATTTCAGTTTATGTAAGCTCCTGTGGATTATTTGAAACTTTTTGTCATCCAACCACCATCAAAACATCAACTGAGGGAAAGCGCCTCAAAGCTTTTCTCATAGTACAGGACCAGTAATGCCTCTTAAGAAATCAGCACAAACAGCTTTTAATGTATTCCTATTACTCTATCACCCTGATTATTTAACCTTTACAGCATCCCTCTGATATCCGAGTCTATAAATACACGTCCATGAGATGACCATGAGCATAGATGCTGAGGCAGCTGAAAACCTGCTGACCCTACAATACACTAGTGTATTACAACAAACTCACCCATGCATATCCAAGTGAGTGTGTGAGTGAGTGTGTGTGTGTGTGTGTGTAGTGGGGGTTTGGGGGATGTAGAAGGGTAGTTGGCATGCGTGATAAATGCATTAGTTTAATGATGACGCTCTTGCATGGCTCGGACCTCACACCCATGCTGCTGCCCGTCTTGTGTTTGTCAGCATGTAGTCGATTAGTTGCCACTTAAGGAAACGTATTGCTGCCACAGAACTGTAAATGAGCGCTGTGATCACGGCCTTCTATGACCAATGGCGGTGTGTGTGTGTGTGTGTGTGTGTGTGTGTGTGTGTGTGTGTGTGTGTGTGCATTTAAATTGCTGTCAAATTGTTCAGGAAGTTCAGTAACATCTTGTTTGTCATTGCATCTCTTTTCCTTTCTCCCATTCTCTGCAGTGTGTGCATTTGCGTGTGTGTGTGTGTGTGTGTGTGTGTGTGTGTGTGTGTCTGCTGAGGTGGCTATACCTGCTGTGACTTGGCCTGACTTTGACAAAGTGTTCCCCCTTATGTGCTGCATGTGTGTGTGTGTGTGTGTGTGTGTGTGTGTGTGTGTGTGTGTGTAGGATTTATATTATCATGCATTTGTTTAGCATTTATGAGTGTAATATGACTAGCAGATTTGTTCAGTTCAAGCACGTGTGTTTGAAAGTGTGATGATTTTACATCAACGTTTATTAATTCATCGAAACACTATAACTTCTGATGCCACATCACATCGCGAACATCTGGGGCAGATGTGGGATTTGAACCTGCAGCCTTTCTGATGGTTATCGCTAGGCTCTAGCTGCTTTGTGTGCGAATATGAGCCAGCTGTCATGTTTATCCTTGAGTGTTAATGGAACGTGTGTTGCTCGTGTGCCTTTCAGAACGAGTGAGGGTGTGTGTGTGTGTGTGTACCCAGTTGATGGTTTTCCTTGCTTGTCTGGCCATGTTCGCCATTTCTCTCTGTCTCTCGATGTCTCTCCTTTATGCTAGCACGTTCACTCACCCCTAGTCCCCTCCTGTTTTGTTCACCTTGCCTCTCCCCTTTCCTCTTTCCTTCTCTTCCCTTCCCTTTTCCCCTCCCTCTTCCTCTCTCTCTCTCTCTCTCTCTCTCTCTCTCTCTCTCTCTCTCTCTCTCTCTCTCTCTCTCTCTCTGTCTCTTTCTCTATCTCTCTCTTCCTCTCTCTCTCTCACTCATTGATAGTAGAGACGATGTGACTGGAATACTGAGTATCTAATCATTATTCCACTAGTGAGGCACAGCGCACAGACGGAATGCCAATTCTGCTGGTCTCTCCCTCTCTCTCTCTCTCTCTCTCTCTCTCCCCCCCTCTCTCTCTCTCTCTCTCTCTCTGTCTCTCTCTCTTTCTCTTGCTTATCTTCTCATTCCCTCCCTCTCTCCCACGCTTTCGCTACATCCCCTGCTGTGTCCCCAGGTTTCTATGTTATCTAGGCAAAGGTTAACATTAAAACCTCAAAGGCGTAAGGATTAAGGGGACACGGGGCTTTTTTTTAAATGTATCTTTGCCTGAATAAAAGGAAAGGGCTTGCAAACAGTCACAGTGCTATTGTTTGTATGTGTGTGTGTGTGTGTGTGTGTGTGTGTGTGTGTGTGTGTGTGTGTGTGTCTGTTACTATGCCAGTGTGAGGACTTTGTGTGTGTGTGTACTGCATAAAAAGGGGATTCTGCGCTAAGCTGATACTGAAGCAGTGAAGGAAGAGGGGAGAGTGGCATGAGTGTGTATTGAAAGAGAAGAAGAGCGGGAAAGAAAGAGAGGGAGAGTGAGAGAGAGAGAGAGCAGAGGAGAGCACTGCTGCATGACAACAGGTGTAGATGACAAGAGTAATTAAGGAGGCACACATTCAAGGGCGCAAGTGTGCGCCTTCACTGGTTGTTTTTTTTTTTTTTTAAGATTACATTTTACAGTTCTGTGAAAAATAGGACAGGAGGGATGAAAAAGAGAAAAACCGCAAATAGTGAAATGGGAAATTTAAATTAATTGGCGGAATACACAATGAACATGCTGTGGTGCTTGGGAGTTGTTTCCAAAAGAAAAGAGATGGGAAAAATAGTCAACTTGATATTATCCACCTACCGGCCACTTTATTAAGAATCTCCTGCTCATTCTTGCAATTATGCAATCAGCCAATCATGTGGCAGCAGTGCAACACAGACAATCATGCAGATGCGATTCAAGACTTCCATTTAATTTTCCTATCTAAAGGAAGGAAAGAAGGGGAAAGCTCAAACATTTCATGGTTGAGTATATTAGTATTCATTAACTAGGATTTTTTTTTATCCAGAACAGAAATGGGTCAAAAAAATACATCAGCTCAAAACCTATGTATGTGGACCTTATTGATGAGAGATGAAAATTTCGAAAACAATTCAAGCTGGCAAGGAAACTTTTGGTAACTATATGGAAAGCACTTTTTATAACCATAGCGAGCTGAAATGAATCTCAAAAAACCTTAAGACAAAAGTTGGTGTTTTTCCAGTTCACAGTTGTTCAGTTGGGTAAACCTGTGCCCACTGCAGCCTCACATTCCTGTTCTTAGCTGACAGTAGAGGAACCTGATGTGCGTTTCTGCGATGTTGTTCATTTGAGTTAACACAGACCGCCTGCCAGCTCACACCAGTATCTGCTTTATTCTGTGTAAACTCTAGAGATTTTTGAGTGTGAAAAATCCCAGGAGCTCAGCAGTTTCTGAAAGACCGAAACCAGCCTGTCTGGCACAGACAGCTATAGCACAGTGAAAGTCACTGAGATCACATTTTTCCTGCATACTGTTGCTCGATGTGAACTTTAAATGAAGATATGTAAAGGAGTTACTGAATCCATTGCCCTGCTCTCAAATTACTATCATGTACACATCAAAATATTGGGTAAATATGAAATGTTATATATATATATATATATATACACACACCTTCTCAAGGGACTAGAAATAAAACTTGAATATATTTTAGAGTAGTCAATGTGCAGCTTGTATAGCAGTATAGATTTACTGTCCTTTAAAACTAACTCAACATACAGCCAATATTGTCAAAATAGCTGCCAAAAGAATGAGTACACCCTAAGTGATAACAGCTGTACATCGCTTAACAATGCAAAGCCACACGTCCTATTCATCATGTTCATGTTTTTGTCTTTTTTGTCTCATACACATTTGTGTATCTTGTATTAGAGCAGGTAAAATGTTATGCTTTGAGTACAATTCTCTTATACTGATCACTTGATGTTCAACATGGCATCTTATGCCAAAGAATTCTTTGAGGATTTGAGAATTAGAATTGTTACTCTACACAAACATGGCTTATATAAGAAGATCAGTAACACCCTGAAACTGGGTTACAGTACACTGGCCAGGGTCATACAGAGGTTTTCCAATTGGAACAGACCTCGCAAGGGTCCTACAAATAACTAGATTCCTCATGCTGTGCGTAATGTGCAGAATCTGCCTTAAAAAAAAACTGCGTACTGTACTGAGTGCTGCCAGCATTGCTTTAGAGCTTGCAGTGGCGGAAGGTTCGCTTATCAATGCTCAGACCATAAGCCAAACACTGCAACAAGTCAGTTTGCATAGCTGTCGTCCCAGAAGGAAGCCTCTTCTAAAGCTGGCTCACAAGCAAACAAGAAAACATGCAAAGAGTTTGCTGAACACAACCTGTCCAAGAGCATGAATTACTGGAACCATGTCCTGATGATACTAAGATAAACTTGTTTCTCTCAACTCAAATCGTGTCCAGCATGTGTGGTCACACCCTGGTGAGGATCACCAAGAAAAATGTGTCTTGCCTACAATCAAGCATGGTGGTGGTAGCATCATGGTCTGGGGCTGCATAAGTGCTGCTGGTACTTAAGAGCTGCTGTTCATTGAGGGAAACATGGATGTACTGTGAAATTCTGAAGTAGAGCATGACGCAATCCCATTGGAAACTGGGCAGAACGGCAGTTTTCCAACATGAAAACGACCCCAAACACACTGCAATGATGACAGTTGCCTTGCTGAAGGTGAAGATGATGGAGCGGCCAAGTATGTCTCCAGACCTAAACACCCTTAAGCACCTGTGGGGCGTCCTCAAGCGGAAGGTGAAGAAGCGCCATGTGTCTAACATCCAGCAGATCCGTGACGTCATTATGGAGGAGTGGAAGGGGGTCCCAGCAACAACCTGTGCAGCTCTGGTGAATTCCATACCCAGGAGGATTAATGCAGTGCTAGATAACAATGGTGCTCACACAAAATCTTGACATTTTGAACACAGTTTTGACATGTTCACTTAGGGTGTACACACCAGCTATTTTGACAATATTGTCTTTATGTTTAGTTTTTTTTGAAGGACTGTATTATAATCACAACAGAAAATAGAAAATATATCAAATATTTAAAGTAATATTATATTTTGGTAATTTTTATTTTATACCCATCACAAAACAAAATTAGAATGGGATAACAAAAAGTTGAAAATGTAAGTGTTACTTAAAAGAAAAAAACTTGTTTAAAATTGTACAAATAATAAATAAACAACAGGTCAGTAACATGATTGGGTATACAAACAATAGCTTAGAGTGGCAGTTGTCTTTCAGAAGTAAAGCTAAGGAGAGCCAATCTAACAAAAACTGTGTCTACAAATTGTGGAAGAATTTCAGAATAATGTTCCTCAACATGAAATTGTGAAGACCTTGAAGTACATGTAAATAATATCTACAGTACATGATATCATCAAAAGATTTCGAGAACCTGGAGCAATCCCTTTGTGGACAAGAGCGAAAAATCAATAGTGGATGCCTTTGATTTTTTGGGCTCAGAAACTGCTTTAGAATTCACTGTCTGTGAACAGTTCACAGAGTCATCCACAAATGCAAGCTCTTTTATGCAAAGAAGAAGCCATATGTGAACATGATCCAGAAATGTTGCTCTTTTATCTGGGCCAAAGCTCATTTAAAATGTAATAAGGCAAAGCAGAAAACTTTGTGGTTAACTCATTTAAATTTTAAATTCTTTTTGGAAACCATGGATGCCATGTCCCCCTAAATAAAAAGGAGAGGGACCATCTGGCTGTTATCTGTGCTCAGTTCTAAAGCCTGCATCTCTGGTATGGAGGTGCATTAGTGAGAATGGAATATGAAGCATTCACATCTGGAAAGGCACCATCAATGCTAAAAGATATATACAGGTTTCAGTGCATTATATGCTACCATCCTGATGATGTCTATTTTTCAGGAAGAAAATATTACTTCTTTTACAACTGCATGGCTTAGTAGTTTAGGAATCTGTGTATTGAACTCATCTGCCTGTAGTCCAGACTTTTTACCAATTCAAAACATTTGAAGCTTTACAAAACGAAAAAAATAGAAGAAGATCCAGAATTGTTGATCAGCTAAAATCCTGTATCACAGTGGTCGTTGATAGAAAGGTAGGTAGTTGGGTTGAAAGAGGCAGATGTAGAGGACAGTGGGGTATGGAGACGGATGATCCGCTGTGGCGACCCCTAATGGAAGAACCCGAAAGAAGAAGACGAAGATTCTTTTAACAAAACTCTAGCAAATATCCCCTCAGTTCCAAGATGTATGTAGACTGTTGTTAAAAGAAGAGAAGATGCTACACATTGGTAAACAAGGACCTGTTATAGTTATCAAACTCAGAATTACCTTATTTTTTCCTTATAATATTAGATTTCCTCAGTTTAAATATTTAATGTTATCTATTTTCTTTTGTGAATATAATAAGGATTTATTAGCATTCTATCAATTATACTAATGAGGTAACCACCTGTAATGTTGGTATAGAGTGCTTGTTAGCTGCTTTTCCTTCTAGTCCAACTCATCAAAAACCATCTCAACTGAATTTAGATCAGGTGATTGTGGTAAGTAAGATAGCTCTTACATAACCTAGAGGTGTTTTGGGGTTGTTTTCCTTGAAAAACAATTTATGGTCACTCTAAGTGCAAACCAGATGGAATGGCCTGTCACTGGTAAACATGCTGGTTAAGTGTGTCCTCAATTTTGACAAATTTAACAAAAAGTGTCACCAGCAAAGAACCCCCACACCAGTGCACTTCCTCCTCCATAATCCACAGTGGGAGTAACACATTCAGGATCTGTCTGTTCACCCTCTCTATGTCTAACAAAGACATGACTCAAAAATATCATTTTTTTTCCTTCTGTTTCTTGGCCCAAGCTAGTCAGTGAGTGTATCATTAGTGAGTCCACTAAACAGAGGATATTGAAATGTGTCTGCCACTTGAACTCTGGGATTTGAAAATCGTTAGTTTCTGAGGCTAGTAATTCTAATAAACATCCTTTGCAGCAGAGGTAGCTCTTGGTTTACCTCTCCTGGGATGGTTCACACTGTTTCATCATAGTGTTTGATGGTTTTGAAAACTGCACTTGGAAATACGATAAAATGTCTTGAGATTTTTGAGACTGACTGAACTTTATTTAGTAAAAAAAAAATAGATTTTTATGGTATTTGTTGTAGAAATAACAAGCCTATTTACTCTCTACTCCCCTTACCCTTTGCAAAAACAAATGATAATCCAAAGCACATTAAAAAGGCAAGAAATGTCACCAATTAACGCTTGACAAGGCACACCTGTGAATTAAAATCCATTCCAGGTGACTAATTTGTATATCTGATGAGAGAATGCTATAAGTTTGCCAAGCTGTCATGAATAAAAGTAAAATAAAGCTACTTTGGACAATTTAAAATATAAATCATATTCACTTTTTTATTTACTACATAATTACATACGTATTTTTTCATAGTTGCATCAATGAGCCTTGACCACCCGTGATTCTGTCACCGGTAGATAATTACCACTGCAGACCAGGAACATCTCACAAGAGCTGCAGTTTTGGAGATGCTCTGACCCAGTCATCTAGCCAATTATAATTTGGCCCTCCTCAAACTTGTTTAAATCCTTATGCTTGCCCATTATTTCAGCTTGAAACACATCAACTTTGAGGACAAAAAGTTTACTTGCTGCCTAATATACTATATACACACGATATATACATACAGTGCATTCAGAATGTATTGAGACCCCCTTCACTTTTTTCAATTTTATAATGTTGCAACCTGATACTACTATCATTCATATCAATGTTTTTTTCTCATTAGTCTCTCATTAAGCACAGATCTGTGGAAGATTACAAAAATATTCTGCTTTGACTGAAGATTCCTGAAGATCACAGTGGCCTCAATAATTCTCAAATGGAAGATGGTTGGCACAACCAGAACTCTTGCAAGAGCTGGATGCCTGGACTAACCGAGCACTGGGGCAGAAGTAAGAGAGGACAAAGATGGTCACTCTGACTGAACTCCAGAGATCATGTGTGGAGATGGGACAAAGTTCCAAAAGGACACCCATCACTGCAGCCGTCCATCCACCTGAGTTTTATGGCAGAGTGGCAATATGTAAGCCTCTCCTCAGTGTAAAACACATGAAAGCCTGCGTAGAGTTCGCAAAAAAAAAAATAAAACATCTAAAAGACTGTGAGGCACAAGAGTCTCTGGATTCTCTGGATGAAACCAAAATTTAACTGTTTGGCCTTAATTCTAAACATTATGTCTGGAGGAAACCAGGCACTACTCAACACCTGTCCAAACCCATCCCAAAAGTGAAGCATGATGGAAACAGCACCATACGGTGGAATATTTTTTTCTGCAGCAGGAACTTGGCAACTGGTCAGAATTGAGGAAAAGTGGAATAGAAGGAAATACAGAGATATCCTCGATAAAAACCTACTCCACATCGCTCCTGATCTTAGATTGGCCTAAAATCTCATGCCTATATGTAGATATGTAACCATATTTGTTGGTGTTTTAGTGTAATCTTGTGTAATGGTGTAATCTCTGCCCACATACGAATATGTGTTGGTGTAATAGTGTAAACTGTGTCCACATGCAGGCATTTTTGGGTATAATGGTGTAATCTGTGTCCACATGTAAATGTGTTTTGGTGTATTCTGTATACACACGTGAATGTGTGTTGGTGTAATGGTGTAATCTGTGTCTACTTGTGGATGTGTTGGTGTAATCTGTGTCTACATGTAGGTGTTTATTGGTGTGTGATGTAATCTGTGTACACACGTAGATGTGTGTTGGTGTAATGGTGTAATCTGTGTCTACATGTGGATGTGTGTTGGTGTGTTGTGTAGTCTATGTACACACATGGATGTGTTTTTGTGTAGTGGTGTAGTCTGTCAATGCACGTTAATGTGTGTTGGTGTTGTAGTGTGGTCTGTCTATGCATGTGAATGTGTGTTGTGTGGGGTGTGATTTGTGTACACATGTAGATGTTTGTTGGTGTAATGGTGTAGTCTTTGTCCATATGTGGATATGTTTTGGTACAGTGGTGCAGTCTATGTCATCAAATGGATGTATGTTGGTATCTTTAAGCATCTTGGGATTACAGTGCTTGTATCCTTGCTGTGACAGATAGACTGGGAATGGATTTTTTCGTGTTTCGGTTTTATTCACCCCACTATGCATCTTATCTTGAAATACGCATATGTGATGTCGCTCTTGGCCCGGAGCCTTCATTTGTTTTCTTCCTGCTTCCTTTATTTAATTCCTTATTTCCTTGATGGAGAGTGGGAGGGCTGGAAGTGGCTGTCCATCTTTAATAAATGGGCAAGAAAAAAAACGGACCAGGATTGAGGGAGGAGGGACAGCAGTGATAGGTCTTTGGATTTAGATTGGAGCACGAGCAGAGGAGGTATGGGGGATACAATGAGCTGAGTGAGTAAGAGAGAAAGAGAGAGAGAGAGAGAGAGAGAGAGAGAGAGAGAGAGAGAGAGAGAGAGGGAGAGAGGGAGGGGTCGGAGTCAGGGAGTGAATGCAGCTTGCGGTGCCTGCTGTGGAATTACAGCAGAGAACATTGTAAGGGACCTGAAAGAGAGCACTTTTTTGAAAGGGAACAGAGGTTTGAATTGGAAGTATAAATGCGGACACGCTGAGCCGTGCATGACTCCTGGAGACTGGTGGAAAATTAAGCAGCAAAAAGAATTGGCAAAGATTCGAGGGGCTCCATCATTTTTCGCACCGTAGACTTCAGAGCAGACCGGCAAGTGCCACCCTATTACTGAGATTGTCGCCTCACAGTAAGTGTGGGTTTATGCCATATTGCATCACGACCATGTCTTTCGTGCTCATTATTAGGTCATTCATGAATAACCAGGACGAGGCGATGCTGGATGACTTTTGCTGTCTTGCCTTTGATTTACCAGGGGAAGCGTGTCCCAAGCCATAGACTCTGTGTGCATGTGTGTCTGTGTGTGTGTGTGCGCATGGTACCAGTGTGTGATTGGTATTCCATGTACGATGTGCGGCGCTCCAAACGGGCTCTGTTCAGAATGGCTCCACAGAGCAGGGATTGTGTTAACCTGCAGACAACCGTTTTGCTCGAGCGACGAGTTTTCCAAAGCCTTTTTCTTTCCTTGTTTGTGCATTTTCATCAGGTTTTATTGAAACCCTTTAGGCATTTATTCCCACATGTTTCAATTATAACCAGCATCTCTCTCTCTCTCTCTCTCTCTCTCTCTCTCTTTCTCAATCCCTCTCTCAATCTCTCTCTTTCTCCCACTATTGCCCCTTTCTTCTTTTTTGTGTACCCTTGCTCTTCTTCTTCCCTTCCCTCCATCCTCCCCTTTGCCGTCCCTGCCTCCCTCCATCCCCCACTCTGACTCAGAGAGTGCTGTCCTCTGCTGATGGATTTGAGAGAAACCTGGCTGTCTTTCATTAATTTTTTGGCTGTGAGCCTCATCCCTGTTCGTTCCTATGTTCCATTATTGTTTTTGTAAGAGGGATGAAATGGGTCCTGCCTCACTGCTTAGATTTAGTCAGCGTGTATAGGGTTGATAGCTGCTGCGTCTGGCTTAGAGATCACTCACATTTCGCCTATGACATTTGTTGCGCATAGACACGCACGCTTGTGCATGTGCGTGCGTGTGTGTGTGTGTGTGTGTGTGCGAGACGAAAAGGACATGGCATCGTTTGCTACCTCATAGGGCCAATTGAACTCCTGTGATGGTGCCTTCACACCCTTTTCTCATGCACACTTAGATACCAGCTTTCGCACGCACAGTGCTAACGAGCTAAGCCCCCTCATGGCGTGTATGGCTGTGTATTGATTAAGCGCAGTACTCCAGAGGGCTGTTAAGGTTATAGTTCAAGCTGTCCAGCATTTCCAGATGTCCATATCGCCTTAATATTTCTCACTCTCTATAGCAACCAGATAATCACTGAAGCCCTGCTCACCCTGTTTAACACTCTGATAGCTTGTGGAGCTTGTGAGTCTTTATCTTCTGTCTGTGTTTTGTACGTGGAAAGAAATATGAAGAAGAGGGATCATCAAAATCCAGAATAATGTAAGAATGAAAAAAAATGTGGACGCAAAGATGCAGCTGAGGCAGAGTGGAGAGAAAGTGTAATGTGTAGAATAAATAAGGGGCAACTGAAACGTTGCCCTTATGCTCATTCCTCGTCTCCCGCTAGCAAACTCGCTCCTTCACTTTCATCTTTCATTTCATCTCTGCCGAATGCTTGGTTCCATCTCGACCCTGCTAAAATAGTACCCAGGGCCATTCTTTCTATTACTGATTGCTTTCATCACTTGCCTTGTTCTATTTCTCTCCTGTCCGCTTGTTTCATTTGAACTTAGTCCATTACGTTTGACGTCTCAGCACTGACAGGCTTCACAAAAGATCTCCAGAGTAACCCAATCATTCGATTCAATAGGAATGTTTGACACACAAAGACATGTTTGGGACATGCTTCTGCAGCTCTTTGTAAAGGGCATAGAGATGATGATGGTTTGATGGCATTCTGCCAGTGGTGCATGTAAAGCTTAATAAACATAAAAATACATGTCACAGTTGGCTCTAATACACTATATTACATTAACCTATTACTGAAGCTATAACTGCTGGAATACTCCTATACTAATTAATCCCAGAGGTATAATAGTTAAAAAAAAGATTTCTCTTGCATTTAATTTTTTTTTCTTTTCCATAGGGTTCTAGGCCTGAAAACCATCTTTGGAGCAACTGTGTTTGGACCTTCTTCGAATCTGTGACTCCTATCAAACAAGATTTTGGTGTCTCTAAAGGGATATTGGCTCAAGTGCTCATGGAAATATGAGTTTAAAGTCACAGTGAGTCATGGTGAGAGTGATATTGTGGAACTGTCGGAATCTTGGAGGTCAAGGTTCTTGGACATCCCAACCACAAGAACAGGAGGAGTGAGGAAACAGGCTCTCTGGAAATTCCTTGGATTGGGCCTTGCTGGATACCTGGACCTATTTGATGTTAACCACTAAACTGGGAGCTAAAGTTTTTCCCAAAGCCCCACAAATCCTCCCTCATCTGTTAACAGCAGATAGTTTAAGAAAGTGGCATTGTTTGACAAGTGTGTCGGCCTAGGAGTTCTCTTAAATTGGCCTAAAAGGGTGTGTGTGTGTTGCCTCAGTGTAATGACCTGTATTTAAAGGTGTGTGTTTGTGCATATACAGCTATGGGTAAGGTCTGGAGCAAGAGGCTAACAGAAAGAGGCAGCTAATCATTAATGCATACTTCTGAGCCAGGTGGTGAGTTAGTGCGTGTTAGAGCTGATGTCACGGAGAGTGTGCCTGAACGTGGGCTTGTGTCGTGGAACGTGCGTTTTATTGTGTTTAAAGGAGCTCAAAATTAGATATGATCGCAGGTAGGTTTTTGCGCAGGCAAAGATAACATCTGTAGGACAGAGGAATAAAGTCGGAGACAGAGAGCAAGACAGATAGATTTTGTTTCCAATCTGATTGTAGCCTCATTTATCTGGTCTGATTCCTGATCACAGACTAGGCCACAGGTAAAGACTGATTGTAAAAAAAGAGGGAAAAAAATAGCTTCTTCTGTGTGCGTTTTTGATTTTGGTAGCACCAGCCAGGATTTCACTAAGCTCTGCAGCTTGGATAAAGACCTTAATAAATGACTTACCCTCCATATCAGATCATTACAATTGTAGACTTCTGAGGTTCTGCTTATCCCCATTCCTTTAAAAGTCATCTATTTGGAATGATCCACTTGTAGCAGTAACAAAGGGTTTGGACAATTGTGATTTTCCACTCTCTCTCTCTCTCTCTCTCTTTGAACCAAAACCCAACATTTTACAAGAGGAGCAAGTTCGCCACCTAACACAGCAAACTCCATGGCACCTTGTTCCTGACAACGCATGCTTCACTCTGTAAGTAAATCACTTCTACCCCCAACCTATGTGTGTATGTTTTAGTGGTAGCAATGAGTAAATCACTATTCTACCTTATTTATATTTGTGTGTGTGTGTGTGTGTGTGTGTGTGTGTGTGTGTGTGTGTGTGTGTGTGTGTGTATGTGTTTTTAGCCATGTTGTCTCTGGCTAAACGAGCTAACAGCACTTGCTTTGTTGTGGCCTGTCTGTGTGTCCATGATCCCGTGAGCAAATGATAACGTGTCAGGTAGAGTTAGCTCTGGTGTGTTGGAGCCGATTCCTGAAATCGGACTATGTTTGTGCTCTCATGTGGACTGATATATATATATATATATGTATGTATGTATGTATGTATATATATACTGTATATACTGTATATAAAATATGTATTTTTGTGTAAATATACTTGGAACCTTGAAATATAATTCAGTTTCATATTGTATTTACTATGCATTTTTCCACTAGCAATATATAGACATTACATTATATTGACTCCTAAAAGACTGAAGAAATTCAAGATATTTTTAAAAAAATTGCGCTTCTCCTTAACACGCTAAGCATGCACAATAAAGCCATTTGGGACAATTCAGCTCCTTCTATTACCTGACAATTAGTGTGGACATGCCCTTAACCGGTCCACCGAGCTGTGAAGAGCATCGCCTTCCTACTCTGAGCCGGAGAAATTCATCTCAAATTCCCATCTTATATCTCACACACGCGACTGTCTTGAGAGATATTAAACCCCCTATGTGGGTGTTCACTCTAGTCTCGAAGACTAAACTTACTTAAGGTTTAACTGCAGATTTAAATAACCTCAAAACCCTTTGGTTTGCACAGGGATTTATTTTCGAGATTTGCTCTAGGTGCTTACAGATTAGAAACTGTTTTTTTCCCTCTGTCTTGCATTTGACATTTAAGTAATCTGTAAGAATCTCCAGGTGTTTAAATATACCTTAGAGTTAGGAATGAAGAGTAAAGGGGCTAATGCGATTTGCGTTCAGACTGATACATTGTGCTCACTAGGTGTGCACAAGTATCTTTGTGTGTTGCTGACGTAACAATTTCTGACGCTCATACGGCTCTCGTCTGCGCCCTGTGCGAGGTCTGAGTGTACTTGCGAGTTATTGCTGCATTTACACACCTCTGTGATGTTCGCCTGCTCTGTTGCCATGGCACCGGGCCATTGCTGTTTACTGGTAGGCTGAGAGCAAACACTAGAAGTAGCAGATGTGTCAGAGATCATAAACATATCACCGAATTTACAGAACACACAGTCCATGAAACACACACACACACACACACACGTGTTCACCTCATGAGAATCGACCGGAACAGGATCTGTCATGCTTACTAATAGCGACATGACTCTTCTTAGCTATAATTAGACATTTAGATGTGTATTAGAGCAGGGCTTTGATGGAGGAACGAAATGAAATACGTCTTCACCTTCAAGATAATGATCCGGATTATTCCGGTTGTGAACTACATAATAAGAGATCTCTGCAATCAGATTTGCAAAATATACCTAAAATGAAACTGGGCAACACCATTTAGATGAGTTCGCCAGTGAAGATAATGAAGCAGCTTTCCTCTAAAGCCGCACCAGAGACTTTGACGACAGTGAAGAGATCATGAAGACAGCTCGTCTCTAAAGACAGCTTTACTGAAAGATGTTCACAGAACTGATAGTTGATAGGTACTGTTAGTTCTTTTATTCACAAATTTGAACCATTTTAGTTTATTTTTATTTCTTTCCATTTTTCCCAATCATTTATAGGCTGATAGGATCTTTCTCCTTTATTGTATATATATTGTATATCTATAATAACATTCAAATTGTTGTAGTGCTTTAAGGTTGTATCCCTGTATTTAAATATCCCTGTATTTAAGTCACATTTAAACTTCAAGAATGCATGGTCTAGATGGAAATTATTTTTTTTTTTAACAATAACCGCAGGTTGAAAAAACTAAACAAAAAAACGAATACGGTTAAAAAAGATTAATTAACGTCGCTGTTGGTTCAAGAGTTATGGCTTTGGGTTACTGATTTCATTACTTCAAGTCAGCACTGCCACTCTTGAGCCCTTGAGCAGGACCCTTGATCCTCTTGTGTTTCAGGGCTGTCTTACCTAACCTTGTGCTCTGACCCCAACTTGGCTGGGATATGTGAAAAAAAAAGGATTTTACTGTAATGTACGCTATATTGGTATACTGTTCCAGCCATATGGGGTTCTTCCCCAAAATAGTTACCACAAGTTGGAGCTACACTTTTGTTTAGAATTTCTTTGATTTACATTTCCTTTTACTTGAACTAGGAGACCTAAATCTGTTCCAGCATAACAAGTGCACAAAGCCAGCTCCATGAACATACTGTATGATGTACATGAGTTTGAGTGAAAGATCTTAATGGCCTGTTATAGAGCTCTGACCTCAACCCTATTGAATATATTTTGTATGAATTGGAATGCTGAATGCACAACCAGCTTCCATACCCTATATCAATACCTGACTTTAATAGCACCCTTGTGACTGAAGGTTAGAAAAGCATATACCAAGTACATACAAACGTTTGTTTAATGATATTTTGGACTTTTTGTATTCCAGAAAGAGCATAAAAGTTTGCTTGATTCGCTGTCAGAATCTACTACCAAGCTGAGATGCAGTGCTGCTGCTAATCAAAAGTCATTTTGACGCCTGTGTAATTTTCTGGGAATATTTAACTTTAATAATTACAAGGAACAATCATTTAAGAACAGTGAGAAACGCATAAAATTGACTTGATGAATAATAAATTGAATATTTTCTAAATTCATTAATACAATTAAGTTTGGAGCATGCGGCCTGCATGAGGGTATATACATTAGGCAGCACTTTAGGTACTTCACAAATGAGTGTGTACCACTTGTTTCCCATACAAAACCTGTCAAAAAAATCATTCCATCTTGTAGGGAGCCTGATTTTTTTGAGCTAGTTTGTAAGATTTGTGAGTTGGACATTTCGATGAAAACTGGCAAACCTGCCCACTGGCTTTGCTTTTAAGCTCTGAATGCAAAAATTATTTTTTCTTCCTTATGGCAGGAAATTCGAATGCAGACACACAGTCAAAAGATCCTGCCAAATGTATTTGTTTCAAATAATGTACTCATCTTTTAGATACGTCCCTACCCTGCATAGGAGAAACTGCTTATAATGTGACATAATGACATGAATGAGAGTTTTTCTCTTGATTTTAAGCTTGCTTGTGATTGGCTAGTGTTTTTGTGATTAACAGGGGGATGAGAATAAGCGAGCTTAACTTCCCTCCAGGTAATTACTGGCTTTCCATCATCATGCCATAATGAAGCTTCTCTGATTAAGTTATGTGCGTTAATGGCGCAGTTGATGCAATATAAACTTTTGTGCAGGGCAATAAAATCACCGGTGCTTTTGAGCGCTAAAGATAAGATTTTATAGTGCAGCACTTGTGCCAGTATCAAACACTATCTATCTGCCTGGATCTGAGGTCTGTAAAGCTGCCTGGACGAGGTATAACTGCATCGTGCAGTGTAAAGGATAGGAATATGATCGCTGTAGATTGGATGCCATTGGATGGAGCACTGTGCAGTGTGAGATTCTCATTTAAGCCTGGCAATAAACTCAAGTTAATGTGTATTTGTAAAGCCGTTCTCCTTCGTTTAATGGGGAACGATGATAACCTTATCTCGCAATAAATGTGCAGGGCTATCCATGGCATCTATTTGCATTACATCTCAAACACCAAGCCTCAAAGCCTTTTTTTTTTTTTTTTCCATTTTTCTCTTTCCTTTTTATTTTTATTGTGCTGAATAATGGCCCATTGATGGTGTTGTGCTGATAATCATACAATTGTGAATTGGGGTCAAAGAAAAAATGCAATCCGAACAACAGTTACAATGTGATTGTCTAGCTGCAAGTCCATTTGAGATACCGCATGTGCAAGGCTTCATCCCGAAGACATATCAAGTTCAATTTTAATACTGCGCTGACAGCCTTGCTGTCTATACTTCATGCTTAATGAAGAAAAAAAAAGATACAAGCTAATATGTCATAGGATACTGATTGAAATTGTGGAAATGTTACTTCGGCGCTGTGTAATTTTTATTCTAAATGTCACTGTGTCATTTCCTGTCATGGAAGTAAAACAGATCTCAGTGACTCATGATCACATACCCTGATTCTGTGTGTGATCATGTGTCTGTAAGAGAGAGAGAGTGTAAGAGCAATATTCCCATATTCCCATTTTCACCTGCACAGTCCACATAGTGTCAAAAAACAGTCCTTTAACCCTTTGACTCAAGCGTTCTGTTTGCTGTTCACGGCAATTGTTTCTGACAACGAAAGTCCGAACTTGAGTTGTTTTAGCCAGTCTGTTCTCGCAAATACCAGTCAAAAGTCAAAAACCTGACTCTAGGCTATAATGTTGCATTAAAATCAGCTGTTCGAACAAAGAGTTTTGTCGGTGTGATGTGCTTCAGCCTAGTCACACACATGCAGGGCCATTGTCTCGTTTTTGTTAGCGCTTCAGTAGCCCTTGTTGAGTCGGGAACATAATGAGTGACCATCACTGTGAGCGGTTTGATCCGGTTCAGACAGGGCTGCAGGCGCCGGAGTGAACCGTGAGGATGGAAGCTTGCATTATGGTCCATTTCACTCGCTTATTCATAATCAATTAGATATTTAGTCTACCAGAATCACGACTCTGCATGCCTCTTCGAGTCTGAGGGGGACGAGTATAGAGGAGCCCAGTGTTTCTGATACAATAGGCACGCATGGAAATGCACTAGCTATTATTTCAGACAATTTTTTTCTGACTGTCAGCAGCTGCCTTTAGCTTGCTGAAGGAAAGCACGTACAAATATTTGTGATTTTTTGTGATGTTCCTGTCAGCGCTTGACGGCTCGTTTCAGGAGCTTTGTTTTGAGCGAGCGTGTTAGTTACTGCCCTTTTCATTTCACTTCTTTTCACACATTTATGCTTTTGGAATGGGGCCAATTGCATGGCGTTGCAATTAAGATCAATCTCCTATTACAGCCAAGTGACCGGCTCTTTCTCAGGCAGCTGCTACCTGTAGGCTCCCATTTCAGTGCCGGTGTGGGAGAGATCCATCTCCATTAGAGCTGCATACGGTGAAATGAGTACAGGGCCTCTTTCTTGGCAGAGCAATGAATTGCATAGGCCTGCTTTTCCTATAGCATCAGACCCTAGCATTCTCACAGAGATGAGAGGTTTGCTGCCTGAACCTCGACTGCTAAGAAGTACGGATCACACTTCAGGGGCCCAGGAGAATTGCAAGTTTTGTGAAAAAGTCAATTAAAGCCAGGAAAGTCTGGCCGTGCGGTCGATCTTAGGTGGGATCTGAGGAGAAAATGTAGAGTTCCCGCCGAGGAGGAGGAGTGCTGAGGTGCTCATGGGAGCCGAGCGGCTAAGAGGCCAGATTAAGAAAGTCTGGGTTCTCAGTCAGGTACAGTGTGAGAGGTCTGCATTGGTTCAGCCGGGTCTTCTGGCTGTCTTGGGGCACTCGCCCTCATCGATTAGCTGTCTTATGCAAAGCCTTGAGGTGCACTCCTTGCTGAGAAGAAGAGCAACATCTCCATACATCCTGATGGGAAATGAGGCACATTTGCAACTGGGCGCATTAAAAACAAAAGGAAAGGGAAAGGCTTCTCTCAGCATGCTCTGTTATTCCCATTCTTACTCCGTAGTAAGCCAGTAATTTTAGTCTTTGGCTGTGACACACAAGTAAATAATGGCAACATAACAGGCTCAGCATGAGTTTTTTGAGTTTGGCCAGGGCAACAGTCATTTACAAGCTCTGTCCGAGCAGTACTGAGAGCCTATGAATTAGTCTGTCCCCCTTGAATTGAACCACACAGGAGTCTGGTAGAAAAACAAGGCTTGTTTGCTTTTAATGTAAGTACAAGTTGCTGCCTGAGGAATTAACCATTGGTAATAGTGAGGAAAATGTTATATATACATTTTGAACATTTATATATTATAAATCTCTTTTATTTGCTGTTTGCAAATATGATTTACATTATACACTATAAGGACAAAAGTCTGTGGACATTTTGCATTTCGACAGATTCGTATGTGCTTCTTGGATGTTTAAATGCATTGCCTCACATTATTATTTGCATTACCTCAATTTGCATACCCTGCACAAACTATATATTTCATGTCTTTATCTTTATTCATAATTTAATTTTCCTAGTTTTTATAGTTTTCACATTTTTATGGCACCAGCACCTCATGACAAAGTCCTTGTTTATGCAACCCATGATAATTGGCAAAAAAGATGATTCTGATTCTAATCCTCCACTTTTTCATTTTCCTATTTGATATTGGTGTGTGCTTATGGAGATTTGTTCTCATTCAGCTACAATGACATTAATAAAGTCAGGCACTGATGTACAGTCAGGAAGCCTGGGTGCTGTCAGCTTTTCCATTGATCGCAAAGGTGTTCAGCAGTGTTGAGGTCAGAGCTCTATAGCAGGCCACTCAAGATCTTCCACTCCAACCCATGTAAAAAATATGCTCATGAACAGGGCCACTGTTCATTTGGAACAGGTTTGGGTCTCCTAGTTCAAGTGAATGAAAAATGTAATGCTCCAAAACCAAAGACATCCTATACAATTGTATGCCTCCAACGTTGTGCTAACAGTTTGGGGAAGAACCACATATGTTCAGTATACTTTATTTATAAGATCAGAAGAAGGTTTTTGACATATAGATTTTATTTTAGAAACTCTCTTGGAGAAATGCAACTAGTCTTATTGAACATTTTATTATTTTTGTTACAGCTAAATCAGACTTGCACATTGCATTTAGAGTACGGAAACCTCTTGCAAAACAGAGCTTCTGTAATTGTTTCCTGTTTGTCATATATCATTTTCTACTCTTGAACTGCTTCGCAAAAAGCTTCTCTTCTCATCATTGTAATGTGAGAGCATTGTGCTTTAATTAGGCAGCACAGCAGGAAGTGTTGCTACCTCACAGCTCCAGGGTCGCTGGTTTGGATTTGAGCAGTCTGTGTGAAGTTTCTTCGCTTGATCTCATGTTCATATTGGTTTCTTCCTGGTTCTCTGGTCAGGGCTATTATAGGTTTAAAAATATTTATTTCAAGCTTTTAATTTTATTTTACTCTGCCTTTTTGCTAATTAGTTTATTTCTGTTTATTTTAATGTTGCCTAAATGGTTTGAAATAAATTGGTGACTTTTACAAATGATGACTTTTAGTTTGTTTTGGACATTTATTACAGCTCAGAGTTACAATTAAACATGCACTAGTAATCACAAGCAGCTCAACAGCTCATTACAGGTTGTTGTTATTTACCAAGCATATTTAAAATGTTTCACTTTATATAACGATTGCACTTTATAATACCTCTCATGTACATTTTAGAAGAACATATCAAGCTTTACTAAATGAAACACTTTATAAAGTGTTAGAAATATGTTCGTAATTTATTTTCTCTGAAATTCCATTTTCAATTATTTCGCTTGTCGACATTGTTTTTCCGTTTTTTTTTTTTTTTCTTAGTTTATTTGGAAATAATTATTTTTATTTCTTTTTTCAGTTAATGAATTATTTTTTTTTCATTCTGGTGACAATATTTGTTAACTGATATAACTCTTAAAACATGCTGATTAGGTTTAACTATATTGTTTCTTTTAGAGTACAGAGAGATTGAACAACAATTAGCAGCCAAACAGTATTGCAAAGTGCAAATACATTAAATGAAATAGGAATGTAATATTAGGGTATTAAATGCATTCATTTATTAAAACCTAACTGCATTAAGCTTAGAGTGGTACCTCTTAATTACCCATAGGTGTGAACGACTTGAATGTGTATTTCTTAAAAATGTATGGAGACACACTATATGGACAAAAGTTTGTGGACACCTGACCATAAGATTAGTATGGGCTTTTTGAACTTGCTATTCTTTATTTGGTCCTTATTTGCTGTTATAATAACCTCCACTCTTCTGCTTGTGCTTGTTGATATTTGTGCTCATTCAGGTACAAGGGGTGCTGTTAGCATTCCAAATGATACCAAATGTGTTCAGTAGGTTTGAGGTCAGAGCTCTATAGCACATATGGCTGGAAAAGTCAGGTGTCCCAATACTTTTGTCCATATAGTGTATTTTAATTAGGCATTTTGAATTACAAATCAAAAAATCCAAAAAATTCCTGTCTCCTGTACATTTGCTAAAACTGACTCTTCCTCACATCCTCTTAATTTCTCTTTAATATGATTGAACCTTGTTTTTTTGTATAAAAACAATATGAACCATTACCATCAATATTCTGAAAAATACGTGAATAATTATTAAGAAAGCTGGACTTCACTTGCCAAATTGAGTAATGTGGATCTTTTACAGTGCTGACCCACTTTTTGGAGGCTTCCGGCATATCGCCTGTTTATTTGCTCCACCGACTGTACCAGCCTGGTCGCATGGCTACTAATCATGTCACACATGAAGGGTAATAAATGTTTCACACAGCGTTTGTAATTAATGCAGGATCAATGCATTTTATCTTGCTTAGTGAAACAGTGGTGGCTGGTGAGGGAGAGTGTGAAAGTGTGTGTGTGGTGTGTGTGTATGTGTGTGCACATTAATGCATTACAAATACCTGTTATAAAAGTGGTAGTAGACTGTAACTCAGACACTGAACTCTACAAACAACCCTGTACATTATATTGATGCTGTTTGCACTCTCTTGGTCTTTTGCAACACCATGATCCACCACCATGGCTCTTTGAACATTACCGTATAATAAGGATAAGATAAGATCCCAAAGGAAATTAATTTGGCAGGGACCAGAAAATTTTTATATATATACAAAAATATATATTACTATCTATGTAGTCACCTCATTGCTACTCGGCAATTTTACCCAATATACAGTATATATAGCAAATGTCTATCTATCTTTCTATCTTTCTATCTATCTATCTATCTATCTATCTATCTATCTATCTATCTATCTATCTATCTATCCATCCATCCATCCATCCATCCATCCATCCATCCATCCATCTCTAATCTTATTGATAAAGTGTGATAAAGTGCAGATTATTTTACAATCACAGAAACATACACAGGTCCCTTGAAAAAAGAGCATTCAGATTACCAAATCTCTCTATCCAAGTTCCTAATTGATCCAGCGAAAATGTGTCTAAACTTAGCTTAACCAGATAACATGGTTTCTTTAAACGGATTCTTAAAAAGATCCAGATTATGTGCACGTTGCCGGGTAAAGGATTAACCTAGACTCAGAATGACATGACAAACAATATCCCCCATACTTTTCTCTCAGTACAAACAATTCCTATAAGTGTGTATGCCAGCTACAATCTACTCCTGTTTCCAACGCTGAACATTACATATCCTTTTAACACATCTAATATTATTTGCCTTTTGCATATTGCATATTGTAATGATATGGAGCAGATCCGGTTCCTTTCATCGTTTCTTCCTCATGTTGTCTCAGCGAATTTGTTTTTGCCACTGTTGCCTCTAGCTTTCCTCATCACGCTTTTTAGGGATCATTAGGGACCTGGATTTTGGTTAAGCTTCTTTGTGACAATGTCTGTTATTAAATGCACTATGCAAAAAATGGAATGAATTTTAAATTGTTCTTACAAGCATCAATGTCTAAGAACATTGGCAGGCATCAACAATGCTGTTGCTTTGCCTTCTTAATCTAAACAGATTAAGACTAGGCTACTGTAAGCTTGCAGGCTTCCACTATGCATATTTATAAAATATTTATGACTGTATAAAAAACTTCTGAGCACCCCTCACCAAGTATTTTCTTTTCCAAGTTTAAAAACACAGGAAACAAGACATCATTAAACAATTTTAAAAAGTATTTATTATATTTGATGAATTTAGAAAAAAAGAATATGTGAAGTGTGTACACATTTGGTCAGTTTGGACACCATTTCAGTGTTAGCATTTATCAAGTTTGTGAATTTAGAATTGCTATTAGTTTTAGTGCTGCAGACTGATGAAATAAACATTACCACAATTACCTAAGGTACACATTATAGGCCAAAAAATAAGAGTAACCATCACATTTTCTTTTACTGTTGCACATAATTACAACCCCAATTCAAAAACATTTGGCACACTGTGTAAAATGTAAATAAAACAGAATACATCATTTACAAATCTCATAACTCCATATTTTATTCACAATAGAACAAAGAAAGCATCAAATGTTTAAACGGAGAAAATGTACCATTAAAAAAATAAATAATAAAAAATAAAGGTCAGATTGATGGCAGCAACAAGTCTCAACATATTTCTTTCCAGCATCCCAACTGTTTTGTAATTGGGGTCTTATATATAATTTATTTTGCCTACTGTATCATTATAATCTCACATCATTGGAACGAAGATGCACAATCCTCTTGAAGCATTCCAATGTCCTAGTGTAAAAGAAAGACATGGTTTGAGTGGAAGGACATCTCACACAGAGCTCTGAACTCAACCTCACTGGACACCTGTGGGATGAACTGGAAAACCAATTGCATCCCAGGCCTCCTCACTTGACTTTACTGGTGCGCTTGTTTCTAAATGATCTCGATTCCACACACCTAAAATCTAAGCTTATTAAAATAGAAAATGTGGACTAAAATCAGATGTTCAACAAACACCCATGAGATATACAATCACGTGTCCACAATTTCCTTACCATTTAGTATATGCTTGGAAAAATAAAGAAGTAGCTTTTAATAAAAAAGAGCACCTTGGCATCTGTTAAGCATGAGCATGGATCCTTGGGGGTTTGTGTGAGATCCAGTGGAACAGGATAAATTTCACAGTTAACAAGCAAAATGTGATGCAGTCAGTCAAAAGTCTGATGCTAAAAAGAGATTGACTTCTACAACAGGACAGTGATCCAAATCATAACTCAAAATCCACTTGGAACTCTTTAAAATAAAGGCAAAGTGAAGCTCTTGGAAAGGCCCTCATATAGTCCCCTGATTTGAGCGTCATTAGAAATCTGTGGGTAGCTCTTAAACATGCTGTGCGTGCAAGATGGCTCGAGACGGTCTGGTAGGATTAGAAATGTTGTGCGATGAATGGTTGGTGAAAATTCATTAAAGAATAGTAAATTGACTCCTGGCTGACCAAAAAAAGAATTTGCAAGCTGTGATTTCTTCCATAAGCAAGTGTACAGCTTTAGTAGGGTGTTTGCGTATTCCTCATCTTGTGGAACATCCGTGAGAATTTTTCATTTCTGTTATAACAACTATAAACAGTTTCTTTACCAAGCTGTGACTTTTATTTTCTCTTGAAGTTAATAAGAAAATGCAGCTTGTCTTATGAACTGGGAGAAAAATGAAGACTCTCTCATGGTGGAAAAACTACTATTGCAAAACACTGATTTTTGGAGACTTTAATAAAAAAGGTTCTCTTTAAATGCAATCTTATCAATGTTTGTGTGTATTTTTCTTTGTTACAATACACATTGTTTTAAAATCCTGTTTATATCAAGCTTACATCATGAAGATTTTCCCTATGAAGGAACTATTTTTTCCTCACAGTGTAGATTTATGGCATTTTTATGGAGATGTCCTCATTCAGAGCAACTTACAACTGAGCAGTTGAATTAAGGGCCTTGTTTATGGGGCCAGCAGTGGCAGGTAGATTTTGCTGGGATTTGAACTTGTGACCTTCCAACCCAGAGTCCAATGCCTTAAACACTGAGCTACTAGAAGTTACTAGAAGTATTCATCAACACTGTGATATTTAATGTCATTTTTAGAATCTGTAGAGCAAAAGCCCTGGTGTTGCAAGGTGGCAGGATCCACATAAATAATCACAGTCGTCCTGCAGTTCTGTTAGATTTTCATGAACTCATGAACTTTATTAAATGGCTCATGGAAATAGCTGAAAGAGTAGCGAGTCGAATGCCAGGGTTCCAGCCGCCATGGGTACTGCCATGTGCGTCTGCTTCCACATGATTATCTGGAACATGTTGGTTTTATTACAGCATCTGACGGACACACCACGCTTCTGTTAATGTCACCTCCCGGCAGACTTGGAAGCCTTTACCACACAAGATGCCATTTCAGTCTCTTCGTAACCAAATGTCAAGAGTTGAGGCAGGTTTTATAGAATTAATGGAGACTATATTCTCTTTACGAGGTCAGGGGAGAGTGTCTTTTTAACAATAAAAGCCTTTAAGGAAAAGGCCAAGGCCATGAGCTTATTTCATGCCGATTCTGCATTTGTCTGACCAACAATGTTTTTTTTTACAGCACTATTAATCCATAACTTTTTACCTGCTGTATTCCTAAAGCTTATGACCAAAAGGCAAAACTGAAAATGTATCAATCGTCCACATAAACTTGAGCTTCGTGGCGTATTTGGTTTTGTTTGTAAACATTTTGTGAGCCCCATGTCCTTTAGACGCCTGGGCAGTTAAGCGGCCTCGGCTTCTGTCAGAAGCACTCAGGTCCTTCTTAATGTCAGGCCTTGACAACTCTCCCCTCAGGTTAACGAGTGTGTGCTACCATACACTGCCATGCTGGAGTGTGATTGCTTCGTGTGTTGTGGTGGCGTCAGGTCATTAGTCACCGATTGACATTTCCCATCATGCTCAGCTGAGACAGCTAGCATGCCACATTAATGGCGTGGCCACAGAGTTTGCTGCGCACAGTTAATTGTTGGCAAATGTTCGAGGTGGTAGTGTCTCACCTCACGAGTCTGCTCTTTAATTAGTGCTTCCCGTCAGCGCTTTCCTGCGCTGAATTATTTATCTATTCGAGACATTAACAAGCAGCGCGGATGCATCTTACCCACTCGGAGAAGGCAGAAGAAGCACGAGGCCCTGGCGTTACTTTTCCAGCCCTAAGCACGGCTTTTCTTCAAACCCTCTTTCAGCCCCACACAACTCCTCCTCTTTTTATCCTTGCTTGTCAGAAACTGATGACAAATACCTCTGTAGCATTAAGCGCTCGGGTCTGTGACTCATTATATTAAGGTTGGTGGGAGCAGCTTTCTTTTATTTTTTAGTTCATTCTTTGTTCTTTTGATTTCTCCGGATTTTGCGTGCTCGTGTTTGGAATGATTCTAGGCTCGGCATGGGTTAATTCTTGGAAATCACTGCCAAGACAAATGAACGTGCACTGCATACACCTTCGTTGAGGAGGAAAAGAAAAAAACCTAGGGCTGAGCAGATTTGACACTTGACATTTTCCAGCCACCTTGAAACGGTCAATATTCCATCAGGCAGTTCACTCAAAATTGGTTGGCTTGGGTGGCTGCATGACTTCAAGACGCAGCTGAAATATTTAAGGTGAACCAATTTTAAAAGTACTCGGTTTGAGACAGTTACATAACAAAAAGAATAATGGCTTGAAAACAAACACAAAGGAATTGAAAGCAAAATTATTATTGCTCAATGATTGTCAGTATTCAATGAACCGATTTATGTTAAAAATAACAGTTAAAGTGTTTGTGGGTATTTTTTGCTGTGTTAGAAGACTAATGCTATGATTTTGTGCAGGATTCTGGTCAGGTGTATTACAGTTCGTGTATCATTCATTTGTTCATTCATTCATTCATTTAGCTTTAGTAAACACTTTATTTTAGTAAGGATTGTGGTGGATCTGGAGCCTAACAAAGGATTCAAGGTCTCTTGAATGGACTTCATATCTAGAGGCAATTTATCCCATCCAATCTGACTACCAACATGTTTTTGGGAGTCAGAGGGGAAACAAGTGAGCCCAGTCGAAACCCTTGTAAACATGAGGGTCTAGGGACTCATGACAACTTTCCTCAAAAATGAGATTTTAGTTTGACACCATGTTTGATCTTGGTCATGCATGCTCTATAAACTATGAACTCCTGCACAGTTTAGCTTTCACACATGGACTATAGTAATTGTTCAATACAACCATTTATTCCTTTCCTGAATCGTCTATTTCCAGATGTCAATTTCCACTTCTGTCTTTGGTCTTAGATCACTCACCAACACAGCTGGGACTGGACTTAATTGCTGGGGCCAATTGCTTACAATCGATCAAGTCTCCCATGACTGTGTCAACGAATGCATTGATGAAGAGGGAGAAGTGGCCCAGTTTGATCATGACACTCTTAATGTCCAAGCAAGATAAGTGAGTTGTGATGGTCCTGGAGTTGTCCACAATTACTGTTTTCCCTGCTTGAACGTGTAATTTTCGACTCATTAATGGCGGTATAGTTCATAGCTTAGAGTTTACCAATTCAGAGGCACTTGAGGACAAGACCACACTGAATATCTTTTTTCTCTCAAAAATTTGTTTTTCCACATATGTATGTAACCTTACAGTCTGACCAAGCACTATCACCACAAACATAGCTGTATGAAGAAGCGTGCTACAATGAGCGAGCACCTTCACCCTGTTGAAATTCGTCATGCGTCCTGGAGTGCTGTTTTATCACTTTCAAAATAGTGTCACTCAGCGTAGGATTGAAATCAAGCTGTTTATTTTGTCCATCTATCACACCATATATATCTCTCATTTAAATCCGGATGACAAACGGCCCTCTTTCCTCTTGTTCCTATTTACATTTGAGATTTCTTGCTTCTCTCCCTCTTCAAGTAATCTATCTTCTCTCTCTCTCTCTCTCTCTCTCTCTCTCTCTCTCTTTCTCTCTCTCTCTCTCTCTCTCTCTCTATCTTTCCACTATCTGCCATCATCACACACCGCAGCTGCTGTTTAGATCTCCATTTCTTTCTCCTTTTCACCTTGTTTGCAAAATGCAACCACATTCATTCATGCAGCTCTGCTCTGCTTTCGTCTCTTCTGAAGGTATATGCTAATCATAAATCAAGGCACTAATTGCATATTCAACTTTATTTCCATGCATTTATTCGTCTTCCTTCTCTAGATTGCCTATGTCCCTGTTTTTTCTCTTCTGCTTTCTATGAGGTTCCTATGAGGAGCTCTATATTGACCTCTAAATCGCCACAGCCCTCAGTGAATGCACGAGTAAAGAAAAAAAAAAACCCACAGGAGATTATGGATGATTTCTTGCCTTTTTTTTTTTTTGTTCTGCCCTTCCTTCTGCTCCACCTGTACCCTTTGTTTTGCACCCCCCTGCCCTGACACCTCCAGACATATTTCTCATCCTTCGTCCTGTGAATTAATCTCCCTGCCGGGATGGACTGTGTGCTGCACAGTTCGAAACTGTAGAAAGATAGCAAGACAGAGAATGAGGAGTCAGTAGATGGAGCTGAGAGAGCACAGACACTCACTCCATCTGGCTGTCTTGCTCATATGATGTGTCCGTCCTTCGTTCCTGTCGAGCTAGAGAGGTGGTGTGATGAAGTGAATAGGCTCTGGAGAGAAGCGAGGGCTACAGAAAAAAATGGATGAAAGAGTGGGAGAGGTGGATTGTGGAGAGCCATTGGCTAATGGTGTGCTGCTGACTGTGGGGGGGCTGGGAGGCTGAGAAAAATTGATGAAGCAAAGGACCAGGAGAGAGAAAAAGAGAAAGAGAGAGAGAGTGAGAGAGAGAGTATGTGTGTGTGTGTGTGCATGTGTGCACACACATGTGCATGACTAAATTAGCTTTAATGTTGTAGTGGTCTTTTTGTCCTTTTGTTTTTCTCTAACTCCCATCTACCTTTCAGAGGGAGCGAGAGAGTGTGTGTATGTGTGTGCTAAGTTCATTCTCTTCTTCTCTAATGGTGAGCCGCATTGAACCCCCTGGAGCTCTAGTGACACGGGAATTTACATTCTTTAATAAAGAGAAGAGGTGAAAAAAAACATGATTAAAGTTCCAAGTGCCTGCAGAGAGTACCGTCTGAAATCACTCATCTAAAATCTCTTTCCTCCATCGCTCAAACTGTGACTGATCTTTCCTTTCTCTATTAAACGAATTCGCCGCTGCCTTTGTCCCTCTCTGTCTCGCATCGCCTCTTTTTTGTCTGTGCTGCAGCAGTGATGAGTTGCCGTGGTTATGGGCGGTTGTTACCGGTGGTAATAGGAGTGTGAGGTCACGTTGTGAAGTGGCTGTCAGACAGGATCTCAGTCATTATTATTTTGTGCTGAGTGCACGTGCTGTAGCTGCTAATTAAAGACTGATAGTGATTAAATATTTAGGTTTGCAGGATAATTAACGGTGGCTCAAAACAGACGTACTACAGGCTATACTGGGTCCTACACACACACACACACACACACACACACACACACACCAAAATATTTCACATGCTCAATCACCGGAACCCCTTTGAACCAATTTGACAAGTTTTCCTATGAGATTTTGAACACATTTGTCTCAAACATGTATTACATGAACACACAAACACACACAAACACACACACACACACACACACACACACACACACACGCACATGCACACATGTCCCCAGCTACCTAAACACATCTGTTTTGCCTCATTTAATCATAAATCTAAGAACACGACCCCATTTTCTCAAATATTCCCCCATACTCCGCTGACAGGAAGTCAGATGTGTGTATGTGTGTGTTTTTTAAATGAAACATTTATGTAATAAATAAAGTGCTTCAGAATTTCGAGAGCTGAAGTGCTGCTACTGTAGAAGGGCTTTGCAAGAGGAGAGGTTGTGGAATGAACTTCTCCCCACAGTAAATAGTTCCTCCAACATTCCAACATAACAAAGCCTGGTGAAAAAATGTAGGTTTATTTGTAGCGTTCAGGCACATAGGGTGAGATATTTTGGCATCACATTTAAGTCTGCTTCTGATACAAACTCCAGCATCTCAGCTAGTTCACAGGTTACATGCTATTCATTCACAAGACTAAAGTGAATCCGATGCAAAATCCCCAGGCAAGGCGTCAAGAGTTTATACACCAAAATGGGCTATTTTTGGAATACGTGTGCTAGATGGCAAACTTGGCAAAATACTGAAATGAACTGAAGTCAATTATAACTAGTTTTTACAAAGAAGGGGAAAGTGTAATAGTGATGGGTCGTTCATGAACCATTCCTTTCTCTAGAACGAATGGTCTTTAAAGTGACTCAGAAGAATGAGTTTTCTCAGAGAGTGAATCGTTCATTTTTTTTTACTGGACGCGCATGAGCAAAGCATTGCAAACTCTCCATAGGTCATGTACAGAAAACAAAATTTAGACTCTTCTTGTCCAAGTTGTTCTTTCTTTTATCACGTGACTCCTAAAGACACTATGCAGTTATATAAACATACAGCATATAAATGATTGGAACTGTATTCAAAGTTTATGTATGTAGACGTGTTGGAAATAAAATAAAAGATCCTGTTTACTGAAAATGCGAAATTATATTTTATTTCTGATCAAAGGAACAAAATAAACTAAACGACTCAAAAAAAGATGTTTGTTTGGATGAACAAGATTCAAAGTCAGTCACTAGAAGGATCCGATCTTTTCATGACTAAAGTGTAAGTGCAACAGCATTATCCTTAGAGCCATAGTCAAGTCAAGTCAAGTCAAGTTTATTTCTGAAGCACTTTTCACAACAGACATTGTCTCAAAGCTGCTTTACAGAATTTAAGAGTGAAGGTGAGCGATGTGTATTTATCCCTGAGCAGCCATGGCAACTGTGGCAAGGAAAAAGTCCCTTAGATGTTATGAGGAAGAAACCTTGAGAGGAACCAGACTTAAAATTCTCAAAACCCATTCTCATTTGGCTGATATTAAAAGTGTGATTATATTAGCCATAGGGCTATGTCTCATTGACAACTACCTGTCAAATGACCAGGTCATGTGACAGTCAGATCACACACCTTTTCCTTGTCTGTATTTAAGTTGACATGTATTTGAATCTCACTTTGCACCAAAATCAGACTTACATTTGTCTTTCTGTGTTCCGCGGTTATTGTTTTTAGTCACTTAGTTTTGTGTGTGTGTTTTGTTGTTCATGTTGAGTGTGAATGTCCACACACAAGGCGTATAGCAGATACCAGAATGTGTGTGTACCAGGGTGAACTTGTTCCAATGCAAGGGTTATCAAAAGAAGAAGAAACACACACCTCCCGTCTTTGAGCACTTTACACTCCCTCCATTGTCTTTTCCTGTTCTTTTAATCCTGATTAGTTCACTAAGCTCATTACAAGGTAGTCGTTTCCCCATTTATCCAATCTGGTGTGTACAGCGTGCATTCTAAGATACATTTATAGAGTAATTATCAACCACGATTTGCTTATCAAAAAGGTTTGCAAGATTCTCACAAGTGTTTGACTCTAAAGGCTACACCCACATGGCAGAAACTGGACCTTCTTCATCAATTTATTTTTAAATACCATCTCTTCTGGTTTAATTTTTTTTCACAAATCATAAAGGTGTGAAATATTTATTTGCGAAAAAAGAGCAAGTAAAGCAAACATATTATTTACCGCTTTATAACAAAGGCCTCTCAATGCAATGATTCAGTTTCTTGTCCACGTTCTTGCATGTTTTGGATAGTTCCTCCTTCCTATTCTTTCTCTTACCCTCTCTCCTTTTGTGCTCGTTTCAACAAGATCAGAGAATTATTTTCTCTAAAATGCCACCCCATGTACTTTCACCACCACAGGAAAACATTTACATTGACATTTACTTATTTGGCAGGCACATTTATCCTGCATGACCTGCAGTTGAGCTAAAACTCCACAATGATGGACAATCCACTCACTATTAGCCTCACACCAGGTTGTTTTTGGTAAATGTTGCTGTATTTTATTTGTATTTTTTTTTGTAATTACACATAAAAAACAGACCTACTAATGGAAAAAAAAACAGAACAGTAAATGCTTAGCAGCCAAATCATATTTCTACTGCTATTGTTGCAGCCTAAGGACATATATAAAGATAAATTGTTTTGCCTGCATGAACTATTAGTTGAGCCATTGAATGCGTGTTGCATCACAGCAGTGCAGTGTGTGTATGTGTGTCTTTGCCATCCATTAACTTCAAATTGCCCTGATCATTCTGGGTGCCATGCTCTCCCCATTTCCCCAATTGTTCCTCAGGGTTCTTCAGGTTACTCAAGCATTGCAGTAACATGCTGTAAAACATCCTGAGCCCAAAAAGCGAAAAGATGGAGCTTTTATTCGCCTTAACAACAAATCAGAATGAAACATGTGCATGCCTGAGACTCTCATGTGACACCATTTGATTGTTTACTTTTGCTGCTTGGATCTGTTTAGGAAAAAACTAGAATTGTGAAAACGTATTTATTCAAATTTCTTGTACACAAAGGTAAAAATCATGATAATGATTCAAATGTTTAAAAATTAACAAACACATTTTAGTTTAAATAGTGTTTTTTTGGGGATGATTAGTCATTAGAGATAGTCTTTTTTGGTTGTGCCACACTCTTTAAATGCCTGAAGTTCATAAATGGAAAGAGGATTGATAGAGCAGGGAGAGATATACAGGATTTGTTCATTTTTCAATCAAGAATTTGTTGTTAAGGTCATTAAAACTTCATTTTCTGCCATTTCATGCTTAGACCATTTTTAATGTTTTGTTAATTGTCCATAGGTGTGAAAGGACACTGAACACACACACACACACACACACACACACACACACACACACACAAAGCATATGCATTCGGTTGCTTTTTCTCTGGAATCGTTGCTTGATGGTATGTCCTTCACATGTCACAGGAGTTCTTATTCTGCAGCAGAAATGTCACAAATACGATTCATCATAACATTGTTGTGTGAAATATGGCTTGACAGAGAAAGATGTTAACGAGTACCATGAGGAAAATCACCTGGGGTTGAATTTGTTTTTCTAAAGTGAGAAAGCACACTGTGTTAAACCTGCTTTGTGTGACAGGCCTCTGTCTTATCTGTCTATCATTTTAAAAGCTGTTTAAGGCCTATGCTGTTCTTTTTTTTTTTTTGCTTGGTTTTTAGATAAAAGCTTTTGATAAAATCTGAACCTCATGGCATTTATATTTGAAAAAAGTTGTGTCTGTTGGTTATCACTGGATTAATACTCCAGCAATGGAGTCCATTCTTCCTACATGGATTAGTCATTTTTTTTGTCAGTTCCACATGATCCTGGACTCAAGGCTGTTGTTGGCAGACAATAATCTGTAAACTGGATGTAGGTGAGGTGAGGAGGCCTGGAGTGCAGTCAATGTTCTAAATCATCCCAATGGTGTTCAATATAGTTGAGGTAAGTGCTCTATAGCAGGCATTCTTTTACTCCAAACCCTGAAAATTTTCATGCTAGAACATATTTCTGGTCTCCTAGTTCAAGTGAAAGGAAAATCTAATGTTACCACATCCAGATATTACATACATTTATGTGCCTCCAGTTTTCTTTAATACATTTGTCTATATCATGTATGTGTATGTATACGTATACATACATACATACACTTTGAGTATTTTCTGCTGTTGAGAGTTTTTAAATTAAATTTGTGTTCTCTAAAGCATTTTAAAGCCTGGATAGGTACAGCCTGGATGGACTTAGTCTCATATCTTGAGTATGTATACGGGTTTATTTTTAGCATGGATATGTAAGATATATAGTCCCTGCCATCCACGGAATAAATGTAGGATTGCTGCACATATTATATTGTTTTATTATGGCTCTATTAAAAGAGAAGAATGAACCATACCTACACATAGTCATAGTTGTTGTTGTTTTTGAGATCAAAAGAAAATTGCAAAAGAAATAAACCAGAACATAAGCAGAAATATATTCAGTAGTGAGCTGGAGCTAGCAAATTGAGCATGAATAAATAGCTAAATTTTGCGCATGCTTTTTAATTTCCTGAGCCACATTGAGCCACATCCCAAAGCCACATTAAACCAAACTGTGCATGTCTTACTACATTTTGTTTAAGAGAATAGGAACATTTGCATTAGTCAAACACTGACTTGCTGATCATGACTGAGTGTCTCTCTCTCTCTCTCTCTCTCTCTCTCTCTCTCTCTCTCTCTCTCTCTCTCTATCTCACACACTCACACATACACCCACATACACCCACACACACACACACACACATATACACACACATATACACACACTCTCTCTAGGTGAAATTGTCATCGTAGGTGCATGTCCACTGTGAGAGACACAATCTACAAAAAAAAAAAAAAATCCAGAAATCACAATGTATGATTTTTTAACTATTTATTTGTATGATACAGCTGCAAATGAGTATTTGAACACCTGAGAAAGTCAATGTTAATATTTGGTACAGTAGCCTTTGTTTGCAATTACAGAATTCAAACGTTTCTTGTAGTTTTTCACCAGGTTTGCACACACTGCAGGAGGGATTTTGGCCCACTCCTCCACACAGATCTTCTCTAGATCAGTCAGGTTTCTGGCCTGTCTCTGAGAAACACAGAGTTTAAACTCCCTCCAAAGATTCTCTATTGGGATTAGGTCTGGAGACTGGCTAGGCCACGCCAGAACCTTGATATGCTTCTTACAGAGCCACTCCTTGGTTATCCTGGCTGTGTGCTTCGGGTCATTGTCATGTTGGGATACCAGCCTCTACCCATCTTCAATGCTCTAACTGAGGGAAGGAGGCTGTTCCCCAAAATCTCACAATACATGGCCCCGGTCATCCTCTCCTTAATACAGTGCAGTCGCCCTGTCCCATGTGCAGAAAAACACCCCCAAAGCATGATGCTACCACCCCCATGCTTCACAGGAGGGATGGTGTTCTTGGGATGGTACTCATCATTCTTCTTCTTCCAAATATTTTTAGTGGAATTATGACCCACAAGTTCTATTTTGGTCTCATCTGACCACATGACTTTCTCCCATGACTTCTCTGGATCATCGAAATGGTTTATGGTCTTTATGCAGCTAACGACCTCCAACAGGTGCATCTAATTTAGGATAATAAATCTAGTGGAGGTGGAAATTTTAAAGGCAGACTAACAGGTCTTTAAGGGTCAGAATTCTAGCTGATAGACAGGTGTTCAAATACTTATTTGCAGCTGCATCATACAAATAAACAGTTTAAAAATCATATATTGTGATTTCTGGATTTTTTAGATTATGTCTCTCACAGTGGACATGAACCTTCAATGACAATTTCAGACCCCTCCATGATTTCTAAGTGGGAGAACTTGCAA
>MU551646.1:2823190-2907990 GCA_024362625.1 Silurus asotus | reverse complement strand
TATATATATATATATATATATATATATATAACACACACACACACCTTGCAGGCAAAATTGGACTGTGCTTTTATCTTAATCCCGCTATACTAATTAAGCTCTCAGGTGTTAAAAAAAAAACTGCATTATGCTGTTCAGAAAGATCACGGTTAATAAATGTGGATGCCATTTAATATTGAATTTGTTAGAAAAAAAAGCACCCAAGTAGAAAGCAGATTTATTTAAACTACAGCAACTTAAATTCGGCACTCCTACCTTTGATTTTTTTTTACAAATCTGGTTTTCTTGGCAGAACACGTATACACGTACCCCCCTGTGTACCACCCATACAAAGTCTAATAAATTGAAATACACTCTTCTGACTCACAAATATGTCCACAAAAGCCTGACTCAGACATGATTTCATAAGTGTACTCCTAGAACAAAGGCTACCTTTAAGGATTTTCAATCGTTAAGCATTCCCACACAAGAGGAAACCTGATGGGTTGAAGGATTATACAGAAAACGTTGAAAGGTTCCGTTAACCCATTGTGGTCTGATGACTTTTTATATCCTGCATAAGATTTAATACGCCTTGAACATTGTTTTTATTTCGGTTACCTATATCACATTATTGGCAAAACTCTCAATAGATTACAGTATATTCAACACTATTATGCATGTACATATTTGCATTTTTTTTCCAATCTGAAATAAGCTTGTTTAGTAAAAAACTAAATTGTAGGGACAATGAGAGAGGACCAGGAAAAACATAAAAAAAAAATATTGTTATTATTGTAAAAGTGGATACAAATAAAAGTACACCGGACACCGGAGTTTAGAATGATGCCTCTTTCTTTCTTTATCTAGTTGTCGTAAATATTAGAAAAATAATTCAAGCTAGTGGTTCCATAGGTCAAGGGTGATAAACTCAAGAACCCTTGAACAATTGAGATTGAACTTTTTAGGCATGTTTCACACTTCATCATTCATTCTTAGTTCAATGTTTTTTTTTTGTTTTTTTGTTTTTTTTTTGTCATTGTGTCTAGATTTTTGTATCTATGATGTTCTGACTTAAAAAAAAAATAAATAAAAAAGGTTAAATACTATTTAGCTATTACATTGGAAATCAGAGGATCTCCACTGAATGCAGGAAATGTCAACTCATTTTCGAAAAAGCTGCCATTTGTTTATTAATTGAATAAATTAGTCCAATAATCAGAACAAAAGTCGGCTGATTGGCTCCTGTGTACACAGAGCAATTATCAGAACCAGCTTCTATTCACAAATATTGTTTTCACCTTCCCCAAGGGTATTAATCAGAAGCAGGGTGCAAAATTGTGAATCACTGGGTACAGAAAATGAACAAGCAATTAGGTGAAATGACCGGCATCTTGGTTTTGCCGATGAATAAACAGCACCAGTGTTGCCAAGCTCTTCTCGAATGAGCCATGTTTATCAGGAAAATGACTCTTCCACATGTCCTAAGTACTTCATCTATATAGTTTGGACTCATCAGAGGTGAAATATAAACTCACTAGGCTATTTTCATATGTGGGCTTTGATATTTTATTAAAATTAGAACTTTTTTAAAATAACGATACAAAGTATCCTATTCTTTGGCTTTTTTTTTTTTTATAGTAAAACTGAATGTTCAGTCAAAATCTCAGAAAAAAAAAAGACCTGACAGGATCCTTGACCTGAACAAATGAATATTAAGTTAAATATAGCACATTTAAGTTTTTCCCTTGATTTAAATAGCAGCAGTCAAAATAAACCAGCATGATGCTTTTATAATTGAGGCACCCACACTTTTGGCTGTGACTGCAAATGTTGATTCGACTTTTATTCCGTTTAGCTGAAATTACAGCACCAGGGAACGCAGGAAGTTTAGTTGATGCCATCTTACTTCATTAAAAACACAGCTTTACTACAAAGTAACTGCTTGATTTTGTAGTGTTAGGACCCCCAGTAACGTGTGCAATTGTGTTTGTGCGTGGGTGTGTGTTTTTATTCCAAGTGCTGTCGTGCTAATGGATAGATTACCACCTTTAAAAAAATCGGAAAAAACAAAACAAAAACAGAAACAAAAATCTAGCTAATATCGAACTTTTGCAATGCTGTTTTGCTGAAACAGTGGCATTTCCAAAGTGTACAGTGGTCTGTTGAAGTTATTTTAATAAGGTGGAGAGAAAAGGTCTGGGCAAATGAGATCGGAGAGAGGCAGCGAGAGAGAAGAATAGAGAGAGGAGTAATAGAAGGTGCAGTGAACAAACAGCTGCAGCCTCCCATGTACGCACCCCACAGTGCACCAGTCATACTCGCATTGCTCCGAGCGTACTCGGAAACATGTCGGTTACCTAAGTGTTGTTTATAGATATACTTTTTGTCTCCTCGATTACTGTTCCAGTTACCCCCAAGCCCCCCATGACACCCTCCCCCCACACACAACTGCTCATTTCCACACCTCAGGCAAGTTCACACCCACGACAGCTTTGTTTTTTTTGACACTGTCAGCGTTCACATTTCTTTTTCTTGTTTTATATATTCTACTCACCCGATTGGCTTAACTAGTTTACAGTGTTTCCTGAATGGGTGGAATTCTAATTATTTTTGAATCAATGGTAAAGATATGGTATAAAACTTGCTATTTCTTACTTTTACACATTGCACATAGCAATACTATAATATAACTATCAATTGTCTAAAATAATTTGATGCAATATTTTTGGGGGGGTTCCTTATTGGCTATTCATTCATTTGATTATCTACTTAGCCAATTGTGTGCCAGCAGTGCAATCCATAAATTCATTGAGATACTGACCAGCTGATTTAGGTAAGGTATACATCAGCTATCAAAATGTAATTTTACTCATTGAGACTGTGGGTGTGATTGATAACAGATGTTGGTTTTGAGTATTTCTACAGCTTATATAAACGCTTATATTGTAAGATTGTAATACACAACAGTCTTTAGAAATGATTTAGAATTGTGAAATATAGAAAGATCTTCCAATGAGTGGTCTGTCTGTGGACTGCAGACAGAAACACAGTACTGATGTGAAAGGTCAAGGGGGAGTGGGCAGGCTAGTTTAAGCTGATCGAAAGGTGACTATAACTCAGATAATTACTCTGTGGTACAGAAAGTTCTTGGTTATGCTTGAGCACAAACCCACAAGCTCTGTTTAGTTGATGACTGGAAAAACATAGCATGGACTGTTGAAGCTAGATTTCTGCTGAGGCATACAGATGGTAGGTTCAGAATTTGGCACCGGCAGCATGAAATAATGCACGCAAATCTGCATTGTGTCCACAGTCCAGTCTGGTGGAGGTGATGTAATGGTGTGGGGAATGTTTTCTTGGCACACTTTGGGCCATTCATGCCAATCAATCATCACTTAAATGAAGAGATTAATTGAGCATTGTTGCTGATCCTGTACATCCCTTTATCAAACTAGTTTCATGAACATAACAATGAGTTCAGTGTTTTTCAGTATCCGAATTCCTTCATGCCAACATGCGCCTGAAGCTCAAAGAAATGTTTAAACATCTTTTGTATTCCATGCAATCGAGGTAATGCTTTTGAAGAGGGGCTCTAACCAGTTATATTTAATCTTCTTTACTATTTTTCATTCACCACTTATTTTTTTTCTTAAGTCTTATTCTTTCCACTGAGGCACATATTCAGATGACAATGACAGATGAGAATTTTATCTAACATGGATCGTCAAGTTTTTTCATTAACTTTGAAGCAACAAGGGCACATACAAAATATGAGGGAATTCTGACATTCATGTAAATATTTCTAATATTCTACATTTCATTTCATTTCAAGTTATTGATGATCATATCATTTGCCATGTAAAAAAATTGTGTTAAATTGGAAAAGAATACAAAGACATGCTTTGATAGACTATATGGACAAATGTTTGTGGACAACTTACCGTTAGATTGGTATGTGATTTTTGAATATCCTAATGCACACTTCATTTGCTGTTATAATACCCTCCACTCTTTTGGAAAGATGTTTCACTAGATTATGGAGTGTGTATTGTGGAGATATCTATCTATCTATCCACAATGCTACCACATCCAAAGACATCATATACAATTGTGTGCCTCTTATTCTTTACTTTTACTTTTGTCCATATAGTGTATACCTAGTGTTGTATGTATATGAGTTATATTTCTGAGCATCTAGTGAGTGCTTGGGCTAACCATGGGTTTATTCAGAGCATGAAAGTGTTTTTTTTATACTCAACCAGATGTTTAATATTAAATACATTTCATATGTAATATTTGTCAGTAAATTGTGTATTTCTTTCTGGAAAGGAAATGAAGAAATCACATTAAGCCAAGTGGATAACCTGGATGTATTCGCACAACCTAGTAAATGTTAGATTTTCCTGTTTTGGCCTGACATTCAAATCACAATAGGTTCACTTTATTTTATTAACATTGGCTGAATCAGTCTTTGTTGTAAAATTATACCATAAGTCATGTTTTTTTCTTCTCTCAATCTAGACTAGCGCAATGGTATGTTTTAGAATGCTGCTTAATACTTACAAAGAGATGAAGAAGAGACTACAGGTGAAGCATATTTCATTTCCAGATATCATCACATGTACTGTGTAGCTGTAGGGTTTGATCCTGAGCTCATGCTACTGTCTACATGGTGATTCGCATGTGTGAGTTACCTCCAGGTTTTCTGGTTCCCTCTGACTTAAAGCCTCCGTTAAATTGAATGAACTGAGGTATGAATGGTACTCTGTAATGGATTAGTCTCCCATCAGGGGTGTACTCCTGCATCAAACCCAGTGTTCTTGGGATTGGCTCTGAATCCATGACAGAATGGCGTAATGAAAGACCCCCCTGTGTTTTAAAGCTCGTGGTGGCTTTGCACTGCTGTGCATTTCTGCATTCTTAATATTCTAACTCATGACTTAGAGAAATGACCTCCTGCAGACCTACTGAATATTTCAAGAGTTAAGGATATAGAAGCGAAGCCTCACTGATGCTTTAGAATATAATCCGATTCACAAGATGATTTTTTTTTTCCTCATGTTGAAAATTATTTTCATTTATAAAAAATCCCCATTCTCGCTAACCCAGTCATGTTAGGTTTTGTTCCTTTTTATCTGCTCCTTTTGTGTTTTCTTGTAGCAGAATTCCTCATTTTAATTTAAACAAATCCTTAAGGATAAATCAATTCAAATAAGTGTGATTAATTAGAGTTGCTTACAGCAAATTGAGTTCAACCATTGGGGAAGGGATACTGTAATGAATGGCACCAGACAAAATATGCTTTGAACAGATATGAATGAATTCTGTGATATAAATGTGGTTATAATGAGCTCTCTAAATGAGCTGGGAAGGGAGGTGTGTGTGTGTGTGTGTGTGTGTGTGTGTGTGTGTGTGTGTGTGTGTGTGTGTGTGTGTGTGTGTGTGTGTATGTGTGTGTGTGTATGTGTGTATGGGGGGGCGATTTGCATGGAATGGATGGAATATAAAAATACCACTATTAAATAAAACAAACAAACCGAAAAAAAAGAAAAAAAAAAAAATTAATTCAGAGTTTAGGGTACCCCACAGTGCTGTACCAAAACCTGGCAAGAGAAAATGTGCTCAAAATTCACTTCGCGCTACAGAGTGCTCCTGAGTCACTCATCCACTGTAAGTGCTATAAGAAACCAGTGACACATGAGACACTCGTGCACTTCACTTAACTGCCCCATCATCTCGGCAGTGCTCACAAGCTACACAGAAGCCATGATACTGCTACTGTGGAAGAATGTGAGCCAGACAGAAGCCACGATACTGCTACAGTGGAAGAAGGTGAGCTAAACAGAAGCCATGATATATCTACTGTGGAAGAACGTGTGCTAAACAGAAACCATGATATTGCTACTGTGAAAGAAAGTGAGCTAGACAGAAGCCATGATACTGCTACTGTGGAAGAACGTGAGCTAAACAGAAGCCATGATACTGCTACTGTGGAAGAAGGTGAGCTAAACAGAAGCCATGATACTGCAACTGTGGAAGAAGGTGAGCTAAACAGAAGCCATGATATATCTACTGTGAAAGAAGGTGAGCTAAACAGAAACCATGATACTGCTACTGTGGAAGAACGTGAGCTAAACAGAAGCCATGATACTGCTAATGTGGAAGAACGTGAGCTAAACAGAAGCCATGATATTGCTACTGTGGAAGAACGTGAGCTAAACAGAAGCCATAATACTGCTAATGTGAAAGAACGTGAGCTAAACAGAAGCCATGATACTGATACTGTGGAAGAACGTGAGCTAAACAGAAGCCATGATACTGCAACTGTGGAAGAACGTGAGCTAAACAGAAGCCATGATATATCTACTGCGGAAGAACGTGAGCTAAACAGAAACCATGATATTGCTACTGTGGAAGAACGTGAGCTAAACAGAAGCCATGATACTGCTAATGTGGAAGAACGTGAGCTAAACAGAAGCCATAAAACTGCTACTTTGGAAGAACGTGAGCTAAACTGAAGCTATGGTACTGCTAATGTGGAAGGACGTGAGCTAAACAGAAGCTATGATACTGCTAATGTGGAAGAACGTGAGCTAAACAGAAGGCATGATAGAGCTAATGTGGAAAAATGTGAGCTAGACTAAAGCCATGATAGTCAAGAAATGTATTCCAAGCTCCATACTCTGTAAGCATGTAGAAAAGTGCTTTTGCACCCAATGCTGATAGCTCTGTGGGCACGTTTGTACAATTTCCAAAACGTATGTGGACACCTGACAACAAGAGGAAGAGCATAAATATTTCTGTTCAGAGCTCCTAGCCCTTTGAACACCTTTGGGATGAACTGGAATATGGAATAGAGACTACACACAAGGACTCCTCACCCAACATTAATATTTGACCACACTAATGCCCTGGTACCTTAAAAAGGTCACACATTTTCACAACTCTATTCAAAACTATAGTGTAAAACCTTCCCAGAAGAGTGGACATTGTTATAGCATGAAACCGGGGACAGAATGCTTAATAACCTCATATAAATGTGATGATTATATATGGACATACTTTTTGCCAATATTATGCACATGACACAGATTTCTTAGGAAGCAAAAATAAGACATCCTGATGTCCTTGAACATATTTTTTCTGGAAATTTGCATTAAGTACCATGCATTAAGTATTCAATCCTTCATTTTCAGTAGGCACTTTTTTCCTGGACAGCACTGCACTCTCAGCACACATACATTCACATTTACATTCACACCTAGGGGCAAATATCAGCTACTGAAATGTGGGAGGAAACAGGAAATCCCACTATATATCAGCACATAGATGGTAAACTGAGGTCAGGATTAAACTCTGAAGCTCTTGGAGAGCAACATTTTCAAGTCATCCTTAGTAAATGCTACATAATTAATGATACAGTAACTATGTAAAATGATGATGAAGTTCAACGAATGACCATAAAAAAGTGAGGGAATGTGATAAACAGAACAAATCAGCTGGCTTTACCTTTTATATATTTCATACATTGCTTGATATCTGTCAGTTGAATAGGTAACCCAATAATGCGTAACCCATGTAACTGTTAAAAAAGTACTATTTAATGCTGCAAATTATGATGATAGTGTATTCTGGGGGTAAACAATTAAAGGGATGAGTAATTCCAAGTGGATTAATTCCAGTATTCATTTTCCAGAAATCCTTAGTGGCAAAATTACAGTTAATACTATTAATGCTGGAGTGGTGGCTTAAACGCTTAACACATATGTGTAGCATCTTTTTCTTCAATTTTAGTAGAATTTGTTGTATTAGTGTGAAATATAATCGTATTTTGATATGCAAGAGAGATTATTGTGCACTTTAAAGTAATAAAAAAATCGTGAGGCAAAAAGTCTAATCTCATTGGTGAGCTAATCAGAGTGTACTAGTGCATATCATCTGCCTAAAAACTCATATAAAAAAGCATGCAATTGAATTGGTATTGAGATAAAAAAAAAAAAATACAAAAACTGAATGAGTAGTTGACTAACCTACTCTATTAGAGTAAAACACTGTCTTGTAAAATAAATGTAGTATGTGTGTGTGTGTGTGTGTGTGTGTTTATTTATGTATATATTCATGTTTATTCATATATGCTTGGTTAAATAATATTAAAAATAGTATTTTATAAATAATTAAATATAAATCAATTGAATGCAATACACTTCTTTATTATATTAATTAAATTCAGTAATCAATTAACTTGATCGATTTGGGTATTAAAGATGTGTATGTGTGTTCTATATTGAATAGTTTATTGTCTAAATGAATGATCTACTTAACTGTGAAATTGTCAGGATTCTCTCCTTTTAAAAGAAATTCTTGTAGACGGACATAAAACTGTGTGAAAGAATCAATATTGCAGGAAGTGGTAGCGGCTAACACTAGCAAAATAGATTCATTAGTGTATTTATGCATGCAAAAAACAAATCTTATTTCCCGAAGAAAGTGAGTAGCCACAGTGAGACTGCGCTAACTCTAGTTTCTTTATATACCCCTGGCATTGTTGTTCAAGTTTAATAATAATTAAAAAAATGCGCTTAATGTGTGAGGCAATGAATAAACAAACTTGCAGTCCGTCACTTAATATGTTCCTGTGGGGACTCGGATTTTAACTCTGTTCCGCACGTAAAAAGGTATCATTTTAAAATATTTTTTTAAATAAACAACATGCTGAAAAGCCTTGTTCAGGCTCTTTTTGAGCATTGTTAATGCAATCATGACTAAGATTCTTTTTACAGGCATCCTTTTGCGCTAAACTAATTTAGATGCCTGTAATTGTCCAATCATTTGTCAAAAATCCCTCATAGTTGTATCCATTCATAGGCAATTGGAGGTAAATGTTAATTGCTTTTTTCTATATGAGCTAATGGACACCCAGGAAATAATTAGTGTCCACAAGTGGAAAGTTTTAATGTGATCAACAGGGAAGACAAATTGACACCTTCTGCACAAAGAGAGAGCAGGTTGCGGCATTGAATTTTCCTAAATATAACTATAAGAAAGGTGGGCAGTGGTGAACGGTTTATTGGGCTATTTATTTCACAGTTTTAAAGTTAAGCACTGACTTTTAGACTTTGACACAAATCTACTTCAGCATGATGATCATGTTGTGGTGGACAAGGACGTGCTCTTATTTCCTGGTCAGGAATGGACTAGTGCGGCTAAAATCAGATTTATTGAACAAAACTGTTTTTGTACTTTCCTGTTATTTCAAGAACAAATAGATGTATTAAAAAATACTTATGGCATTTGGCAGACACCCTTATCCAGAGTGACTTACAATGATATGTTACACATCAGTTGCAGTCATATATCTGAGCAGTTAGGGTTTAAGTGCTTTGCTCAAGGGCCCAGCAGTGGCAGCTTGGTGGTGCTGGGATTTGAACTTGTGACCCTCTGATCCAAAGTTCAATGCCTTAACCACTGAGGAATTTGGGGGTAGTGTTTGAGATGATCTCTTCCTAATAGAAAGTACTGTAAAAATTGGGATTGATTATCAGAATTTTTTCTTTATTTTTTTTTCTTTTACAAATTCATTTAATAGCTTGTATACTATATGAATCAAACAGTGCCTCTGCATTCTTGCAAAGCTTAAACATGCTGTCTGTTTTACAGCCATTTTTATAGCTATTTTTAATAGCCTTGTTAGCGTTAGAGAACACAATAGACCAACAAGATTTCATTTGGATATTAGCTTTTATGTGCTTTTGCTTATTGGTTAATGTCAATGCCTTCAATCGCTTTCTTCTTTAAACCTAAAAATGGTGAGACTTTTATATGCCCACTGCATGTATTAAATTAAATTCAAATCACCTTGTATACAAAATACTACTGATTCTTAACGCCATATGGCATGACCATGAATATTTGCTTCAAGCATGAATTTGTAATCTTTAATACACCCACTACATATTACTTTTAGGCCTTTTTTGATTAAAGTGATATTTCTTCATATTAAGTATTTAATATGATCAGAGGAGTGTCCTTTATCCCGAATGGATATTAGCACTGAGATTTCATTTTAAAGCCACTTACACAGCAAGTTCACTGGCATCTGGTGAGACAGAGGCTGTAATATTGAGGTGTAGGTTTGACAGTTAAATGAACTAAAACAGAGTTTATTAGAAATGGCTTGGAGTCTTCTAGGAGGGTCTTATGACATATACTACAGCAGTTATGAGTACATGATGGGAAATATTTGTGTCTTCCACTGCTATTAGCTGCTGCTCAACTTTCCAATCCACACTTAAAACACATACTATAGAACACATTATTATTATTAATAATGATTGAATTTTAGTCATCATTTTTTCTTTTTCCCAATTTCTGTGGGTGAAAGAGGTAATGGGGAAATCGTATTTGTGAAAAACTGAATATACTGAAAGTACAATCAAGACTTGATTGGCTTTTTTGGTTGCACGGTTAAAAAATCTTCCAGCTTTGCACATCTGGATATCTATTCCCAGTCCTATTGGCAGAATTACTCAAGATGTTTCAGATTGGATGGGGACTGTTGATGCACAGCAATTTTAAAATCCTACCACAAATTCTTAATCAGCTTCTCAGCATATCTAGACTTTGTGCCATTTTAGCACTTTCAGAATCTGAGGTTTAAATCCCACCAAGTTGTAGCAGATTGTCTGTTGGAAGATTTTGATTGTGGAGTGACCAGGCTGTTTCTGTAAAAAAAAAAAAAAAAAAAAAAAAAAAAAAAAAAAAAAAAAAAAATTATTTTTGGTTATAAAAAAAAAAAAAAAAAAAAAAAAGATAAAATCAAATAAAAATTAATTTGTGATGTAGAACTACTCAGCACTCTAAGAATTACCCATGGCCTTTTGGTTCTGGAGCATTGGTGTCTAAGCAGAGTATACATTTTGCCCTTTATATATGAATTCAACATTGATCTGTGAGATGTTAGAGGATTTGGAATACAATTTATTTTTCAGAACTAAACCCTGATAGATTTTTCAGAACTTTTGCCTCAGATTGCTTTGATAACTTTGCTCTTCGTGATGCGCAGGTTACTTTAGGGATCTTCTCTAAGAGGAGTATGTTCTCTCTAAGGCCCTTAAGGAACAGATGTAATTATACTGGGATCATGTGGCTCTTTAATTGCATGCAGATGGACTCGTTATAATGACTTCTGATGGCAGCTGCTTCGCACCAGAACAAATTTTTTCTCACCAATTTCGGGTTAGATGTGTGTGTGCTAATGCTTATGCACTTACAATGTTTACTGTTTCAAATTCATGATAGGCAATCAGGTTGTGCATTTCAGTTATAGGTTATACAAAATATGAAGAAATACCAAATGTAAGACCCTGTATGTATAATAGAGTGTATGTACAACACACACAATAGTCTACAGCATAAGTGAACCTGAGTATAGTACAAGAAAAGGTTACATCTCTAAACATCACCCAATATATACCTCATGTCATACCTGGCAGAATGTCTTCCTCATCAGGCATGCATAACGTTTATGATATAATGAGAGATAAATACTTTCAGGTTTTCTTGTATTTCCTGTTGTGTGGCCATCTTTACTATTTCATCAGCCAGGTCCTGTATTTCCTTCCTGCTCTCTTATTCATCTATTAGTGAAAAGTAGGACAGCGTTTTTACATATTCTCCTCTTTTGGTGCCGTTTAGCCATTTGCACCTCTGTGTTTGCTGACAGAATTTAATGCACCATTGGTTTTTCTCCAATAGATCCCTCATTTATTCATAACTATCCTTTTATGCAGTTAATCGATTTTTTTTGTTGGATTAACCCGGATCCTGATTGAAAAGGAGAAAAAAAGCTTTATTCCATTCATCTGCCTTGGTAAATTGAATCTTTCAATATGAAGACAAAATTAATTTATGTCCACAAATGCTTGTAGTGGCAAAACTGAAACTTGCTCATTAGTCACTTGTCATGATGATGTAATTTTTTTGCTTCAGTATGTAAAATGTTATTTATTCTGAGGAAGAGATAGTGATCATTTTCTTCTTCCTTTATCACAAGATTCTGACATTGATCATGTTTTTTTAGCTGTACAAAAAAATGGGGGAAAAAAAGGGTTTTAAAGTGGGTACAGACTATAATTTAATTTACAATACAGTAAATTAACTCTTTTTTTTTTAAATATAAATTTAAGTACAATATAATGCACTAGGAGACATACATTGCATTACTTATGTCTGCACCATTAGCTGAATCTCATTTATTTCCTATAATGCTTTATTTATATATTTATTTTGACAAACCACATAGATATACTTTGAAATATGCTGCTGCTTCAAACCTTTATATTTGTTGTTACTGCCTAATTGAAATGGAAATCTTGTCTGGTCTTTCTAACCTCCATCCAAACCTTCAGAATGAAGTCATGCAAGAAGAAAATTTAGTGTTCATTCTCACTCACTGGAGAAAAAAAATACACAGAGAAGCATTGCTTGTTTTTCACAACCCTTTTCCATCAGTTCACTCCTGCTCCACTTTCTCTTGCTTCCAGGTCTGTGAATCAAAATGTACAAATAGATATACACACACTCAGTTTTTTATTATTTGTGTCTATATTCTATACACACACACACACACACACGCACACGCACACGCACACACACACACTAGCACACTAGCACACTATAAACAATTCCCAAAATCTGTACACCTAGGCCTCGCATGCTGCTGTGAGGCACAATCAAAGTTCTCTGCTTTTTATTTATTTATTTTTTTTATTCAACAGAGGCCAGTAGATTATTTGCATTTACACTCTGGACAATTCTGGCTTGTTTCTACACGTGGCTGGTGGTTTGTGCATCAGCCAAATCTCTGTGAAACACACGTCCCTGTGTGATTACTTGGAATTCATAGCTTTAACCTTCACGATCTTGTGTTCTCTCATTTCTAAAAACAGACTAAATGCACAAATCTGAGATTTTGTGTTTGTTTGTGATGAAATCAAAGTGTATGCTGCTGATTTAGATCAGAGCTTGACCCTCTCTTAGATGAACATTTAGTCCACATCATCCAGCACATTGGCGTATGCCTCCCGCGCATGTGTGCATGCTTTTGTGTGTGAGTGTGTGTGTGTGTGTTAGAGAGAGTTTGTGTATGAACACTTTTATGTAGCTGGTAGGCTGGTTACCATGGCTTTGAGAGTTAAGCAATCAAATGCATACTATGATCCCTCTTGTCTTTTATTCCATAACCCTACAACTATATATAGAATCCTCCATATACTCCCACTCTGCCTCCTCCAACTATCTTTCTCTCTGTAAATGTACCTCCACGCACGAATTCTCTCATTTCTCTGACACCTTCATGTCTACTATTCCGTCATTCATGTGCTTTTTATTGTAGTTTTAATAACTGTTACTTATTTACTTAAGTAGCCACTGGCAGAATTACCACACATTCTGTATTGAAGGCATTTAAGATTTTCTATCTATCTTCCTATCTACCTACCTTTACCCAACCTAGCTATCCCTTTTACCTACCTACCTACCTACCTACCTATCTACCTACCTACCTATTTACCTTTATATCTACCAACATAATTTACCTCCTAAATTAACTATATATCTTAACTACATACCTCCCTGCAGTTTACATACATACCTGCCTACCTACGTACAAACATACGTACCTACATACATACCTACCTGCCTACCTACGTACATACCTACCTGCCTACCTACTTACATACATACCTGCCTACCTACATACATACCTACATACATACCTGCCTAACTGCCTACCTACTTCCTTACCTACCTATCTACTTACATAACTGCTTACCTAACTACCTACATACTTACCTACCTACCTGCCTACTTAAAAACCTTTCTAACTACCTACATACATACAGTATCTACCTTCTTACCTACCTACCTACCTACCTACCTACCTACCTACCTACCTACATACCTACCGACTTACTTATTGACCCTCTTACATACATACCTGTCTAACTACCTGCTTACATACCTACCTACTTACTTGCATAGCTACCTATCTCTCTTTCTACTTCCCTACGTACTTACCTATGCACTTACCTGACTACTTACTTACCTGCATACCTACCTACCTACCATTCTACTTACCTACTTACTTACCTTGCTATCACCTCACCTTTGTACTTACCTACCTACCTACCTACCTACCCACCTACCAACTTATTTCCTTATCTACATACATACATACATACATACATACATACATACATACATACATAAATAAATACATACTACTTGCCTACATATTGTACCTACCTATTTACTTACCTATCTACCTACTTACCTACCCACCTATTTACCTAACTTGCTATTTATTTACCTACTTACTTACCTAACCAACTACCTATCTACCTAATTATTTACTTCCTTACCTACCATATTCCTACATACATACCTGCCTACCTACTTAAATACATACCTACCTATCTATCTATTTAATTACATTCCAACATACCTACCTACTTACCTACCTACAGTACCTAACCTACTTACCTGCTTATCTGCTAGGAACAATTTGTAAAAAAAAATATTCTGATTGCAATTACAATTTATGACTTTATGACACAGTTGAATTGCTTTTCAAGCAGTTGTTATTAAGTCTATTGTCTGATTTGTTATTTATTTATGCTAAATGGCGTGTTGAACAGAGAGAACCAAGCTGCTCTACACTGAGACGGCGCACGGTGAGAAAATGGCGAAGCTATAATTAATGAGATACAGAGAACTTCATTTAGAAGACATTCGTTATCTTACATTGGATTAAGGCTGAAAATGTTACTCATCAGCATCGGTTATCTTTCTTTCAGTTGAGGCCCGACAAATTAAAACCTATGTGGCATACAAAATAATGTGAAAAGTCCACTGAACAGACCCCCCCCAACACACACACACACACACACACACACACACACACACACACACACACACACACACACATATTATGCATGCACTCACTGAACTATGAAACAAGGCAACGGTAATCTTCTATTAAATGTTTGCGCTTCTATAATCTCATCATACTGCATCTCAGTTTATTCCACTTAGCATTTGGCTTATTACCATAATGACACCTCACTGGTATTCTGATAAACTGTGATAAACCTTTTTAACCATGTCTTCCATGTTTACATTACAATGAACATTTAATATTTGTATATACATTTACATTTTACAGTGTACATGTGTACAGTGTATTTACTGCACACTGTACACATTTTATATGTTTCCATTTTCACTTTGAACACTGTACAATTTATATATCCCTCCTTCTTGCATTTGCACTATTGGTTTTTTTTATTATTTGTAATTATGCCCCTTTTTTCCCCTTTGTCCTTTAGAATGTATTTAATAAGCTGCTGGAGGACTCACAAAATAAGAATTGTATTGTATGGTGTAACAGCCTGTTTCCTGCACATGTGACTTTCCAATCTGAATTTGAACTGGGAAGGCTGCGGTCACATCCTGCTGTGATAAAGCTTGCACAAAATAGCAGCCTCATGTTTAATAGCCCTCAGTGAGGTAACTAAGACATTTCCAACTGCTTTTCTGTCCTCACCTTAATCTTGATTTGTGTTTCCTTTGCATGAAGTGTTTGAGTATGTCATGTGTTTTATATAGAAAAATTCCTATTGGATTCTCAAACATTTTTATTAGGGAAAACAGAAATATTAATATAAAGAATTACAATATATCTCAATGGGAATCTTGTGAGCTTCTATTGTTTCCACTCATGGGAATTGTTCACAATTCATCCACCTCACAGTGCAGACCATTTGTTCATGTAGGCTTGACATCAATGTTAATCGCAAGAGTTGTTTTTGTGATAACTTCTGGCATGAGCGATTCTTATTAATTTAACAGCCAATTAAATCTTACCTCAACTAAAACTTTCTATTGTAATGAAGTCACAACAGTAAGCTCAGCACATTAAATCTTTAGGTCATTATTGAAATGAGTATTATAGCATATTACTCAATTACTACAATGTTATTATATACAATTAAATTTTTACAAATTAAAAATTTTTTTTACATTGTCCAGTGTTTGTGAAATTGACTTTTAAAAGTAATGCTTTAAAATATTGAGTTAATCCCCAAAAAACTAATTGTGTTACTTAGTTACTTTTTATGAAAAGTAATGCGTTACGTTACTTTTGCGTTACCTGGTGGAGGCTTGTCTCTCTTTCAGGCCTTACAGGTGTAACAGGTGAGACGTTTTTGTACTAGTGCTTAATGCAGTTAATTTCCATTAAGAAATGAGTTATATTAGGGCAAAAGACATCTTAAACATTTAAAATGTTTAATAACTTTTTAGAAAACAATAAGTTGATCGACTAACTTTTGACCACAAGGCTGAACACTTTCCAGTCGCACTTCTGTACACTGTTTTGCAATCTGCATTCGCCATCAAAAATGTAACTATATCGTTCATATATATAAGGTAAATGGTGTGGGATGCACACTGGTGATGTGTAGGGTGAACATACCTTTCGCTGTCATCTGGTAAAACTTCCATTCCGTAAATATGACCTCGTCCTTGTCTACATTATAATCTGCCTGTTTTAATTCAGTATTTTATTTTTTTAATGCAAAATAATTTAACTGAAAAGTAACTCGCATTACTTTTTTTGAAAAGTAACTCAGATATTAATGTGTAAATGTATAAAGTAAAGCGCTACTTTACTCATTACTCCAGGAAAGTAAAATTATTACGTAACGCACTTGTAATACGTTATCCCCAACAATAACATTGTCACAAAGCAGCTGTACAGAAATACATTATATGGACAAAAGCTTGTGGATACCTGTCTTTAAGATTTATATGTGATTTCTAAACATCTCATTCCATCTTTAGTCCACATTTGCTGTTAAAATACATTAACCTCCTCTCTTCTGGGAAGATGTTTGACATATGCTTGTGGAGATTTGTGCTCATTCAGCCACAAAGGTTTAATTAAAGTCAGGTACTGATGTAGGGTGAGGAAGCCTGGGATGAAGTTAGTGTTCTAATTCAGTGTTATTATTTCAGATGTATTGAATAGGGTTGAGGCTTAGGATCTTTCACCTCAATCCATGTAAACCATATGTTCATGGAGCTGGCTTAAGGTCAAGTGAAAGGAAAATGTAATGCTACCGCATCCAAAGACATCTATACAATTGTGTGCCTCTTACTTTGTGATAATAGATGGCTGATCTAAATTGCTAGATGGCTGATAATAGATGGCAGATCTTAAATCCAAGATGGCGGCGCAGCAGTAGCTCGCAGCGGCCTCTCCGGATCCAAAAATGGTGTGTAGCACCAGGGTTAGTCTCGTTTTTACTGTGTACTGTGTACCACTATAGTAGAAATGACAATAAAAGCCTTTTGACTTGACTCGACTGATGAATCTATTTTGGCTGGAAATGTCAGGTGTTCCAATACTTTTGCCCATATAATTTATATAGATTCAGGATATCCACTTTAAATGAGTACGTTTATTCCTAATGTGCAAGCCAGAGATGACAGCGGGAAGGAAACACTCCTTGAGATGAGACAAGAAGAAATATTGAGAGGAACCAGACATCGATTGGGTTATTATAATTTATAATTTATCTTCTATAACTGTGTACTATACAGTAAAAAAAAAGATTGTGTAACCAGAAAATGTATTATAGCTTTAAAATAAAGTCTATTTTGTTAAAGGCAAAGCCAGTTATGTTTTCTGTATTTTTTTTTAACTACTAAAAGTAATCTCATTTGTACAAGTGAGCAGTTATGGGGTTAAGGGCCCAAAAGTGATAACTTGGTGGTGCTGGGAATTGAACTCATAACCTTTTGATCCAACATCTTAACTACTATGCTACTACCTCCCACTTCCTATTACATGTACATAAATGGAATATCATGGAATACATAAACCTGTAATCAACTGTTACACTGAGTTAAAACAATATAATTTGCCAGAGAGAAAACAATCCCACCCCCACTCTCTAGCATCCATCCAAGGTTCCACAAAAGTGTGGATGATTCAGACAATTCATCTGGCATTTTTCTAATTGTTATATTTCTATATTTGTTCTCAAATGGCATTCCATATTTGTTTTTGCGTATTTCAGGGTGAAATATTGTGATTGCAACAAATCGTCAGGCCCTGGCAGTAAAATTATTGCTGTAGTAGATATCACACGACGAAAAGCACTTAAATTCAAGGTCGAGGCTGTAAATAACCAAGACACCCCTCTGAAACACAAATACAAACATCTGCTCCACGAAACCAGATTTTCCTCATTACCAGAAAGATGTCCGTGCACACATTTATTTTTTAATATGTGTTTAAGAAACAAAATATAAAAAGCAGACACAACAAATGCAGTTACAGAAGGCGTATATAGCAGTCAAAAACAGAACTTTATATTTTAAATTCAGTTTAATCATTGCAATATCAAAGCCTGCTGATGGTTTCTCCTTTTGTACCATCTTTGTGTTCATCCACGTCTCCCTACCATATCTGTTGCCACGGCAGCAAAAAACGTGACTGAGCAAGAGACTGATTGAAAGAGCAAATGCCTTGTGACGCATTTACCGAAGTAACTTTGTGTCAGATGTACGTGTCTGCCTCTGTGTGTGTTTGTGTGTATGTTTGTCCAGACATTCATTTCGATGTAGATCTGTCTGGACCCTGATTTAAACTTCAGTCCACCTAAGAAGGGCATCGTATACACACACACAGACACACACACATTCTTTTTTTTTATTTTTTATAAAAAATAAAAAAGTTTAGTTTTCCTTAGGAACCTACCAAATGTCCCAACAAGGTCAAATCTCACTAATAATGCTATCCTTAAGGGGACACATGGACGCATTAAGATATAAAAAGATGCCTCCCCTCCAACACACACACATACAGTGTAGTTTGAGTAGCTAATCCACCTACCAGTATGTTTTTTTTTTTTTTTAACTTCACATAGAAAGGAAATCAGGCTTATGTTTATAGGTTACAATCTGAGGTCCTGAGTATGTTTATGAAGCACCCAGTAGATGAGTAATGATAACATTCTAGGAAATTTCCAAAATGTATAATCAAAATAATCCAGAGAAAAACAGGCTAGATAAAAAAAAGCCTAATACAAATGTAAAGAAATAGCTACATTGGATAGCATTGCTGCCTCATGGCTCCAGGGATAGGTCCTGGGCTTCAGTTACTGCCAGTGTAGTGTTTTGCATGTTTTTTCTCACGTTCCATGACCATGTTAGTAACTGAAGATGAATAGATTAAACACAATTTTCTTTTTAAATTTTATCTAACATTGCAAAAGTGCTTGCCCTAACACCCAAGAGAGCAAAAAAACAAAAAAAAAACAACAAAGAAAACCCCAACTCACCATGCTCTCTGGGTGGAACGATGCCGTACTTTCTCTCCCCTGTCACTCAGGGTGACATTAACCACGGGCACCTTTGAGCTTATGCATGTAAAAACAAATTCAGCTTTATTGGCCATGTATGCCTAAGCATACAAAAAATTGTTTACAAAAATGTGTTTAGAGCAAACCAACAGTAGTGCAGGTGCAGGACTGAACAAGGCATAGGATAATACAAACATGATTACACATAACACATTTAGCTGACCAAGCACAATAGTACAGGTTGGCCCCATGTCAGACAGCAACATTATAGTGCAGTGATTGTTTAGATAGTTAAAGAAAAATATTCCACATGTGTATAATATTGTGTAAAGTAGAGGAAATAGAGGTAGTGTAGTAATAATGTGTGTGTTTGCTGTTATGGGAGACAACTTGAGCAGCATTTGGGTATATATGGATGTTAGCTTCACATAATTTTAGCTAATATAATAAAAAAAAATATATATATATATATAAATATATATAATAAATAATAATAATAATTGTCACTATTACCTAATTATTATTATTCTATTTTTTGCCAGGTGACTTTTTCTTTAGGTCTAGCATTGGCACTATGAAGCAAAGCTATTGTAGCTATGTTTTAATATACATATATTTGCTTCATAAGATATTACAGCACTGAATCTCATCGCTAACTGAACCACTTAATCTTAGATAATCTCCAATACAGTGCAGACAAAAACATCCACAAAACATCCATCTAACAGTTTTCCAATTCCATTTCTGCCACATATATTTCCCACGGGGCCGAACGACACTGAACTGAAAAAAAAAGAAAAAGAAAAAACATTCCAGTATAACTGTGCTTATAATGTTACAGTATACAGCTCCACTGTACACAGCTTCTCAAACCACATCAGCAAACCTGAATGCAGTTCAAGGCAAATCTTTGTGGGAAAGATTTTGGGTGAGGCAGACTTATTTTATTTGTTCTTTGTCAGCTCAGCGGATCTAATTGAGTTGAATAATTCACTGAGTGAAAGGGCATGTGTAGTGTTTCATTTGATTCTGTATTGCACTATGAAGTGAAGCTGTCTGGGGACATGTGCTGAAGTAAAATGTATTACTTCAAATTGAGTTTTTTCAAGTAGAGTATAGTTTTAGAAATATTTTCAAATATGTACAGTGATTTATGTATTTTTACTCCAAACACCACCAGTATGTATGAGGTTTTTTTACCACTGAAAAGAAAACCGAGGAAAAATCCAAAGATCTAATGATTTATAAAATTCTACAGAATGTATTAAAATTAGGAACGTTATTGCTTTTGTATTGGATATATACGTAAAATGCATCACTAGCACTATATCTCAGTAATTCAGTTATAGGATTTGCTTGTTTGATTTCTTTGTACATATATAGATGTTTGGTTAAATGTGTAACACATTGTCAGTATTATGCCTTGAATGTCCCCCATCAGCCCCTGAACGATACATAAACTGGTCACATGTCACTGATCACTTCAAATTAAAATTTTATGTCACATACTGTACAAATCTATAGAACGCTTGGGATGCAGTGAAATGCTTAGTACAGCTGCACAGTGAATGGTTATTCGGTGACAAAAGAAAACAAAAACCAAAAAGTATATTATAAATGCAAAAATAGAAAATATGATCAAATAGAATGTAATGGCAGTGAACTAAAAATCTAAAATAGAATTTACAATAAAATAGAAATGGAAATATAAAAAAAACCCCAAAAAGATTGATGTAGAAGAAATATAGAAACAAAATATGGATATTAATGTGTGGCAATCGCATACATTTTACAATTCAGGGTAGGCACAAACATTGTGATTTATGATTCCAGTAACTTTGCGAGATTTGTAATTGAAATGTCATTCTAGAATTGCATTAAAATGTTATTTTGCACCTGATTACATTTTACAGCATTTTTTTTTAGGTCTCATACTTGGTCACACAGTTCAGCTCATGTTTATCCTCCCATAATATTTTGTGTCATTCTTGTTCTAAAGTTCAGGCTATGATCTTTGTTTCGCTGTCTAGCAGGTTTGTTGCATCCCGCTTTTCTTTGCTTTACATGACACACACATACTGCAAAAAAAGCCAGCAATATGTCTGTCTCTGTTCATCATTCCAGAAATCGTGTCAGGAAGTGCTGTAAAACTAATGGTTACACTGAGACAACTGCTTTTATGTCTGTTTTTGTCTGTTTTCTGCTGAAGTTAAGGTGTAATAACATTGGTCACTAAATCTAAGGTGACCAAAGTAAAAAAAAATAAAAAAAATAGGAACAAAAAGAAGCACAATAGCCAGGTAATAGTTCTTTGAAGGTCTGACATATATGAATGAATTGATTTACTGAAAGGTGAAACAGTAATATCCTATGGAGCAAAACACCAAACAAGGCTGATGTCCACTGTGAGTTCTGGTGTTAAGATATTTTCTGGAATTAATCCTCAGTAAAATACTCAATACATTTATACACTAAGCAGGTAGGAAAGTCAGTTTCCTTTGTTGATATTTCTTAACATGGCAGAGCGAATGATAGTCCAGTTATTGATCAGTGCTAAGGTTAACAGGACAGTGTAAATTGATTGCATTTTCTCCCCCTCATCTCTCTGTAATTTAACAGCAAATCTAGTGGAAATGTTGATACTTCAGATGATTTTGTCTCGTTTTCACTGTTTTTCTACCTTTACGAAATTGCTGAAGACTGGATTAGCATTCACAATTTTTTTTTTTTGCTGTTAGCAGTGGGGGAAGCAGCACTTGAGCTAAAGATGCAAGAAAATCGAATAAACTAATCAGGAAATCTCTGTTCTGTGCTGCAAACTGGACACCCTGGAGATGTTGTTTGAAAGGCGAATTGTGAACAAAACTGAGAGGAACAAGAACAATAGCTAACACCCCATCAATATCATACTGGCCAAGTATTAGAACTGCTTCTCCTGTAGACGTCAGCAGCTTGACTGCAAAAAGCGAAGGCACAAGAAGTCACATTCTCTATCTATCTAACTGTCTATCTATCTATCTATCTATCTATCTATCTATCTATCTATCTATCTATCTATCTATCTATCTATCTATCTATCTGTCTGTCTATCTATCTGTCTATCTAAACTATTACACAAAGCTGGTGCTAGCTACTGTTTTAAAGCTGGTAGTCAGTCATTCGAAAGTATATTTATCTCCAGATCTTATCTCTTTATTTTGATCTACTAGCAACTGAATTCAGAATACTTATTGACTTCATTACTCACCCTGTTGACACCATGAGAGTTGATGGACCAGTGAATAGTGTTGGTACCTCATGGACTTCCTCCTGGATCTTTGGTTTTCTCCCACTCCCTGAAACATGTATACAGATTGGCTCTGCTAAATAGTCCCTAGTTGTGTGTGTGTGTGTGAGAGAGAGAGACTAGAGTTCAAAATTCATGTTAAATAATGTGCAACACTTTAATGTATCATCAAAGCTGAATTTATTATTATTTTGTTTTAGCAACAGTTATGGTGTCGTTATGTGTTTGGCAGATAAACTGTAAACACACTAAAGGGGTTGTAAAAGATTTGGCAGATGAATGTAAATGTTATGGAGCTGATATATACCTGACAAACTAATGATGATGCTGAGTAAAACGCTTTACCCGTGGCGGGTGATGATCCTCTCCGTTAGAGTCTTTTAATTGCATTGTGTATGCATGCAGAGAGAAGACAGCATATTGTCTCATGCAGCAAAAAATCAGCATCAGCTGAACGTAACTGCAGGATAGTGCTAAACTTCAATTCACTCACCCCCTGCAAGCGAGACAGAGGAAGAGAGATAGCTACGGCATCAGCTGAGAAAACAAGTCAGGGCATGCGTCATCAATGTCACCGGGCCGGGCTGTCAAAACACAAGACTAAACTAAGATTTATGCACTGCATGTCGATAGTGTCACTGAGCGGGGGTCCTTGCCGCTGGAGCAGACAAAGGCTCAAGGAAACTACTCTTAAGACACTGTCTAAGTAAAGAAGCATGCTAAAGCTCCAGAAAACACTCAGGGGAATAAAGAGACTGCAAAGAATTGTGTTTAGATATAAGAGGAACCGAGTGAAGCAAACTGAAACATCTGATAGACAAAACTCAGGGTGGGTCTATTCAAAAGATGAACAGTGAACCAGAGGAAAGGTATACAAATGACTTATTGTAAAACCCGGAGTAAGGATGGTTGAAGGATGAACTGTCAAGGGGAAACATAGGAATAGTGATTAGACTGACAGAGAGTGAGAGAGAGAGACTGACTGAACTGTTGCAGTTCTGCCTGTGGTGTGCTGAGGGGAAGCTCAGCATGATAGTGTACGTGTGTGTGTGCGTGTGTGTGCGCATGCATGCACAAATATGCGAGTGTGTGCCCAGAGCTAAGGCTATATAGGTGTGTGTTTGCTGCTGACACTAGGCTTTATTTGACAGGAAAGGGTTTTTGAAGCAGTATTGAGCCCTTGCTTCATCTGCCTACGACGTGGATGTCTCATCTGGATTCATTCTGAATCCGCTTCAGGCGAAAAAAAAGGGAAAAAAAAAGGAGAAAAAAAAACACAGTGCTTGTTTTTCCCAAACAAGCACTGTGTGACAGAAATAAGTTAAAATCTAACAGCGATTACTACGCCAGTAAGATGTAAACCATCATCTTTTAAAATAAGACCAGTAGTCAGCATTCATGCAACCCAATTCACATTGCTATTATTGTAACTGTCAGATTCACTTCTTCCTTACAAAGATGAAGATACAAATGAATTGCCAGCTATCTACTCCTCCCTTCCCCTGAGGCGCCACCCCCTTCTTCCCCTCTCTTTCTCTCTCTCTCTCTCTCTCTCTCTCATACTATTTCCCTTTCTTTTTCCCTCTTGATAATTACGATGGCACAATTTTACGCTTTTCTTGCTCTCATAAAAAGACATTGCAGACTGCCAAGAGTGCAGCAAATATTCTGTATTTTTTTCCTCTCCCTCCCTGCCTGTTTAAAGAAAACAGTGGGCATTAGAAGAGATATATCTGCATTTTCTTAATCAGTGTTCTTTTTCCCCCCGAATGGTTTAAATGTACTGTGCAGTAGTATTCACATTTAGGGACACTCTTTTTTTTTTTCACAGAATACAAGTAAAAGAATGAGGGGAGAAATAATCATTTTCATCCCTGCGGAGAAAAAAATCTTGGTTGCTTTTTTTGAAGGTCAGTGCTCATGTGTGTTAAATATATGTGTGACTTCCAGTGGTGGATAAAGAACACAGTTCCTGTGCCTAGGCAAAGGTACAAATGCGGTGCATAAATAGGACTTATGTCAAAGTAAACATTCTACCTGGGTTTTTGAATGGGACTTAAATATCAAAAGTAAAAAGTAAAACATTTTAAAAGTAAAGGGTCTATATTTTACCAATTGATTGCATTTTAAAGTTCCATTCTCCTGCACATCAGACCTTTTTGTGGAGAGAGATTTTCATTGTTATAGACACACAGTCAGGATTTACGCTTGTGGTTTCACGACAGGTTCTCATTTAACACAATTTATGCTTGGAATGGCATGCTTTTCTGAAACGTAGTGGAGTAAAAAGTCAGAGTTTTCACATTAAAATGTATGTGAAAGCTTCCCCAAATGAAAATACTCTGATCAACTACAGACTCTTTTTTGTGTTTAAGGAAAAAACACAGATTTACAAACAGATGCTGCATTTGAATAAAAGCAGTGATTATCTTGTCCATTTTTCATGTTTGTCATAATGAATGTGCAGTTTGCAGCAGCTACTCTGAAAACAACAACAACAACAACAACAACAACAACAACAACTACAACAAAAAACACAGATAGACCTGAATAGCTTAAAATAGATTAATGTATCCCCCTCACTGTGACTAATTTAGCCCCAAATTGTTTAAAGATAATGTTGGGGACTGCACGTTTGTGTGTAAATGTAACTCAATTGAAGGGCAGGTATTACATATGCAAAAACCAGTTTCCACTAATTAATAATTAATTGAAATGCTAGATATATAAATAAATGTGTTTTTATAACTGTGGTTTCCAGGGGCAGCCTGAAACACCTACCTTGGTGTGTGTGTGTGTGTGTGTGTGTGTGTGTGTGTGTGTGTGTGTGTGTGTGTGTGTTGTGTGTGTGTGTGTGTGTGTGTGTGTGTGTGTGTGTATGCATGCATTCAAATAAAGTATACACATTCAATATATAATTCACTACAATCCTTTCACTGGGTACATACACAAGAAACACACCATCATAATGTGGAAAATGTAATCTTGTGATTTCACTCATGGCATGATTGTCATTGTCAGATGGGTTGTTTTGAGTATTTCTATAACCGCTGATCTCCTGGATTTTTTTATGCAAAACATTCTCAAGAAAGAACTTCCAGTGAGTGCAAGTTCTATGGACAGAAATGCTTTGTTAATGAGAAAGAGAGGTCAATGGAAATCCAGACTGGTTCCAACTGACAGAAAGGCTGCAGTAAATCAAACAACCACTTTTTACAATTGCTGGACTGGAAAAATGAAGCTTGTTCTGATGAATCTGGATTTCTGCTGAGGCGTATCGCTGTTAAGGTTAGAAAATAGCACATCATGAATCCATGGACCCAACCTGCTTCACAGTCCAGGGTGGTGGAGGTGGTGTAATAGTGCAGAGAATGTTTTCATAGAACTATTTGGACTATTACTACCAAACGGTCATCACTTGAATACCACAGACTGAGAATTATTGATAAAGTGCATCTCTTTATGGCTACAATTTACACAAACTTCTAATGGCTTCTTTCAGAATAATAATACACCCTGTCACCAAGCAAAACTTGTTCCAAACTGGTTTCATGAACATAACAATGAGTTCAGGGTTCTCCAGTCACTGGAACTGAATCCAACACTTTTGAGATGTGGTAAAATATGAGATTCACATCATGAATGTGCATCTGAAAAATTTGCAGGAATTGTGTGCTGCAGTCAGGACTTTACATGGATTTGAATCTCAAAGTAATGTATCCAACATCTTGTGGAATCCATGTTATAAGGAATCGAGGCTGTTTTAGGGACTATAGTGTGTTAGCATATTGTTCCTTATAAAGTGCGTGTGTGTATGATATAGTACATATATTATGTTAACCCTGGTAGTTATACAGGATTCATAAAATCACAATTCCACTCTACATATAGTGTTCTGTTCTACCCCTTCTAACTGCCAGGGGCAGGGTGAAACAGCTGGGTAAGATGTGGTGGATTTAGTAGTTTGCTTAGGTACTGTGGAGTGAAAAACTTCTTCATTGGTTACTAGTACTACTATCAAATATTTTAGCGAAACTTTTAATAGCAGCCGATGTAGTGCAAATGAAATAAAGGTAACCCGATTAAACATCCCGCTTCTAAGAACTTCTGCGTTGTGAAACTAACTGGAGCTTGTTTGTACTGATTCATACAGACAGGTATGCATTACAGTAGTCTAGGATAGAGGAAATAAAAGCATGAACTAGTTTTTCTGCATTATATAATGACATTATATAGCTCAGTTTGCCTGAGATTCTAGAAATGGCGGTTCTACTAAAATTATCTACGTGTGCTTTAGATGAAAGGCTGGGGTCAGTAATCAAATCAAGGTCATTCACTACTGCACAATATGCCAATATGCAACTTAAAGGCCATAGAGGGTTTTTGCATAATCAAAAAGCTTTTTTCTAGCTGTCTGTGTCCTTGTAGAAGTGCTACACTCTTGTCAGAATTGAATACAGGAAAATTAATAAGAATCCAGAATCGTAATGTCCATTAATCACTTTTAGTAAGGAAGTATCTGTCTTCTGGTTTGGTTAAAACATGTAGTATGTATTATTACCATAGCAGTGGAAGCTTATAACATGTTTATGAAAAGCACTGGCTCTAAAACAGAGGGTTCTGGAACATTTAACCTTTACTTTTTTCGTGAATCAAGAAGACACCATTAACATTTATAAACTGAGAAGTAAAATAAGAAGCAAATTTGTATTATTTTACAGTGTAGATATTAGCTGAACTATAATATGTTTACATTTATGGCACTTTAATAGATTTATCCAAAAAAATTTACGATTGTTTCATTTATACAACTGAGCAGTTGCCTGTTAAGGCCCTTGCTCAAGAGGATCAGCAATGGCAGCTTGGTGGTGCTGTGATTTGAACTCTTAAACTTCTGACCAGCAGTCTGTCTGTCTGTCTGTCTGTCTGTCTGTCTGTCTATCTATCTATCTATCTATCTATCTATCTATCTATCTATCTATCTATCTATCTATCTATCTATCTATCTATCTATCTATCTATCATAGGTAGTTTTTATATTGGGAAACATTATTATTATTTAGTGTATATCAAAACACTGCAATCATACATTAGGTCATAGATTAAGTTCTATGGGGTTAAAGAGGAAACAAATAAAATACAATATTTAGGAAGTGGTAAATAAATCTGAGAACAGAAGCTGCTGTGATTGTGTGGCTAATGTGGTTGCAAGGAGAATTGCCTGAGGTGCTTTTCATATGAAACCAGACACTTAGTTAATTCATACTGGGGTAGGATGACTATGTTTTGTATATCTCTGCTAAAAGTCACAATTAAATCAGCAGTATGCCCACTGTTGTGAGTGGCCCCATTAAATCTGAGTAATATCAAGTGAGTCTCACAAACTCTGCTCCCACTGGGACTTTGGACTGAATGGACTCCCACCATTTAGATTTTCCTACTCATTTGGTCTAATTTAAATTTATTTCAGAAAAAGCACATTAAATCCCTGACCTCTGGTATTTAAATTTATATTAAACAGATGTAAGAGATATTTATACCCATTAGTATTAACTTCAGAGCTAAGGTACATTTGGGATGGTCTATTTTTATGTTACACAGGTTTCCACAATATTAAAAGATTTTCCGTGTTTTTGTTTAGCTTGAGAAACAGTCAGAGTGAATTCTGAAATCTGAAATTTCATACCTTAAGGCAGCTAGCAGATGGTCACTGTAGCCTGTTTCTCTACTGCCAGGCCCAGGCACTAGATTATTAGCTATTAACTAGGCCTGTCTAAAGACTTTGAGCTATAGTACAGGAAATGTAAGCTATTACCTGAGCAGCACCTTTCCAAGTGAGATGGATACCGTTCTTTCCTAAAAGGCCAGACTTGCTCTCAAAAAGGAATTCTGCCAATAGACCACTTTGTTTTCAAAGCATCACGTGGGCATCCATGATTTCATTGAGGAATAGAAATGCAGCAATTATAAAGAATATAATGAAAGTTTCAGAGCAGAGGAAAATAGAAAAGACAAAACAGCAAGAAACTCCTTGCAGACAGATTTCTCTTTTTTTAATCAGAACTAATACCACAAGGCACATCCTGAGCGCAGCAAGTAATGCTCTGCAGGGTACACTGTCTTTGACTGCTGTAAGGTCACCAAACGGATTAAAAAAGTTTAGGCAAAATCAACCACAAGTTCATACAAAGTTGGTACTAATGTCTGCATGTCTTATGGACAAATCGTTTAATTTCTCAAATCATTGAAGTCATTGCTAGTTTGCAGAGAAAGACATTTCAATTCTGCATCTTGCACAGGTTTACAGAGCTCTAGTTATGATGTTTCAAGTCAGACTTTTAGGGGACAATGATAGGTAAAAAAGACATTTTGTTTCCCTTAGAATGACAGTGATAAGCTAATGAACCACTGAAAAATGCCATTCAAGTTACTATGGTAGAATGTGATAGCTGGGACTTTTATTTTAGTGTAAATGAGGAATTGTCGGTGTCTAGTGCTCCTTAAAATGAGGATTTCTGCCAACCAGATGCATGCAATTTACAAGCAGCTTTCACTTAAGCACACACAAAATTTGTGTGCTTGGGACTCTTGCATTTAGAGGTGCTTTCTGGACTGCAAAGTAGCAGTTCTCAGTTGATGGTTCAGTCCAAAGACCCCAACCCAAGGGTTATATACTAAAAACAACAAACCTGCTTGAAAAGGAAGCAGCCAGTGGTGGTTGCATCATTTCTGAGTTTGAGCAAAAGTATAAATACCCTGTTTTAAAAAAATACTCCTATTACATCTCTACTTAAGTATGACAAACAGAGCAATGGTCTATGAGAACTGTATTTTAATATTGTATACATATTGTACTTCAGTGTTTTATTCTCTTGTGCATCCTACTTTTTTTAATTTTATTTAAGAAGAGCGTTTTCTGTTGTTACAGGCACACAGTGAAAGTACCCTTAATCCATGCAAACTCTGAACAGAACCGTGAGGTTACAATTGCAGTTGCTCAACAGGTTCTCATTTTACACAATTTATGTATTCATTTCAAAGTAGCAAAGTGCGGCATATTTTCCTGAAATGCATGGAATAAAAAGTTAGATATTACACATTAAAATGTAATAAAGTAATGTTTCCCTAAACCAATTTCAAATACTCTGATAAAGTATATATACCTAAAAATACTTGGTTACTGTCCACCACTGGAAGCCACCAGGGAGTTCTGACAATTATAGAAAGGAGCAGTGAGAACCAGTCATGTAGGTGCCACAAACAGTACTCCATGGTCTAGTTGCTGAATCCTATATAATGTTGGAAAAATCAAGAAAGAAGGACAGGAATGCCCTATATCTCTAGAACATGTTTGTGTCCATAGGACGATACCCCAATTATGAACTGCCTGCAGCTCCATACTAGCCTAGGAGGATCCCTGTGGTAGCTGCTATCATCAGTCCTAACACCCTCTGTAGGCACGAGTATTGTACATAGTGGTTTTTCAAGTATAGTAACATCTGCCACAGTTTTGTCTATAGGGTGGCTAGCATTCTCAGTGAATCTGACCATAAACCAATAAACTGTCTGGTTTATTTTCACTATGTGATTAAACACCATGAGCACACATCATTCAGATGAGTTCTTTTTAAAACCTGGAGTTTTTCTAAAGGTTTTTCCATAATATTATAATATATAATATTCCATAATATACGTTTTTTTTCTCCCTTTTGGTGGCTCTAAGGCTAAACGTTTAAATGTAAATGTAAGAATTTTAAATATATATTTGAATCTATATAATCTTATCTAATTTATGTCTATTTATATCTTCTTCTTTCGGATTCTCCCATTAGGGGTCGCCACAGCAGATCATCCGTCTCCATACCCCTCTGTCCTCTACATCTGCCTCTTTCAACCCAACTACCTGCATGTCTTCCTACACCACATCCTCAAACCTCCTCATTGGTCTTCTTCTTTTTCTCCTTCCTGGTGGCTCCATCCTCAGCATTCTCCTACAGATATACCCCATGTCCCTCCTTTGCACATGTCCAAACCATCTCAATCTCGCCTTCCTCACCTTGTCTCCAAAAATGACATGTGCTGTCCCTCTAATAAACTCATTTCTAATCCTGTCCTTTCTCATTATTCCCAACGAAAACCTCAGCATCTTTAGCTCTGCTACCTCTTCCCTCAGCCTGGCTTCCACTACTTTTTCCAATAACTTAATGGTGTAACTGATCAACTTTATTACCCTGTAGTTACTGCAGGTCTGCACATCTCCCTTATTCTTAAAGATCAGTACCAGCACATTCCTTCTCAATTCCTCAGGCATCTTCTCACCTACCAAAATCCTGTTAAACAATCTTGTTAAAAACTCCACTGCCATCTATGTCATCTGGTCCAAATGACTTTCCACTTTTCATGCTCCTAATTGCTGCTCTCAATTCCTCCTTACTAATCCTATCCACTTCCTTCACCATCTCCACACCATCCAACCTTCTCTATCTCATTTTCCTCATTCATCAGCTGCTCAAAATACTCCCTCTATCTTCCAAAGACACACTCTCCTTACTAGTCAACACATTTCCATCTCCATCCTTTATTGCTCTAACTTGCAGCCTTCCCAGCTCGGTCCCTCTGCCTGGCCAATCAGTATAAATCCTTTTCTCCTTCCTTAGTGTCCAACCTCTCATACAGCTCCTCATATGCCTTTTCCTTGTCTTTCGCCACATCCTGCTTCACCTGCTGCTGCATCTCCTTGTACTCCAGCACCTCTTCACAACCACTGAGCCCCTGTCTGACCTCTTTCCTGAATCTCACAATACACTTTTCCTTCTTCACTTTCCACCATCTTATTCTTCTTTTAGTCCTCACTCTCCTCCTCTTCTTCTTCACCTCCAAAACCATCCTACAGTTTAAAGTCTCCTGCCAACACCGTACAGTCTCCAATTTCCTTCAGGTTGCATCTCCTACATAGAACATATTCCACCTGTGCACCTTCCTCCACTTTTTTACGTCATCCTATGATCCTCCTGCTTCTTAAAATAAGTTTTCATCACTGCCATTTCCATCCTTTCAGCAAAATCTACCACCATCTGCCCTTCCACATTCCTCTCTTCATCACCCATACACCATTTCTCTTTCCATCCACACCATGAAAGAACAGTTTAAACCTACCTCCAATTTTCTTGGCCTTACTCCCATTCTACTTGGTCTCCTGAACACACAGCATATCCACCTTTCTCCTCTCCATTATATCAGCTACCTCTCTCCCTTTACCAGTCATAGTGCTAACATTTTAAATATCAACCTTAACCTCCACTCTCCTACACTTCTCCTTTCCCTGCTGCCTCTGTAGACGTCTTCCTCCTCTCCTTCTCCTCCTTCGGCCAACAGTAGGCCAATTTCCACCGGTACCCTGTTGGCTGACGATACCTGTGGCGGTCGTTGGTAACCCGGGCCTCGACCGATCCGGTATGAAATTCTCTTTCGTGATCCGCATATTTGATTTGGCACATGTTTTACGCTGGTGCCCTTCCTAATCCAACCCTCCCCATTTATCCGGGCTTGGGACCGGCGCTAAGAGGGCACTGGTTTGTGCAACCCTAATGGCTGGGTTTATTTCTATTTCTATCAATTTTTGTAAATATGTTTACATTGTTAAATATGCTATAAAATTACAAATAAATTGAATTGTATGACTGAAGATGTTGTACAAGGAAGGTGCTCTGTGAAAAGCAATATACATGCATGTTATTCAGAATGTATGCTAGCATCCTTATGCCACTGGACATCAGAGGATATAAAACTTTTAGCACTTCAAAACAGTATATATGTTTAGTAGAGACAAAAATGCAGGACTTTGACATGGAATAAATGCCCCAATAAAAGTTGTCTGTGTACTGGGGCAATACAAACACAAAAATGGGCAAAGCACAAATCTACAAACATAAACCAATCCTTTATGCCATGTTTCCCTTAAAAACGGAAAGGAAAAGGTCTAAAGAGGAACAGTTGTAACCTTCTCAAATATACATCTGTATAACACCAACTGTATTACTTAAGAAAGCCAAATGAATGTTAAATATATTTCCTTGATTTTTCACTTTAAAGTATACAGACTTTTATATTATCTCTGTGCAAGAAAAAATAAACCTTTTGGGACAGAGTAACAATTTTGTTGGTGTATAATGGTGAGACCTTGCAGGGGCTGGAAGCATAACTGCAGTTTCTTTCCCTGCATTATTGTCAGGATTCTGTCTAAGGCCCACCTTAGTTCCCAGTGAATCATTGATTTCAGCCATGTCTGCTGCCAAGCCATAATTCATCTAGAAAGTTCACTGGATGTGGGTGTTCCTGACTAGAAAGCTGTTAAGTCTTTAGGGCTTGGGCCAGTTGTTGAAGTCAAACATAGCATCCTTGATATGGTTAGTACTGAGGCAGTGAGCATAAAGCCTTGTCATATATATTTCATTTCAATACATTTTCAACACTGCATAAGTGTAAATATTAATGCTAAATTAATTGGGGCTAGCCACTTGACATTTGGGAAATTAAACCCAAGTGAAGGTATTAAAGTGAGAGTATGGAGATACAACTGTCTCCAACCCCAAGCTTTAGGATTCAGCTAATTTAGTAGCCACGAACAATGCATGTTATGCTAAAGGAAAATAACTAACCCAAGGTAGTAGCAGGTTGTCCTGCTAATTGGCTAAATGGCAGGGAATGTGGAATATTTGTTTTCAAAGCATTCACACCAGGTTTGAGCTGCCAGTTTTACTTCTGGGAATCTATTCGAGATCTGATCTGCCAAGGCTACAGCAAGCAAGTAGCACATACAAAAGCCTAGTGTAAATGTTTCCTCCTCCTACTTTGTATTTCACTATTGACATTTGCACACTGAGCATAATTCACAAGGTTCTTCTTTGTAAATCTCCATTTGCATTCCCACTAATTGTACAGTTGTTTGAACATGCTAAATGGATAATTTGCCTCTACAATATTAGCCTGTATTTTTTTGGGTTGTATAGTAAGTCCCATATGTTTGGATCATATAAATATTACTGTATGCAAAAACTTGTGTAGAATTACACACGTAGAGTAAAATGTATACAATCTTCCAAAATATTTTGCCAAAGAAATATAAAATATTATATAAATAAAAAAAAAATCATACAATACAAATTACATTCTATAGTGTAATGATCACAGGGGTTGATAAGCCTTGCTACATCTTCTTCACTGATAAGCTTCTTTAAACACTCTGACATTCAAAGCCCATGGTTTACACTAATTCCATTTATCTCTACAGTTTACATAGAATGTGTGAAAAACAAACACCTTGTTGAAAAAAAATGTGAGAGAAAAAATTCCAGATTGTTTGAATCTGCCAGAATGGATAAACATGGGACAGCCTGAAAATTATCTCTGTATGTTCAGATCATTGAAAGTTAAGATGGCAACAGCAGGAGACTTCTTGTGGTTCTATTCCTGTAAGCCAAGAACAAGAATCTTAGGCTATTTGGAGTGCAAACTCATTGAAGCTAGACAGTTTAAGACTGTGCTTATGATTGACTCAGAACCTGTCCACCTTAAGGCTTGATGTGTGTTTTACATTTCTTTTCTGTTTGCCATGACAGAAAAGAGGGATTATTTCTTGTCAGCTCTGACCAGTCTGGTCATTCTCTTATACAATCAACAAGGATTTCAGCCTGTAGATACAGCATGTTGTTTTGCACTATTTTGTGAAAATTCTAACAAGAAATGTGTATGAAACACTCAAACCAACTTGTCTGGCATCAATAACCATTCATGGTTAAAGTCAGAAATAACACTCTATTTGCTCATTCTGCATTTACAGCATTTGGCAGATGCCCTTATCCAGAGCGACTTACAACTGAGTAGGGGAGGGATTAGGGCCTTGCCCAAGGCCCGAGCAATGGCAGCATAGTGGTGATGGGATTTGAACCTGTGACCTTTCGAGCCAAAGTCCAATGCCTTAACCACTGAACCTACCACCTCCCATGCTAATGTATAATATAAGCAATAACTGAAGCTCTCGACCTGTATTTCCATAATTCTTTGCATTGTGTTGCTGCCACATAATTGACTGATTGAATAACCGCATTAGTGAGCAGGTACACAAATCTCGAACTCTATTTTGTGAAGCAATTTCATGACATCTTTTTGAATGTTTGAATGACATCTGGCGAAATTGGTTTAAACAGGTCTACAGGAATATTAATTCTCCTTGCAGTTACTTCATTTACTGATAGATTCCATGCTGCTTGTGTGCCACATGTTTTAGCATGGAACATTCCATTTTCTTTCCCCTAGTTTTACTGCTACAGTATTATACTATATAGGTCTTGTGACACCCCTAATGCTGTCCAATTCTTGTTGATTATCTGCATTTTGAGAAGCTCCTGATTGCTGCTGACATTAGTGAATATCCATGGTGCTTTAGAGATGGCATACTATGCATATTCCTTAACAAAAATAACCAGACAAATAGCTTGATACTTATGCAAGTCCATTTTTTTATTTAATCCATAGGGAGAAAAGAACGGAATCACATGTTGAATTGCATGTGATTGGTTTCTCAGTTTATTTTATTTATCATTGATAGACAATGAAGGGTGAGTGTGGCAGATGTCATACATAATCAAATTTCATATTACACATGCATAAAAATGAATAAAATTATACTAAAAATAATGTCACGATGACTTTCGGGAAATGCAACACGTCTGTCTATCTATCTATTGAATGCTTATTGCCCTAAAATATGTTTGTTATAAAAAGAATCAAGCAATTTAAAGCTAATTCCATTGAGAGCATAGCCAAGATAATAAACTATCTTGTTATTTATTTCACCAGGCATCTTTATGACCCTGTCAAGTGGCTTTACACTGTGTTTTTGTGTCTCATCTTTTTGCATTCCCTCGATGCTGGTTGTCTAATTCTCCCTATTGTTCATTATGCTGCAGTTGTTTTTTATGTGTAGAAAGGCCTCTCCCTCAGTCCATGCAAATAACAAAAAAACAAAACATTAATTAGCGCACCTGCTAACCCTTGTTTGAAAAGGGTTCTCCAGAATAATTTCATTGCTGCTGTTTGCATTGAATTTGTGCACAATTACAGGTTTACTGAGAGCTGCCAGTTTATATCTTTCTTGACCATCATTGTGCAGTTGAAGTCATATGAATTTGGATATAGGCTTTGCATACTTGGAAAATTAGTAACATTTTTAAGGCAGCAAAGGCAAAGTGTATGTGGTGCACGGAAAAATTTTCTTCGTCAAGGGCAATTTCGTGATGACTTGACAAGTGGGTCAGAGCATCTCTAAAATGGCAGGTCTGGTGGAGTGTTCCCAGGATTAAGTGGTTAGTACCTACCAAAAATTGTCTAAAGAAATACAATCATTGCACTGGCAGCAGGGTAATAAGCACCCAAGGCCCATTGATTTGTGTACTGTATAGAGAGAAAGCATGTCCATCTTAGTTCTATCCCACAAAAGAGTAACTGCAACACAAACAGATAAAAAGCTGGCTCTGATAGAAAGGAGGCAGAATACACAGTGCATCACACACAACTATTGGGCTGTTTAGCTGCAGAGTGTTCAGAGTGCCCTTGCTAACCCCTGTAAACTACTGAAAGGTCCTACAATGTACACACACACACACACACACACACACACAAACAATGTACATCAGAAAAGGACCATAGAGCAAAGGTCTGAGGCCTTACATTTTCTTTTTTATCATTTAAATGATTGAATTCTTGTATGTTCTTACCTTAGTAAGAGATGGTACCAAGATGCACTAGATAGATAACTTTATTCATCTCAAAGGAAAATTCACAATTTTTCAAGCTGGCAGTGTGATACTCTGGGCAATGTTCTGCTGGGAAATCTTGGGTCCTGAGGTTCACATGGATGTTTTTTTGACATGTAACACCTACCTGAACATTGCTCCAGAGCAAGTTACATCCGTTTCTAGTGACAATATTCCCCTTATAGTAGTGACCCTTTTTTGCAGGATGAACTCTTTCTCTTGCCACGCTGCAACAAATTGTTCTGGAATGGTATAAGGAACATAACAAAGAGTTCTGGGTTTTGGCTTGGCCTCTAAACTAAAAAAAAGATCTCCATCCGACTGAGCAAATGTGGAATGTGCTAGACAAACAAGGATAATATTTGGAATATTTGATGTTAAAGATTCTGCCCTATTTCTAGGTCGAAATTTAAATGTAAGTAAACGTATGATATTTAAATATGTTAACAGCTTTGAACAAAAGGTCAGATTTAATTAGATCTAATCTCTTTCACTGAAGCACATGCTTAGATGACACTCCAACAGATTTTTGATCTAAAACGGATCATGAGGTTTTACACAAGCTTGTGGAGTCCATGCCAGCTTGAGTTCACACTGTCATTAGAGTAAATTGGGGAATGTACCAAATACTAAGAAACTCTGAAATCCATGAAAAAATGTCAAAGCTTCAACAGATGCCCTCCATATATTTGGTGTCTGGATGCCAGTCAGAGACTAATGATGTTCCTTAATAACAAGTTCTCATAGTGGATATACTGTAATGTATTTTCACCACTTTTCAGAATTATTTATTTGATAGATAAATGTTTGGTGTTTTGGTGAGCTAACAGAGACCACAGCTAATATGAGTTACAATACACAAAACATTTTTGCATGCTAAACAATAATCTAAAAAACAAAAAATTATTCAGAGCAAAAATCAGCAGGCATTAAATAAAAACATATTGCATTAGGCTATTAAATACAAATGGCAAATGTCAGTCTTACTAAATTTTAGACAAATTACAAAGTGGGTTGTGAGAAAGTGGAAGTGCACTGGGGAAAGGATGCTGGTGCAGGTGACATGCATAACCTGGCAAAGTATTTTTCTTCTTCTTCTTTTGGCTGCTCCCACTAGGGGTTCAGATGTAAAAAATAGGGCTGAGTTTGAATGAATACATTTTGTTTTTGTAGATATTCAATTTCAGTTCTTCTCCATTCTTTATCACTGATTATGTGGAGCTCAATGGGGCGAAATCCTTCCTATTAATAAACAGTAAATTAGTCTATATTATCGAGATTATAATTTATTTAGTTTTGTTTGTTACTATTTTGTTAGCAACAAGTTATACAGACTTTAACAGGTTGACTTAAAGTTGGGAAAATGTTTTTATTATCACCTATGTGAGAACAGGAAAAATATGGACCAAGCACATTAGCAATATGTTGGCATTATACCACTTACACTTGGGTTTGCATGTAAATACGGCCAAGTTACTGCTCTCTGAGCACAAATTAAATGCAAATGAAATGTAAATTTGCTTTAATTTGTGCACTTGCCTTTAAGGGAAAGTCAAAAAGATTTTTTTGCCGGGACACTTGTGCGATTGCGAGCAGATGTGAGAAGGAATGCAATCTGTATAGTATTCTCGGCTGTAGACAGCAATAACTCTCTGTGTGGTGTGTGTGTGTGTGTGTGTGTGTGTGTGTGTGTGTGTGTGTGTGTGAATATCTTTTAACGTTGTTACACTTTACCATGCCGAAGGCTTTAAATAGCGTCTGTGTACTTGTATATGTGTATACTGCTTCTAACACTTGTCCGCTAGGGGTGTTATATCGTGGCCCGTCTGCATAAGTACTGAATGGTGTGTGCATGTACAGTAGGTTTGTCATCTTTATAATGTTCTCACCTTTTTTTTACAGGGGGTGCTCTAGGCAGCAGACGGCGTCTCCATGAGGAGCAGTAGAAGATGCCGGAACTGCCAGCAGTGCTGCTGTCGATTCACGTCCACTTCCTGCTAGTTACTGTGCTTAACATGCCGCCTTGTTCTTTAAGCCAGACCCCTGTCCTGTCATCTGTGCGAATGGGTGAGTTGTACCCGCCTTTATTCCCACAGTGATTTCAATCCTTTGATCCTTCAAATCAGTCTAACAGATCATATTATGAATGTGGATTAAATTGGGATTCAGAAGGTGGGAGACGCTGATGTGTTTGATTGGTGCCAAGTATGTGAGAATGTAATGAGGGATAATTTGAAGACGGTTCTTTTTCATAGACCTCGGTAAGCTAAGTACTCACGTACCCAGGCTTGACAATATGTACTGATGATAAAACACACTGCAGTAAAGTGATGCAGCAGCTGGAAATTTAAGCTTGTGTCAGAACAGGACACACTGCTGTCCTTCACTTTATCTGAATCACCGGGCAGGGGTCTTTTAAATAGCCGCTTTGTTCGGCCAAATCCACACTTTGCCTTTGGCCTTTGCTTGGCTGCTCTTACTGCCACCACATTAAGCACAGGATTTTCTGCCATGACCTTTTGGAGTTGGCCCTTGAGAGGCAAAGTCACTGGCACATAGTAAATGGTGCGTCTCTCTCTCTCTCTCTCTCTCTCTCTCTCTCTCTCTTTCTTTCTTTCCTGCTCTATTTTGCTCCTGCATTTCCCTGGTCAGCGGCAATTTTGGACGATCGCTCTGCCTGTGGCCGTGGAGAGCGTCTGGCTTTAGCTTTAGCACGGGAGAACATTAACAGTGTGCTGGAGGGACCAGCTCGCGCTCGTGTGGATGTAGAAGTCTTTGAGCTCCAGAAAGACTCTCAATACGAGACCACCGACACCAGTAAGTCCAATTCATACAGGAACACTGAAAAAAGTGGGTGCAATGTAGATATATACAATAGTTACAATATGTGTATTGGGTAGCTATATTTATCGGTTTGTAGTGGCATTATTTATAATGAGGTATGAACTATTTGGAAGAAAAATGTCCTGTGGAACAAGAGACCTACAGATTTTTGTCTTGTAGTGTGCCAGATTCTGCCTAAGGGTGTGGTTGCTGTGATTGGCCCCGCCTCCAGTCCTGCCTCGGGTTCTACTGTCAGTCACATCTGTGGGGAAAAGGAGGTGAGCTGCTGAATGTCTTTGCCGTTTAGATATTAATGCTTTTGGAAAAGGATGTACAATAAGTAAAGTATGTAGTACTACATTCTGAACAAAATATTTCTCCCTTCCTTTTTCCTCTCTCTTTTTGGCCATTCTCTCTCTATCCTTCTCAGATTCCTCATGTGAAGATCGGTCCTGAGGAGACTCCGCGGCTGCCTTACCTGCGTTTCGCGTCCGTCACATTGTATCCTAGCAACGAGGATCTGAGCTTGGCTGTGGGCGCCATCCTACGCTCTTTCAGCTACCCATCAGCCAGTCTGGTCTGTGCCAAGGCCGAGTGTGAGTCTTTGATCTTTGCTCGCTCCATCAGCATGTGTGACCTGCCCAGGAGCTCCACACATGTCAAAGTGCCTTTCCAAATGAGTCACCGTAGGGACTGTATGGTCACTCAGCTTTTGGGCTTGTGTAATGGTCGTAAAGCAGATTCACAGGGTTGTGCTTTTAATAATTAATGGGATACCTTTAGATTGCTCATTAACAAGTAGATATTTCAGTGCAAGTGTAAAAAAGGAAGAGGGAAGCTCTTTCCAGCAAATATGGATTCAAATGAGTGCTTTAAATGATTAAATACCATCCTTTATTGTGTACCAGCTTAAGATTTTTTACATTAGTGCATTTTATATACATACAATTAAGCACGCACGAGCATTCACCGGATCATCAATTCACCCGGCTTGGCTCTGACCTAGTTGGCTGCACTGTGGTTGCCATGGCAGCAGAGTAGGTGCAACTTGCCACTCATCAAGCTCATCATTTGAAATGGTGGCAGGAGATGGAGAGACAGGCCAACAGACCTTGCTCCACATTCTCGCTTTGGGCTGTGTATATATTGGTTGTGTGTTTGTGTGTGTGTGTTTGTAAGATGCACGGTTTTTAATTAATGAGAATATGTTCATTTATTTCTCATTACAACCCAGTCATTATTCTGCCCTCTGATTGGACACGCTGGTGATCACCTCTGATTCTGCACACTCTATGTGATCCCTGTTCCTGTCTGCATGTGTTAGTGTAAATGGACACATGAGAAGGGAGCCATTATACATCTTATTCAGCATCGTCAGCTTTGACCACAAGATGGCCACGCACCTGTTTACGCTGGACTTTCAGAAAAGGTGGAGGTGATGCCGACGATTCGGTGTTCCGTGATGAAAAGTTTGGGGTGCGTTTCTCAAAGCAATAACTGACGCAGGAAAATTTACAGGAGGACGCATCAAGTTGCCATTGCTGTAAAGCCAACCAAACCCATTATTCATAATCCAAGGACATTCTTATTATCCTTTACCATTTTTATATGACTTGCTGCAGATATAACAGTGTGCTGTTCTTTGACACATCTTCTTTTGGCTTATTATTTAGGAACTGTTATGCATTATTCAGCAAAAGCTGTGAGAAAAGCAAGGAAAGATCCCAACCTGCTGACAGATCGATAGGTTTTCTATGTGGAGTATGGAAGGGCTTTACAATGGGCCTGAACAGAATTTAATTGTGCTAACACATATGGATTCTACAGAATTAGAGGGCAGGTAGTAAGAAGTAAATAAGGGCAGAATTTCCCTGGACAAGAACGTTTGATCTCTAAGAGCTTTCTGGTTGACTGTTAGGATTGAGTTGCTTTCTGATGTTCATCACCTTCAGTTTAACATTGTGGAGAGATATCGAGGAAGAGATTAAATATAGCATGAATAGTACTTATACGCAAAAAAAAAAGTCAGTGAAATCCACAGAGAATATATCTGGGAAGGGTTGCTGCAGGAATCAGTGAGTGGGTGAGTGGGAGAGAGGAAGATACAGGAAGGGGGAATGGTGAGGTGCTGGGGGACTTTTAGAGAGAGAAAGAGAGAGAGAGAGAGAGAGAGAGAGAGAGAGAGAGAGAGAGAGAGAGAGAATAAGAGCATGTAAGTGAGTGCATTGATTTCTCTTCCTCCCTCAAACTAATTAAAGTTTGGCACCAGGTTCACTGGCTCTCTCACTGAACACACACTCCCATGAGAAGACAGCCGCTTATTTACATTTAATGCACATAGGCGCACACACACACACACTGCCACACTCGTGATATCCCCACCTGCCTTACAGGTCTACTGAGATTGGAGGAGCTGGTGAGGCGTTTTCTCATCTCCAGGGAAACATTGTCTGTCAGAATGCTGGACGATGACCTCGATCCCACATCCTTACTCAAAGAGATCCGTGATGACAAAGTAGCTACGATCATCATCGATGCTAATGCTTCGGTGTCATACCTAATTCTGAAGAAGGTATACATGCGCATACACGCAAACATTTACACAGATTTATTATCCTTGTGAATTATAAATTATAACTACACTAATTAATGCTCTGTCATCATATATTCCGAATCTTCACCTCAAGCTCAAAGGAAACCCTTTGGCCTTAAGGTTTTTTTTTATTTATAAAAAAGCTGCAGTTATTGTACAAAAACAATCAGGCAAATTTGGTCTCCACAGAGATTTAATAATAAACATCATGATAACATGATATTTATATATCATGTTATTATCAAAATTATATGAAGCAGCTGGACCTAATTTGTGCTTAACCCGATTGTAAAATGCTAAAATTTGACAGATTTTATTTTTGAACTGTTGACATTGTTAATATAATCAATCCCCTTAAAAAAAAAATTACAATATTATTTTCCAGCCATTTTCAGAGTGAACCTATATCATATGTACTCTGTATGGTAAAAATGCCTGCAAGAGTCTTTTGTCATTATGCCCACCCATAATACAAGCACACACACATGTGTGCACACAAGCACAGACACACACACACTTAACCTATTTGACAATATGATATAGGTTTGCACCGCATGCATCAGCGTGTCCCTGGGTGGCTGTAGTAGTGAAAACTAATGCATTTAAATGGAGCTCGGTGGCAGCTTCCTTTTGTTCCTATCTGTCATTCTCTCTCTCTTCGCTCTCTCTCACTCTCTCTCTCAAACCCACCCCCCCTTTTTTATTTACAGCTACTGTAATTTAGCTCTGTTCATTTTAAATCTACCAGTAGTGTGGCTGATGTGAAGCTGCCTGAATATGTCCTGTCCAACCTGCTGATGAAACTATTCTCTCCATTTCCACCTTCCTTGTATACAGTATGCATCTACACTTTAATCTTCTCTTCTCTTATCTCTTCTTTGTAGGCATCTGAGTTGGGGATGACATCAGCATTTTACAAGTACATTCTCACCACCATGGTAAAAACGAGTTATATATATTTTTTGTTGTTGTCTGAGCTAATTTTTGCCTTAAGGAAATGGGTCTAGTACCTAAAGCTCACTTTATGTTTTACATACAAAAAAAATGCAATTCATTCTCCATATATTTATTTATTACATATTTTCATTTATTAAAAGGCTTTTGAAATGTTAGAAAACATAAAACAGACTGAAGAAATATGTTCACATATACTGTAGATTGAATATATGTTATTTAAATATTGTCTACAGAAAATAGTCAGGTTCTAGTCAGGTAGGGCAGGTAGGCAGTTATTTATTATGTTTGTGTGTGTGTGTGTGTGTGTTTGAAGGACTTTCCCTTGCTGTGGTTGGATGATGTGGTTGATGAGCAGTCCAACATCGTGGGCTTCTCAATGTTCAACACCACTCACCCATTTTACCTGGAATTCATCCGGAGCCTCAACCTGTCCTGGAGGGAAGGATGTGACCTTAACCCTTACCCAGGGCCAGCGGTAAAACACTTGACATATCTATGGCGGATCATTTTTTTATATGTTAAGAATTTTTAAAAAAAAGCATGATGATCTGCCAATAGTGCTGCTTGACATAAGTAATAATGCTCTTATATTTGGTTTATTGTAAACTCATTATTAAAGATTAGGCAAATTTCTCTCTTAATTAGAGATATTTTTACTTTCAACATGACATTTTTCCCCGTAACCTTAGTAACTGAAAGGAAAGCACTTGACTGTTTTCTGAAGCTGCATTTCATTAGTGCTGCAGTCTTCATTAAAAAAAAGCTCATGTGAACCATCAGGTATTAGGAAACCTTTAGATACTCAATCTACAGAATATGTTAACAATTTAGTCCTTAACATTATGTCAATATAAACATGCACACATACATTTTTTTCTACTCTCATTGGGTTGTTTCTAGCTATCTTCTGCTTTGCTGTTTGATGCCGTCCATGTGGTTGCGAGTGCCGTACAAGAGCTGAACAGAAGTCAGGAAATCGGAGTAAAACCCTTAAGCTGTTCCTCCCCTCAGATCTGGCAACACGGGACCAGCCTCATGAACTACCTGCGCATGGTCAGTGCGTGTGTTGTTCCCAAGCTTGTGGCGCATTAATTTTTGGTAGTTTCCCAAAAATCTAACCAAATAGCGACTGTGTATTTTGTGTATCATTCAAGCTTTTTTTTGTAGCGGCCTGCAAATGCAAAAACACCTTAACAAACATAAAATACAACCACAAAGGAATTATATAAGCATTAAATTCAAAATAGTGCCTGTAGAACCCTAGAAAACATTACGTCACTAGATGATAATTGGTTATGACGTACTACTATTAAAAAGAACACGAATTACATATTTCAAGCCTGTTATTCAAAATTATTTGAATGTGAAGTTACTTATGTTATTTTTATTGAGGAGTAAATCTTTCTTTTGAATAACACAGCTTCCTTTAGGCGTGTTTACAGCATTTGCATACTTACAGCACTGCCATGCAACATTGCCAGCAGATCTAAAATAACATTATATGAATGTTCTTGAAAACAAAACATGAATAGAGGATTTAGGCACATTCATTTAAACTCATACATCCTTTTTTTTGTAAACATACTCTGGCTTGTTTTTTCCCTGGTTCTTTTAGACTGAAATATGCTGCAGCCAATCAGGAAAGAGAATGCGATGTTTAAAAGACATGACGTTTTTTTGTTTTGAGTTTTTGTCGTATTTTCACATTTGTTTTGTAAACTTTGGCTAACAAGACCCTCATCATTACCACAATACTGACGAGGAATCTTACAGCACCACATGCACAAAAGACACTATAGTGTTTTTTATTTATTTATTTACAGATTATGTACATTAATAGGGATCTTGAATCAAATTTAACATGGCTCTCTGTTTTTCATGATCGAATAACAATGTGATGTTTATTACTATATAACTATTCCATATCAAGTTTTTGTTGTGTTTTCACATTTTTGTTGCATTTTCATTTTGTCTTTTGCACTACTTTGTGCTGATGTAATTTGTGTGTATCTAAACAAAAACACTGAAGAATGACTTCAGACTGATCCATGTTTAATATGGGGCTGTGTTTTTGCTCAAAAAAGATTTCCACTTCAAAGTTTGCATCACTTCTGTTATTTTAAATCAGGGAACTGCAGTACAGTGGTAACACCAACTGGCATTTGTTCCTTAAAATTAAATGTGGCCACAGTTAAATAGCTAAATATCCAGATACAAAGCTGTTTGTCTGGGTCTGCATTGGTTAAGTCATTTCTCTAGAGGCTCAGACAGTACAGACTCTTTTTTCCACAACCCCTAACATACAAAAAACCAGAAACCATTTAAACATTTTACATGCTACTGGTGGTATTTAGAGCTGGGAGTGCAAAACATAGGATTATCAATGCTATCAGGCTTATTTTTCTCTCTTTACTCTTAGGTGGAGTATGATGGCTTAACAGGCCGTGTTGAGTTCAACAGCAAAGGCCAGAGAACGAACTACAGCCTGCATATTCTGGAGAAGCATAAATCAGGCCATAAACAGGTAACACACGGTCACATTCAAATCTCTTCTCCTCGCTCTTATTTCAAATAATGGTTTGTTAGTCAAGTCAAGTTTATTTCTATAGCGCTTTTCACAACGGACATTGTCTCAAATCAGCTTTACAGAATTTTAGAGTTAAGGTGAACGATGTGTGTTTATCCCTGATAGCCATGGTGACTGTGGCAAGGAAAAACTCCCTTAGATGCTATGAGGAAGAAACCTTGAGAGGAACCATACTCGAAAGGGAACCTATCCTCATTTGTGTTATATCAAGTGTGATTATAGTCTTTAAAACATCAACAAGTTGAAACAAGTCGTTCTTTCGCTTTGTGTGTCAGATCGGTATTTGGTATTCAAACAACACCCTGGTCATGAACTCCACCAGTCTGGACATCAATGTCTCTGAAACTTTAACCAATAAAACCCTCATCGTCACCACCATCCTGGTGAGGTCTTATGCACTACACACACTGTATGGCATCCATTTTTATTGGCAGTAACAAAGCTCTTAAGGCAAAATCATTATGTGTGTATAAAACAGGAAAACCCATATGTCATGAGGAAAGCAAATTATCTGGACCTGGAGGGAAATGAGCAGTATGAAGGCTTCTGTGTGGACATGCTAAAGGAATTGGCAGACATTCTAAAGTTCACCTATCGAATCAAACTGGTAGATGATGGACTATACGGAGCTCCGGAACCCAACGGCTCGTGGACTGGCATGGTGGGGGAGCTTATCAACAGAGTAAGTCAATGCACCCACACGTACACACGTTTCATTTCCTTCATTTATCTTACTTAATTTTTTTTTATTGCTTCACTTTACACTACTGGCCTTTTCTCTGTTCTCTCCTTCCTTCTCTTTATCTGGAGCAGAAGGCGGATTTAGCTGTAGCTGCTTTCACTATCACCTCTGAGAGAGAGAAAATCATCGATTTCTCCAAACCTTTCATGACCCTGGGAATCAGTATTCTTTACCGAGTTCATATAGTAAGTTATATAAAGATTTATGTGCCCACAATCACACACAGTCCCTGAGACTCTTGATTTAACTTGGCTTGCTTCTGTAGTGCCTTGGCCTATGATAAATATTCCCTCTACTGGTGAGAAAAAGCAAAGCCATAAATAAACATATTCCTTTGATGCAGGCAAGGTGATGTAGTATTTCAGGAAAAAAAAAATTGTTATAAATGAAGCTTGTTTTGAAATTCAGCATAAACTTCACTTTTGTAGCAATAGTCTAAATTTTAACAAAACACATTTTAAATGAAAAAAAATAATAATTCTAAGAATACAATATATCGTTCAGTATAGTATATTCCATAACAGTGTGTATATGTAAATATGTACAGTATATATATACTATATGGATAGAAGTAGTAATGTGTGGTTCTTCCCCAAACTCTTACACAGAATGAGGCACACAATTGTCTTTGGGTGTGGGGGCATTAAATTTTTCCTTCAACTAGGAGAACAAAACTTGTTTTTGCATGACAATGCCCAATGCACAAAACCAGCCCCATAAAGATCAGCTTCAGAGCTCTGACCTCAACCCTAATAAACACCTTTGGGATGAATTGTAATGCTGACTTTACCTCAGTCCTCCTCACCCTACATCACTACCTGACATAACTAACATCTGAATGAGCAAAGATCTCCACAAACACACTTCAAGATCTAGTGGAGGATCTTTCCAGAAGAGTGGAGTTTATCATAAGATGTAGAAATGTAGAAATAAATGTAGAATGAGATGTTCAGAAAGCACACATGAATCTTATGCTCAGGTGTGCACCAACATTTATTTGTATAGTGTATGTATCATTATCCCAATCTGGTTTTAAAAAATTATTCCAACATGCACCTATATTAAATGGGTGACATTTTTTTGCTGACACAAGGCTGTAATATAATACTTCCATTAGACTGTTATGGGTTGCTACTTGATGTAGCTGTTAAGTCACTTAATGTAATTTCGTATTTATATACTGGTTGATTGTTGCCAATGTGTCCCATTAGAGAGCAGTGTTTTATAACTCTAACACTCGAGGTGTTTCATAATTGATTAACAAGTCAAAATCCTGCACACTTAAAGCCAGAATAAAAATCGACTTATCGAATGTTTTCAATGAGTACAAACAAATGAATTATTGTATTGCTGCAAATCAGGACACTGTTGGGTTTCTGTATGTAGAGTATCATGACTCGATAGGAATTGGAGGGTTGTGAGACCCCTGCTGAGGAAACAATTTACACATCTCCACCAGAACATTGGTAAAAAGATAAAATTATCCAGCACAGCTAAAGCTTTTTAATCTTAAAATACAACTTACAATTGCTACAATAAAATAAGTACACATATAGGACTAATCTTTAGTGTAAAAATATATAACTATATACAAAAACTACACACCCATAAAGCCCTAAATGTTTATTTTCATATGAGCCATTAACCACTACTACATCACAAAAAAATCCAAAACATAATATATAAAATAATACTGATAGTCACAGTCAGAATGCAAAGTTCTAATGTTACCGTGAGATCGGAAGTGTTCAGAGTATCTTTATCTGCTTATCTTTGCACAGTTTTCAAATGACCTCCAGCAAGTTCATGTTACACCATGATTTGCAGGGCATAAAGCATTTGACGCCTGGAGGTTTTTTTTTAACAATTTAACCCGCTTTAATAACCGCTACTGCCACTGAATGATACAGGACAGCAATTACACAAGGAATCCTAAATCTTAGTGAAACTTTTTAACTGGTTGCATTCACATTTCTAATGGGACTCCTAATGAGTGTGTTTTTAAAGGCAGGAGCACTTAGAGGATAAATGTGGTGAGTTAATGGATAAAAAGATAAATAAGCTGTTAAACATAAATATGTGGTTTTGCTTCAATTGTGTGCAAGTGAAGCAAACTTGACATATAGGGTCATCGATATAAAAAAACAACAAAAAAACAATCTTTCCATACAGTAGCTAAAGGTTTATGATATAGATTTACATACATTAGTTTTACCATAAGCTTGAACATACTATTATTTAAAATATTAAATATTACAATACTGCTCTACTTGGAAACTTACACGTGCCTCCTGTGATGTGTGTATACTAATATATTTACTTTTTTTTTTTTATGTATCTTTCCCTGTTTTTTTTACTTTTAGGGTCGGAAACCAGGCTATTTCTCCTTCCTAGATCCTTTCTCTCCAGCGGTTTGGCTTTTCATGCTGTTGGCCTATCTGGCTGTTAGCTGTGTTCTATTCCTTGCTGCTAGGTACACACTTATATACACACACACACACACACACACACACACACACACACACACACACACACACACACACACACACACACACATACACATACACACACACACGCACACACACATAAAACCCAACTCACAATCAAAGATGTTTGTCTGTTGTAACCTCTGCTTTGCACTGCTCTATTTATGTATCATGTACAGTATAAGAACTGAGCATTGCTAGATCAAATAACTTATATTGTAATAGTAAAATGTAAATATATGCTACAGAATTTGAACCCATCATAATGAGGTTGCGACTCTCTGAATCACAGTCTGTCAGTCACAAGTCGTAGCCTATAACACTTTGCCTATGAACCATCTCATTTTTTTCGCACATTTGGCCGGCCACAACCAACTGAATATATTTATCACCGAAAATTAACAGCCCATGGCTAGTCATTTGCAGTGTCAAATAAATGTTTTTGTCCTGTAAAAACAGACAGGCAAATTGAGTAAAAAAAAACTAAACAAAAACTGCCAGACTCTGGAACTATTTTAAGCTTTGTGTTCTTTGATGGATATCCTAAGAGCAAGTAAAAAAAATGATATATTCATTTCATTCATTTAAAGGTCACACTCTATATGTTTCTCAGTGTTTGTGTGTGTGTGTGTATGTATGTGTGTGGATCTTAGGTTAAGCCCCTATGAGTGGTATAACCCTCATCCGTGCTTGCGGGAACGCCGGGACCTGCTGGAGAACCAGTATACACTAGGGAACAGTCTGTGGTTTCCAGTTGGAGGCTTCATGCAGCAGGGCTCAGAAATAATGCCTAAAGCTCTGTCTACACGCTGTGTTAGCGGAGTCTGGTTAGTGTGTGTGTCTGTGAGTTTGTGTGTGTGTGTATGTGTGTGTGTATGTGTGTGTTGGCACTTGCAACAGTTTAATTTATTTATTTCCAGTGCAAAGTTTTAGTGTATTTAAGGTTAAATGTTATTAATAGGTATATAAAAATGTCAAAATAGTTTAACTTTTGCATCATTCATTCTTCTACTTTCTATCGGTCCCTTCTCCTCCCAGGTGGGCCTTCACGCTGATCATCATCTCGTCGTATACAGCCAATCTGGCTGCTTTTCTGACAGTGCAGAGGATGGAGGTCCCCATCGAGTCACCCGATGACCTGGCAGACCAAACCAACATTCAGTATGGCACGATACATGGCGGGAGTACCATGACCTTCTTCATGGTATGATTTTCAAACACATGCTTGTTGTTAATACAACTATGTCCTTGCTGGATGTATGGTAGGCTCGTGTTAGACCTGTTTAATTTGGCATATTCCGGTGTTTGAAGGAGTGTTGTATTTTGTTTGTTCGTTTGAGTAAATCTTGGTGTGCTGTGTGCTGTAACAGGACTTGTTTGCCCATGTAAGGCTTTGACATTCTATGTTTATTTGCGGTCTTGTCTCTGATTATGTATGAATATCTGCATAAACTATATGTGTGCCCAGATTGTACTTTTGCATTGGCCCAAATGCAAACTCAGCAGGGATTTAATGCTTGGCATTTAGATAAAGAAATGTTTTTTTTTTCATTTGGAAAGGCTTTGTTCAATTAAATTTTGTACAGTGAATTCTGTTCAGCAGCTATTTCTGCCAACACACACACACACATACATGCATAAACAAGCTGGAAACAAACTAATTCCGATATCTGTTTGAAAAGCACACATTCTAAATGCACAGCAGGCATCAATTATTAGGCTGAATACGAATGAATTTACTCTGAAATCATTCACAGGAGTATAAAAATCGTTATTATGGAAATCCAGTTTGCTCACAAACATGTTTATAGTAGACTACCTAATGCCAACCTCAGTTAAAAGGCTTTTAATCATATAATTGGCATTACAATTTTATAATGAAAATGATATAATCACACACACACACACACACACACACACACACACACACACACACACACACACACACACACACACACACACATTAACTGCACCTTTTATGAAACTTAGTTCATCTTAATAAATTGGAAAAGTGCAACTCAAACCAAATCCATACAATAATTAACTATTACATTAAGAGATAAGACTAATCATTTAATTAAGACAAAATTAATGGTGCCCTATAAAAGTAAGGCATAGTCTACATGCTGATTTGGCATTACTACAAGAATAAACTCACACTGAAGGTGGTCTTTTGACATTTTGTTGTCTCTATAAGCTTTTAATGAATTTTTTGGGTCACACCAGAATAGTATTTGTTTCACTTTTCCCCTTCACAAGGACAAAAAATGGCGTTGTTATACAAGTTTGTCTGTATCATGTATCAACCAGCTTAGTGACTGTTTCAAAAAGAGAAGAGTTGCTGGAACAGCGACAAGGACAAATGTCCATCTCAGTTGCCATTCATCTCTGTCTCCTTTCCAGAACTCGCGTTACCAGACGTACCAGCGCATGTGGAACTACATGTACTCCAAGCAGCCCAGTGTGTTTGTGAAGAGCACGGAGGAAGGCATTGCCCGTGTACTGAACTCCAAATACGCCTTTCTTCTGGAGAGCACCATGAACGAGTACCACCGTAGTCTCAACTGCAATCTAACACAGATCGGGGGTCTGCTAGACACCAAGGGCTATGGAATTGGCATGCCTCTTGGTGAGAGAGACCAGAACAAATTATTTAATTTTCAGCATATTTAATGACGACATGGTAAATTAAAGTTTAATAGGGCTGCTTTTTGACTTTTTGCCCAGGAAAAACTGATGTAAAATGTTCGTAGCACAAATCAGGATTCAATAACAATGAGTTTTTATTAATATGGAATAGAAAAAAGCTTATTCAATTTCTGATACCGCAAAATGCAATTTCAATGAAGAAAAAGCTTCTAAAATTTACAGCATGATCACATCATCCTGGCATTTCAATCAAATATTTTTGACTAAAAAACAAAAACAGCTAAAAACTTAAAATGATAGTTCAGAATTGTAGCTTCAATTTTCTGATATCTTTTAATTAATCTTATTTTGAGTCATGCTTACTATTATACTGATCCTTGTCTTCAAATGGAGAATTGTGATACCTTCACTACTGCCCTGTCAATGGTGTTGTTGATGTCCCTCACTGCTGCTGTTGTTTTTCTTGGCCAGCCTGTTCAATGACTGCTTGCTAGTATACCAGAGCTTTTTTTCCTGAATTTTCCATTTGGTTATGTTGGCTATACAGTATATAATGTGCAGAGTTTTAACAAATTAGCTTTTTTCCCCCAGCATCAAATTTATAGACAGGACTGTATCTATTAAACATTACACATTTCCTATAATCAATAGCAGAGAGTAATTTATTATTTATCCTGAAGAATTTAGTTTTTCTTCAGACAAACCCTCGAATTATGTCAAAATACAGTTTGGCTATCTATCTATCACAGAGGCCAATTTTTAAGCAATGTATTTGGTGCATAGCAACATACTCTTTCTAACTTAGAGTAAATACAAAGTAATAAGGGAAAATTTTGAAGTGATCATCTCAGTGTTGGGAATTGAATATGGCACACATTATAAAAAAAATACTTATTAGATATGAACTGAGCTCAAGGCAAAATACATACATAGACTAGATGATACAACCGGAAAAACAAAGGACACAAAAAGGCAAAAATCCATTTGCACAACCACGACCGGATGAATTTCACCTTGCACAGGTGACAATACTGCACACATGGATAAAGAAGTCCAAGTCAATCTACTGCTCACAAATCCATAAATAGAGTGAGACAAAGATAGAGACATGCCAGAGAGACACAAACAAACAAACAAAAATCTATCTGTCTCAGAAATGTGTTTGTGTGTTGTATTGGCATCACTCTATTACTCTGTTTTTTTTTTTCCAGGCTCTCCCTTTCGTGATGAAATCAGTCTGGCGGTTCTGCAGCTGCAGGAGAATAACAGACTGGAAATCTTGAAGCGAAGATGGTGGGAGGGAGGCCAATGCCCCAAAGAGGAGGACCACAGAGCTAAAGGTACCAGCATTTTTACATTGAATCAGCCTATATCATTTTAAAGTTGGTATGTTGCTATATCTATTCTTGGCTCTAAGCATATAAGGAAAAAAGAACGTATTTGCATTTCGGTGTGTAAATTAAAGGAAGCAATATGCTTTCCGTGTAATTTTCTGGGTCTGGAAGACATTTCTGTTGTTTGTAAGAAAGGATTGGTATGTTTAATAAAGTGTGCGTGTCTTTGCGTGTTGCAGGTCTGGGAATGGAAAATATTGGTGGGATCTTTGTGGTATTGATCTGTGGATTAATCATTGCCGTGTTTGTGGCAGTGATGGAGTTTGTGTGGTCCACACGGCGCACTGCTGAAACAGATGAGGTACGATTTCTGTCCACTCACCAAACAGGAGGCTACCAAAGCCAAACAGCACTGCAGTACGGTACTTGTGTGTATGGGAATTGTCAGTGTGTGGTTTAATGGGCTGGTTATATGCTTGGGTGTGTATAAAGTACATAGTTGCAAAGAAAACCTTACAGTAAAAGAGCATGTTCCATCATCATGCATGAAGTGCTAACGTTAACTCCATGATGCACACCAGTGATATACACCATCATTCACAAGTTGGATTTTCTTGGATTCAATTACATCATATGAAAAAACGGGTTTTTGACGTTGAGATCACGAGAAAACTAAGCTGCGATGGGAAAAAGATGTGTCATGCCAAAATTAAGTTGTGATCATGAGAAAACAAGAAAGAAATATAGTAATGCTTGGCCCCTTAGGACCGGCTTTAATGGTGATGGAACATTGGCATGGCTGCAAACACAGGTGCTTTAGGCGACCACCCACAGCTTGTAGACACAGTAGATGTGCAAAGTTAAATATGGCATTAATTTGCTGTTAAATGAATGTTGCTGACAGTCAGGTCAAGCCCACAGACATAACAAAACCTGTCTGTAAGAAATGTTACAAAACAACGCAAGTAAAGTGAGCCAACACGTCCAACTTAGCAAAATATCTTGCCGACAGACTTGCTGGAAGAATTTAAAGAGCAACATATAGCAGCGTATATTATACCAGTATTCTGAGTATGCCCTCAAATATAATTTAAATAAGTGCCATTTCTTTTTGTGATAAACTGCAAAGAGGTGTATTAAGGCTAAGACTGCTTAATAAATGATATGTGGTTTCAAATATAGAGTTATATTAATTAAAAAGACTTTTTAATTATGAATAAAATGAGAATAAGAGAGGAAAAATTTTCTGGTTTTTATGTCAATGCTCTGTAAAAAACTTTCCATTGTGAACCAATGGTTATTTAAACAAATCTATAAAGATCAGCAGCTTTTTTTTTATTTATTAAGCTTGACAGCTGACAAATATATTTTTGTAATTTATTTTATTATTCATATATTTATTTTGTTATATTTTTAGTTGAAACAGTTCCACTCTGTTCAATTCAATTCAATTCATTTTTATTTGTATAGCGCTTTTAACAATGAACATTGTCTCAAAGCAGCTTTACACAGATAATGTGGTGATTAAATGTAAATATGTTCTCTGTTTAAGCAGACCGCAAACACTGGGTGTTTATTAATAAATAAAAAAGTTATAGTATTCAATGGCTTTTTCTGTTGTTTATTTTTTATTTTTGCCATTGTATCAATTTTGTATTGGTATCAAGATATTACATTTAGGTATCATATTGGATAAATGGTACAATTTTTGAATAAAAAAAAGAAAATGTATAACATAATAATACTTCACAGTAAAAAACATAGTTTTAAGCAATAAAAACGTAGTGAAGAAAATGAGAAAGTGTATTCTGATGTAAGTATTGTTTAGATGGAACTTTGACTAAACCCTGTGTATTTGACTGAAGCTAGCTTTTTTGTGATGTTAGTAAGTTGATAGACTACTGTAAAACGCCATGCATTAGCTTTTCTACAACTCTCTCATTCACAGGTGTCTGTATGTCAGGAGATGCTGAGTGAGTTTCGGAATGCCGTGTCGTGTAAGAAGAGCTCTCGTCTGCGCCGGCGTCGGCCTCTCTCAAGCTCTTTAGCCCTGCGCCACCCATCCCGCCTCGGCCTGGGGACCTCGCGTCCACTGCGCCTGGTCAGAGAGATGCGCCTCAGCAATGGAAAGCTCTACAGCGGTGCAGGGCCTTTAACAGGCGGCTCTGGAGGTGCAGGAGGCCCCTCAGAGCTTGGTCCTGGACCACAACGTCTTTTAGAGGAGCCTCTGGGTGCCAAGAGCACACCAGCAGGGCCTTTGGGTCCCCCTGCAGTGACAGTGCCTCTGCCACGAGGCTGCACTCATGTACGGATTTGCCAGGAGTGCCGGCGCATACAGAGCCTACGCACAACCTCATGCTCACGCATCCCTCCATCCTCGGCACCTCTGCCTCGCCTAGCTCCACCCCCTCCACGCTCCTCCTCCAACACAGACAGCGAGGGAGGGGGTGGGCCCAGCCCACGCCGAAGAGGCCATTCCCCTCCTCCGAGAGCCTGTGCACTCCCGCCCCCTCAGAGCACCCCAAATACAGACCTATTGGTAGGCCAGGACTGAGAGAACAGGAAGGAGAGAGACAGAGACAGATGGAGGAAATCAGGAATGGACAGGTTTGGGACATACTGTTCTGTGAGGACAGATCAACATGTTGATCAGAATGACAAAATATAGAAGAGGGACTTGAATGTTTTCACTGGAGTCTGGTCCTCCCACTTCCTCCTCTGTGTTTTGTCATGTCTGGAATTGCTATTTTAGATTGTGTGAAAATCACTATAGATGTATCACCTAAAGAGAAACAAAAAAGGTGGTTTCTTTTCATAATGCAGTGACATTGGAAGCCGAGGATGGATGAGTAACGCAGAGATATTTCATCTCCCCCTGAACTGCAGCTCCCTTGCACAAAGACTCCCTCGTACTGAACTTTCTGGCTTCTCCTAAATGAGAGCACACACACCATCAAAAGAGGATGTTTAATCTATGTTAAATGTACTACAATCTGAAAAAATGAAGGGACACTCCAAATAGACTGATCATTCTCATGTTTTTTTTTTTCCTTTACTAGGTTTATTATTATAATTATTATTATTATTAATGTTGTTATTTTTATTCACTGTCTACCTTGTTTAACTCACCAGGCTTACTTTTGTTAGGTTAAATAAGAAAAGTAAAGAACTACAGGCATTTTATACATTAATGGAATGTTGTTAAGACAGATTAATTGCGTGTGAAGGCCAGAATACACTCAGGAGATGCTGATGAGCTATTCCTTTGGTATTATTTCAACAGCATAGTGAAGATTATGCACAAGGGTCAACATGTTAGTGAAGGATACAAAGATAAACGCTGATACTGTTTATCAGTGCAGTACAGCCAGCAGATTTTTTTTAAGGTGGTGGTAGAAGAGCTTATTATTTAAATTTTTGTTTTGTCTGTTTTATACTTGAAGTGATAATTAACATGGTTTCACCCAAAAACACTATTGTACCTACACCTCAACCGGAGTGACTTGTTTTTTGTTTTGTTTTTTGTTTTGGAGTATTTGTGAGGAATCATGGTTGCAGGTCAAGCTGATTTTGCCAAAATGTGTAATACAATGCAAGTTAAGAGTACAGGTACATTTGTTTCTCAATTTTGTAACCTCTGCCTCTTCCTTTTTTGACCTTATGTGACACCATCATTTTGCTCTCTCTTTTTCCCTATTCTTAATTAAGAGTAATTTACATGCTCTTGCTATAAGCTGACCCTGTTAACCTTGTAAGCGAAGCAAGCAAACTGCTAATGAGAGCGGAAATAGTTCTTAACCAAGAAATGTTCTTGCCAGAAATCCTTAGTAGCATCAAGACCTTTTTTCAAACACAATGTTAGAGCAACAGATTGATTAATCCTTTAATTACTGCTTTATAGGACATAATATTGGGATTAAATCTCACGTTACTCATGCATACAGTCTTACCAGAAAACATGCAAAATCAGACAGTATGTAAGCTTAGTGTATTCAGGCCTTAGAGATAAAATGACCAGCTACCATATAGGTAAATATAAAGCAACTGACTGTAGACCACAGTTTGTCAGGTTCTCTCTGCCTGTCTGTCAATGAAAAGGTGCAACCACAGGATCACTGGATTTCTATGACTCTGAACCGATGTGGCTAGTTAGTGAGTATTGCGATGGTATAAAGTTGTACAAAAGGTGATTTTATACCTATTGAGTTTCCTGGTGGATCTACTGGATAAAATCGACAGAGTGTGTGTAGGTATAAGTGGACAAACTTGTGACTGGATGTAAAGGACCAGTCTTGTATAAGCAGCACACGTAATAGTCTTAGCTGGTCAGCAGGTTATCATATCCCTTACTGACAAATGGTGGCATTCCAAACAACAAAAAACTAGACAAAATCTCTACAAATAAGATTATATTTTTTCCCTTTTAATACAACATGAAAAAAGAACATGTGTAAAGAGATAATGGCAGATTACAGATCGTACAGAAACCATACATTCCTGAAGAGATCTGAGGGGAATCAAACCATTCTATATTTTAAATTTCTCTGCTCTATGTTCTTTTTCAAATTTCTACTACTGTGCAATGGTTTATCAAAATGATGGTCATGAATTATAATATGATTATATTGTTGTAATTATAAGTACTTCTACTGAAGTGGAGAAGTCATTTGGGTTGTATATGAGGGGGTCAAAGTTTAAGTGTAGGGATGAGGGTCTGCTACTGAGCGACCACCTGTTATTAAAGCTATAGACAAACAGATTTCTATGGAATAAAGAATACAACAATCAGTCTTTAATTATATTGGGTTTTGTGTGTGTTTGGAAAAGAAAATCTGACAATTTGAGTCTGAATTTACATAAAGATATCTATAGGCAAATATCTCCTATTAAAAAAAGATTTGTTTTTCTCAAAAATTATTTGGGAGTATTTTCTGAGTTACACTTTTTATGTGTTTCAGTGGGCAAGAATACTTCAAATTCGAAATTATTTCAAATTTAAGATATAATAATCAGCTACAACATTCAATCAACATATTTTTTACAGTGGCACCTGTCAGGGAGTAGGATGTATTAGGCAGACAGGTGAACAGTCATTTCTCAAAGTGAATGTGTTGGAAGCGAAAGAAATGGGTCATCATAAGGATATCTTTGTAAGAAGTGAATGTGAAAAGGGACAAATTGTGTTTAGGACAGAGTATCTCCAAAACAACAGGTCTTCCTGGTCTTCCTGGGTTTTCCTGTTATGGATAGGTTAATACTTGCCAAAAGGGCTCTAAGAAAAACAACTGATGATCTGGCAACAAGAGTATAGTTCCAAAAGTCATTGATGTGCATGGAGGGGAAAGCTAGACAGTCTGGTCCAATCCCACAGAAGAGCTGCTGTAGCATAAACAGCTGAAAAGCCAATCTCCTATAATGGTCACATGAGCATCAGAATTAGATGATGAAGCACTGAACTAGATGATGAGAAAAGTTGCCAGACAAATCACGTTATCATTTACATCATGGCTGGATGTGTGTGCTGGGCAACGTTCTGCAGGGAAACCTTGGGTCCTGACATTCACGTGGATGTTACTTTGACACATACCATCTACCTCAACAAAAACTCACACAACTTAATGGTAAACCTTTTCATGGGACCAATATATTCTAATAGCATTGACTTCTTACAGCAGGATAACACTCCCTGCACATCGACACTGCATCAATTGTTCAGTAATGCTTTGAGGAACATAATACGGTCAAAGTTTTGACTTGGCCTCCAGATCTCAATCCATTTGATTATCTGTAGTGAAACACATTTGATCCATGGAGGGTTCAACTTCCAACTTGCAGCACTTAAAGGATCTTCTGCATCTTGGTGCCAGATACTAGCTGTTCGGCCATTAATATGTGGTATTTTATATTTTTAGTGATCAAGGGGTTTGATGCCTGTTCTTCTCACTGGACTGAACACCACCAGCTGAAAACATGATGTTGTTGCTAGGAGACAGACAGTGTTCATTCTTCATTCATTCTGTACTGACATTATTTCTACTTTCTTCACACGTTGATCATTCTGATCTGCTGTTCTTAACATAGTCAACCCTCTATGCACTTGTTTTAACAAAAAAAAAATATTTAGTTAAATTTAGATATAATACTAATTTGAAATGTAATCATAATAATTGAAACATCTCCAAGACCAAAGAAACCCTTCAATACTGCATCTTTTTTCTTTTAAGTATTTTGGGTGTCATTTAAAAACCTATTGGGGTAAGTAACTGTCAATTTCCTTAAAACTGTACATGGCTTCCTTGGCACCTGCATTCTTCTTCATTGGGTGTGATCTCTGTGATCTGGACTGGGAATTGCTGCGATGACAAAGGAGTTTAGAAAATTAAGTTAAGCACTTCACATTGGCTTATTCATACGGTATTATGGCACTACTGTTGCTTTATCTTACACAAAGCCAAAAGGTTGCAGTGTTCTAAGCGAAAAACAGTGCCAGTCTATGTGCTAAAATTACAGGAAATATGGTAAGTCAAACCTCTTGATATAATCATTGATGTGGTTGTGGTTATTTGAAAAGCCATGGCTTTTTTTTTCTAGGAAAACTAAACTTATAGAGAGATCCTGTAAGGGGATCATTGAAAGCAAATCGTTAGAAAATTACTTTAGAATGGAATGTCTGCAGCAACCCATCTAACAGAGAATGTTATTAGAACATTAAGTGAATATTAGATTTAGAAGCTGTAAGAAAGTTAGGTTGTAATTTTCAAAGAATGACATTAATGCAGTATTCTGATATAATAATAGTTTGGACTTTTTAATTGAAGCTGTTTTATCTTGGAACAATGTTGGAAAAGATTATTAAAAGATGACTGCTAAGGTTGATTATCACAGTTTGAACATGTTGGGTCAGGTTTGCATGGCTGTGTGGTAGTTTGCGCAATAATGGGAAATAATCTACCAGATCAAACAGCAAATAAATAATTAGTATAATGATCTCTTGTTGCGATTTTACTGAAGGCAACATGCAACATAACAACAATGTAATGAAAGTTCACCTTTTTACTGTGGCACATATAAAAAGCAAATCTGTTTCTGTATTGTATTTAGTCTTTAACAGTATGGGTACTTTTAGCTCTACCGCTGAATCTTCTCTTTTCATTTATTAGCCCTATAGAAAAATATGCTGAAATCAATTTTGAACTTTTTGTTTAATTTATCCAAAACATTATACAGCCAATAGAATGCGGGCAACTGACCATCACACTGATGTGCTCACTTCCCAAACCATGTAGACATGGTTTGACAAGATTAGAGTAGAAGTGTTTTATAGAAAGTTCTGTCCCTAACCCCACTGAACACTGTTGGGATGAACTGGCCTCCCGTTCAAACATTCTTTCACACACGAGTTTAGTTATTTCATATACGGTCCTTATTGCACTATTCTTCACTTTTCATACAGTGCCCTCCACAATTATTGGCACCCCTGTTTAAGATGTGGTCGTGGACTTCTAAAAATTCTCCTTTTTTTAAAAAAAAACAACATAGAACCCAAATGCAAAAAAAGAGAAAAATCCAACCTTTTATTTAAGTACATTACTTTGGTGGTAAAAAAATCACACATTTAGAAAAAAAAAAAAAACTTGAAATCATGTGTGCCACAATTATTGGCACTCCTGATGTTAATACTTTGTACAACCTCCTTTTGCCAACAAGACAGCACTTAATCTCCTCCTATAACATTTCACAAGATTGGAGAACACAGAGAGAGGGATTTTTGACCATTCTTCTTTGCACAATCTTTCTAGATTATCCAGTGTCCTGGGTCCTCTCTTATGCACCCTTCTCTTTAGCTCGCCCCACAGGTTTTCGATTAGGTTGAGGTCTGGGGACTGAGATGGCCATGGGAGGACCTTGAGTTTGTGACTGCTGAACCACTTTTGTGTAGATTTTGCCACATGTTTTGGATCATTATCCTGCTGAAAGACCCAATGACGACCCATCTTCAGCTTTCTGGCAGAGGCCATCAGGTTTTTATTTAAAATATCCTGGTACTTCAAAGCGTTCATAATGCCATGCACCCTAACAAGGTTCCCAGGGCCTTTGGAAGAGAAACAGGCCCACAGCATCACAGATCCTCCACCATACTTCACGGTGGGCATGAGGTGCTTTTCGGCATACTCATTCGCCAGACCCACTTAGAGTGTTTGTTGCCAAAAAGCTCAATCTTCGTTTCATCTGACCAAAGCACACGATCCCAGTTGAAGTCCCAGTACCACTTAGCAAACTCCAGACGTTTACGTTTGTGAGTGTTAGTGAGAAAAGGCTTTTTCCTTGCATGCCTCCCAAACAGCTTGTTGGCATGTAGAGAGCGTCTGATGGTTGTTTTGGAGACTCTGTGACCCCAAGATGCCACTCTTTGATGTAATTCTGTGACGGTGAGCTTGGGAAATTTTTTTACTTCTCTTACCATCCTCCTCACCGTGCGTTGTGGCAAGATAAACTTGGGACCTCTTCCAGCCTTGTTTGTCACTGTTCCAGTTGTTTTAAACTTCTTAATGATTCCTCTGACTGTAGATACCGGCAAGTTAAGGCAAGTGGCTATTTTCTTGTAGCCATTGCCTGACTTATGAAGGTCGACACACATCTGCCTTACTTGAATGGTGTGTTCTCTTGTCTTTGCCATGTTGACAAATGGGTAAGAGAATTAGGCCTCTGTGTCACATCATATTTATACCCCAGGGAAACAGGGAATCATGAAAGGGCACTGTATATGTAGTTACTGCATTCTGCCTAGTTTTATAGAATTATTGGCTCCAATGGGATTTAATCTTAAGAATTTATCTTCATATTTGCTTTACTACTAAAAATAAGTTGAATTTATAAAAAATAATTATTCGATTTCATTTGAGTCTAGTTTTCATTACCTTCTTTAGTGAAATGTAATTAATTAGTAAGAAGCTTGGCTATTCTATAACATGACATGTAGGGGACTGGTCCTGTTATCAGTCTGAATAAAATCAGGATTTTGTTATTATTTTGAATATGATCTGCCATCTCTGATGGATATCGATGAGAGTGTTGATTAATTAAAATAAAGAGAAAGCTAATAATGTTGAAACAGTGATTAAACATGTTTTGTTTCAACATCACCACTGTGGAAATTATGTTTCTAAACCCGGCATTATTTTTTAATTCACAGGGTGAAGCTGCAATGTTACCTAGTAATACAGACAGCATATACTGACAGAGCCAATCTAGACACCAGCACTTCATCCATGAAGCTCAGGAACCTGACCAAGACTGATTCTGGACATATTCTCAGTCTTTAGACACTGTTAGCAACCAAATGCACTAATGTAACCTCATTAACTAATGCAAAACATCAGCAAGGGCATGTAGAGATTGTTTCTTATTTTAAAAATGCATTAAATTATTGAACTGTATTTGTACCATATGGAAAAGAAAATCATATTTATATTGCTCGTCATACCACATGAGTAGGGGCAAGGATTCCTCAAAAAAATATGGTGTGAAATTTACATTAGAAAACTACTACATGAAATACATACACTACATTCTTTAGATTATTTCTTTTATCACATTTTGATGAATATTTTATTAAAATATTAAGAGTTGGCCAAAACAGCTGTCATTGTCTATTTCACTTGTGCCAGTTTTCCTTCTCCAGCCATATTGCAGTTAAACTCTTCTGCATGACAATTCTTTTTGCAGAATGACTGAAACAGATGTTAGTGATCTTTGTCTATATTCAGGCAAGCTAAACATGTTGGTATAATGATTAGAATTATGTTTGGATTATAGATCATGTTCAGATGTATCCCTGTCAGCCTCCAATGTTACTATAGAAACAAATGAAGCATGGCTGCTCGGATACAGCAGAATTGTGACTCTTATTTGTTCTGCCTCTGGCTCTTTTTTTTATTCATTAAATTTAACTATCTGGTAAAAAAAAGTCTGGCCATAAGCAGTTTCAACAGAGGCATGAAGACATGAAAAACATGCAACATCATCAGAAAAGCAATAAGTCCTTCATTAAACCGCACATTCACTGCGTTATTTCATATCATGCAAGAACCTGCTTTACTGTGCAGAGGAAAAAAACATAGGAAAAAGTAATTAACAGTCTAATAATAGTAATAAAAAATAATAATAATAATATTGGAAAAAAAACAACAACAATAAAAAATATAAAAACTATAATAAAATTAATGCACCAGTAAAACAGAAATTAAACTTTCTCTCAGCTTCTCCTATTAGGGGTCACCACAGCGGATCCTTTTGCATGTTTGATTCGGCACGTTTTTACACTGGATGCTGCGTTATTTCATATCATGCAAGAACCTGCTTTACTGTGCAGAGGAAAAAAACATAGGAAAAAGTAATTAACAGTCTAATAATAGTAATAAAAAATAATAATAATAATATTGGAAAAAAAACAACAACAATAAAAAATATAAAAACTATAATAAAATTAATGCACCAGTAAAACAGAAATTAAACTTTCTTTCAGCTTCTCCTATTAGGGGTCACCACAGCGGATCCTTTGCATGTTTGATTCAGCACGTTTTTACACTGGATGCCCTTCCTAACGCAACCCTCCCCATTTATCCGGGCTTAGAACCGGCACTGAAAGTGGCTGGGGTTGGATCCCTGACCGGGGATTGAACCCTGGCCGCAGTGTTTAGAGCACCGCATCCTAACCACTAGACCACCAGGGAACCCCCGCCAGTAAAACTGAAATCATTAAATAAAAAATGTGATAATAGATTGATAGATAGGGTCTAATGAATGTTGTGTTTCCTCCATATAACTATGAAATTGACTTCACTAATTAGTCCCAAACTTATATTTCTTAACATTAAATCCATTCAATACATTGCTGTTTTAGCTACTGAACATTAGTGTGACTATGGGAATATTATTGTGACAAAATATCAACACATTTTGTTCTTAAATGTGTTTCAATATACCACGTACAACACGATATAAACCAGATCTAAAACTGTTTAAAATACACTATATTAATAAAACAAAGCATTCAGACTCCTGACGTTACTTCCTACACTTAAACTAGGAGTTCCAAACCTGTTCCAGCATGACAGTGACCCTGTGCACAAATCCAGCTCCATGAATATATGGTTTACATGGGTTGAAGTAGAACCCTTGCCCTTGTTATAGAGTGGCCTGCTGTAGAGCTCTGACCTAATAGAACACCTTTGAGATGAACTGGAACGCTGACTGCACACAGGCACCTTATATCAGTACCCGACTTTACTAACACCCCTGTGGCTGAATGTGCACAAATCTCCACAACCACACTGTAAAATTGAAGAACACCTAGTCCAAGAAGACTAAAGGTTATTATAACAGCAAATTGGAACCAAATGTGGAATAGGATGTACAGAAAGCATATACAGGTGTCTACAAATTATGTTTTTATTGTACGTTTTTGGACATATTAAATCAAGCAATAGTGAGATGGTCATTTCCATTTATATTGATAAATATGCCCTGTGGCATGACTAAATCTGCTGTAGGACCATGATTCATTCACAATAGCCTGTAACCAAATTCAAACAAGATACTAAAAAAATAACTGTCTGAACTTTCTGGAGTGTAATTGGGAAACTGCTCAAACCTAGACACCTTTAACTTGTACTACCAAATCTTTATTGCATTATCCTCTTTTATTTAGCTGCATATGCTTTTGTTTTTCTGATTTACTTTTTACCCTGATATAGCTTAGATCTTACACTTGGTAAATCTAAATTGCATTCATCCGTCAGATAAAAAGACATTTTTAGATGCAAATGAAAGTCTTTACTTTTATTCAGTCCCTCCCTTAAGGCCTGATGTAGCTTCAGGTTTCATTCCAGCTGAGCAGCAATATGACAAATTCCACTTGATTATTTTCAGTGAAATCTGCATTCACACAAATTTGCAGGTAATTCTGTCTACCTCTCAGCTTCAGTATACATATAAACTCCAACCATGATCCAAGTTTTTTCCCTTTGATGCAATAACCTTAGCATTTGCATTTTTATTGATGGTACACCAAATGTTTGTATATATTCTGGCTTTCTGGTTTCTATTCAGTTTCTGGGGAATTGCAGTGGCTTGCAAAAGTATTTGGATGCTTGACCATCACACACATGCATGGGCCTTCCTCAAAACTGTTGGTGCAAAGCTGGATTTACACAGACTTATTCTTTTGTGGCTGTGTGGAAAAAAACTTTTCCACAGCCATGCTCCAAAATCTAGTGCTAAAGCTTTTGGAGAAGACCTGAGGTTATTTTAACAGCAAAAATGTAACCAGCAACAGCTTTAAAAAATGTTTTTTATTTTTAATTCTGTCTCATTGAGGTTTTCATGTCTTGTAAAAAAAGTTGTAAAAATTCTTATTCTGTAATTTTTTTAATTAATTGATGATTATTTTATTAAATGATGATCTGCATGTTTCACAGAAAAGAGAAAGGCTTCCAGGTGATGTCTGCAGAATTGAAATAAAGACAAAAGAAATAACAAAAGAAAGAATTGCAGTTTACAAAAATGAAATGTAAGTAAGTAAAAAATATATAAAAGTAAATAATGCCCTCTGTTTGTGATGCATTTTTTTTATTTTGTGATGTATTTTATGTAAATAGTATCTAATTGTAGTAAATAAATCTAACACATAATAGGGAATCAATGTTCATTAATTTAAATAACAGTATTAGCACATGGGTTCAGACAGTCATTTTCCATAGAAAACCACAGTTATAAAATATTAACAATATTTTTTCCTTTGATTTCTTGATATGTTTAAGACTTTTGGTCAGATTTTTATTCAGTATAACTCTTTGAACAATGCATGAGGAGTTATGATGTGTAAATGTGCTAATCTTGTGCTTATTTATCCCCAAACACTTCACTGCAGCAAAAGGGAAGAACTGCACTTGCATGTGAACAAGACTCAACGTTATACCGCTGGAAGCCAGCAGAGGGAGGCAGAGGCGCACAGTAAAAGACGCTGCTCGCAACAGCTCAAATACCCAGACTCCTTCAGATGATTATAGCTGGATTGCTTGCACATGCCAGGTAGGATACTTCTTGGCCAGTCTCTGAACCTGTCCTTTGGAGCACCTTAGTAGAGGGGTGATTGGTATGGTATGTCAGGGCTTTATTAAATTTTTATTTTTTTTACATACAAAAATAAGGGGAAAGAGAAAGGGAAGAAAAATAGACAGAGTTAAAACAACACACTTGTTAGGTGTTTTAAAATAATAATAAAAAAAAAATAAGTAGGTGTGTGTGTTTTCAAACAATGTCCAATTAGTCGAATTTGCCCCTGGTGGACTCCAATCAAAGTGTAGAAACACCTCAAAGGTGATTTAGAGGAAGATTGCTATTTAGAAATAGACAATAACTTTGTACAGTACAGGTACTCAGCAACAGAATGCTGTTTGAAAGTCCAAATAGTAGCATTGTGCAAATTTGCTATGGATCTACAATTATATCCAATCATATATTATGATTAATCTACCATTATATAAAGAAAATACAGAATAAAAAGAGGCACAAACAAAAGCTTGAAGAATAAAACAAAATTCCAGGAATGCACCTGAGCTCAGTTTTAAGTGCCCTGGCCGAGGTTCTGAATACTTAAGCAACATAAGACTTTTACCTAAGATGTAAAAAATTAAGGATTCTAAACATTTTCTGACTGAATAGTGTATATATGAAATATACATTTTAAAATGTTTTTGTTCCAGTGCACCAATCAAACACATACCTCTTTAATTTGGATTTCACCCAACAAGCAGGTGTTTTCCTTTGAGTTTGCACTTTGGTCCATATTTAACAGTCTCATAAAAGTCTCATCAAAGACTGAAGATGTCATTTGCTTCAAAAGGTTGAAGGTTGATCATTAATTTGTTTTTAGTATGCTCAGACCGGTGACTTGTTTTCACCTGAGCTTTCAAAAGATCACTAGATCTTGTTGGTATCATCACAAATCGGAGCAGATTCATGGGCTAAACCCTGAAGAGTTTATTTTGGGTCCATTAAAATATTTAAAAAAATGTCTCTGCTTCTGTGTGGCTACTGAGGTCAGGGATACTTCAGGTGTGATACCTTGTTCAAACACTTCAGCTGCAGTAAGATTGGGCTTGAAAGCTGTTTATGCCCATCATCTCTGACACCAGTAGTGGTTGTCAAGGAGCCAGTGGTTTTCAATCAGATCTTCAGTGAGGTACTGGAGAAACAAAATGGGTTGCAGCAAATGCACTTGAACAAGCAAAAGCTCAGGCAATGAGAGTAGATTGTAAGGACTTTAAGGTGGCCAAAAGTGAGGTGACCTTTAAAAGGATAGTGAATTAATAAAGTATAACTGAGGAAAATCTTAATCCAGTGCACATTCTTTTCTTGTGTGACATTGACTCTAATTTCTGATCAAACAATATCTGCCAGCCCAGTCTCATTGCATTTTGTGATATAGTCACAAAATGTATTCTATCGATTCGTGTTCATAGAAATGAATTTCCCTCTTTTTACGTGTCACGAGGAAAACTTTCTATGTAATGTATGTTATTAGGAAGAATTTCTGGTGCCTCTACCAAAGTTTTCTTTCTGCCACTGGATACCACTGATGCTGTATTGTTTTTGTTTTTGTTTTTTTATTAATCTTCAAACAGTATTACTCAACATTTTAACAGGAGATTTTATCCTTGTTTTTATTGCTTTATATTCGGTAATCTACTCACTATAATAAACGAAATGATGTGTGACTGTGTTATCATCTGCAGAAAAATCTTGACAGCTTTTCTGTTACGTTATTTGCATGTCATAAACGAAAATATAATTTGTCTCTTTTATTTAATGATTTTTTTTTCACCATTGAATAGAATCTTCTGCAAAAATTGCTTGGACGTGATCCCGTGATACTGTGTCTGTGTAAAACTGTCTTTGACCAATAGGAAGCACTGTCTGATCAGTAACTGCAGGGCATGAATGACAAAAAAAAGAATGTGCACTGGATTAAGATTTTTCTTAGTTATACTTTATTAATTCATAATCAAAATATTTTGGCGTAAGAATAAAAAAAAATAGAATATTAATATGGTATGTGTGATTATGTGTTAATGGTTACGAGCCTTTCACATTATCACATTTAACCACCATTGATTATAATAACACACCTTGTGATTTTAATTCTGTATTTAATGTGCTTGTACCATTATAAATTAACCTTATATAACCATATTGCTTGCCTTCAGTCAGTATTTGTTTAAATGCTTGTATACATATGGAGTTTTGTTATTGTGCAAAACTTATTGACAATCAGCTGTTTCCATTTGATTGGTTGATTAATTGATTGATTGATTGATTGATTGATTGATTGATTGATTGATTGAATTTATGCTGGTTAAGTGCACCCCATGTATGATGTTTACATTTCCACCAAAATGTATAGTATTCATTGCGATTAAAAAGTTTAAAAAATGCCTTTATGATGACAACAGTATTCATTACAATTCATTACACATACAAAGCTGTCAATTATGTCATTTAGCATAATCTGTTGGCGAAATAAAAAAAAATTGGCACCACTACCCATTTGATCCATAATTATATTTTGAGCTTAAATATTGCCCTCACCCACTCAAATTTCAGTTCACAATGAAGTATCAAAATTAATAAACAGCCTGATTCTCCTAGGATCTTCACTTATCAAAATGGTGTTTTACAAGAACTGGGTTGTCGGGCTGCTATTTGTGCTTTGCTATTTTATTTAGCATGAGAAAACATGCTAATTTACCATCCACTTCCTTCTTCTTGCTTAAAAAACAAGACTCTTACATGAACATTTGTATAGCTTGTGGAGATACGTATTATTATTGATTATTATTGATTGTACAAAGTTAAACATACGTTGTTTTTTTATTATTATTATACCTTGCCATGTTGTTAATTTGTTAGTGTCTATGAAACGTATCACCTGGCTGTAAAAGGTTGTAAAGGCGGTGTGGGGGAGAAACCGGTGGAGGATTAAACTCTGATAGTTTTCCGGTAGGCTGGTCACTCCTGCGTGTTTCTATCCACACTGGTTACAGACCTGCTTTCCGTCTAGAGTTCAATCGGCTGTATTCGGTTCATTTCGGGTCACATCGAGTGATTAATCGCTTTTAATCGCGATTAGTCGCTTTTGTGAATCAGTGATGGATTTACATGCTGTGTGCTGCGTGTGCTGTCCCCTAAGCATAGTGCGCAAACTTTCTCTTGGTTTGAAATGTACTGTTTATTTGGAAACTTTTGTGTAACTTTGTTCTTTCTGCTCAGGTATATGGCCATTTTTTGCTGACATTTACAAATACATTTAATCAGTTGACACATAAACCAGTTTCTCTGGATGCACTTAAAACCAATAGTTAAACACCTACAATTATCATTTACATTTAGGGAACTTAAAATATGTTTTAAAAGTACATGTATAAAAACGTAAAAAAAAAGGTTTCTCACTGTGAACAGAACAGACAGTCTCATAGATAATAAGGGTGTAATCAAATGCAAATAAGAGTTTACAATGTAAAATCCTCCATTGGAGGTGGCAGCTTAGAGTACAGTAATTTGTACAGTGCCCTTCACTCTAGTTTTATATCATCAATAAAAACAAGAATATTTCTGTACTTGGTGTCCACCCACCCACTCAGTTTTTTCTTATTTAAAACCTTAACGTGGGCCCTGTAGAGTAGCTTCCACAAAACTGTCCCAAAGTCTATCTCCCTTCACTACTGCACTCCAGGAGGGGACCGCCACGTCTGTCGAGGTAAGGAGCGATGTCCAGCTAGGGGAAGCATCACTCCTCTGCATGACTGGACTCACCTATTTTGTGGTCCTACAGCTGAACACACTCCTCTGCCATTAGGGTCAACCTCCAGCGATGTAGGAGCTGGTTGGCGATGCGCAGAGACCTGAGTCCCATATGTGCTGCCAAGTCCTCTCCTTATGACAGGTCTGTGCCTGCAATGTTTACCAGCTGCTGGAGTGTGACATCTTCGAGATCAGAGCTCTGGAGAGTGTGGGGGTGGTCACACTGGAGATGTCTAGATTACTTCTGTTGACCAGGGGCTGCTCCAGCAGCCAGTATAACTGGCTTAACAGCCCTTAGTATGTTTCTTGTAAACTGGTAAACCAGAAAGATCCAGTGTGTCCACCAACCATGTGTAAAAGTCCACTGGCGGCTGTTTGGGCGGCTGCCCGGTTAGAATATATATATATATATATATATATATATATATATTGTTTCCTTTTTATACAGGAACAGATAATGAATATGAACAAGTAAGTCCTTATTTAAATTATATATTGGAATTAATACAGAGTTTATTAGAGAGGGATGGCACATATAAGATAATTTGTAGACAAGGTGACCCCTAATGGTACAATGCGAAAGGACGATGATATTAGAATTAATACCAAAAGGAATAAAAGATCAGGTTAGGTCAAGTTAGGTTTTTGTGGGAACTAAACATAAGGAAACCTATACTTATACTTTACTGTAATATTATCTGCGATACAGTCTGGTCTTTTCCCACCAGTAAAGCTCTAATAAATGGATGTGGAAATGTATGAAGTCATTTTGATTCTGCAATTTAGATACTTGTTGCGTTTAAACCTCTACAGCAGCATTAGATTTTTTTACAGCATGTAGAAGCCTTAGTCAAGTCTGTGTGTCAGGATTATTGGCATCTGCAGTTCCCATCAGCCACAAGATCAGTCACATGATATTGGAAGCTGATTGTCTTTCTCTGTTTAGGCATATACAGCTTTATTTTAAAATGTACTGTTTGTTGTTCCATCATGTAAGGAGACATATGGACAAATGCAAATGAACATACAAAAATATTTGCATACACCCAAATAAACAAAACACATAATAATTACAAATAAATATGAAAACTAGAACCTGGAACAAGACTTGACAAAGAACAATGGCGAAAACCATGAAAACACCAATGCGACTCAGAGTGCTGTGAATGGTGAGGTTAAATAAGTGTAGATGTACTGTATGCGAATCACATAAAACAATCACATGCAGTGGTGAGGTGCAGTGGCTGATGGGAGATTAATTCTGTGGCTTTAGGCATAATAACATCCTGTGAAGTTCATGAAGTCAGCTGATCAGTTATCATTATCTTGTTTCAGGTGCAGTATACAAAATGTATGCTGTAAATATATTCAAAACTTTTACAATCTTTATTTGGTTAATTATTAGGATGAGTACTATGTAAAATTCCGAAATAATAAGAGTGGAGTAACTACAGGAGGATTTCAACCTGATGGGGTTTTTTTATTTTTTTTCTATAATCCTTTAATAATTTCATTTCAACCACTATGTTGATAAAGTTATTGCTATACTGATTTCAAGTACATTCTATTGAACTGTATATGCATTTATTACTGACAATCCAGGAAGGAGAATATGAAACTGTCTTGCATTAGCAGACATCTGTGCATGGTTAGGACTCAGCTCTTTGTGAATAATGAGGTAAGTGACTGGTATATGGTAAGTGATGGTATATGAAATATTGGCACTTTTAGAATACCTCTTGTTTCAGTTTAATTAGTAGACCAGAACTAAATGTTCTATAAACAGAATTAAGACTCAAGAAGTTAGAATTGAACTAATTGCATAATTGTTCATTGTTGCATGCAGGTCCAGTCAGCTATTTCTCTTTTCTGATAATGCTGTGATCTATATAAGTTTAAGGTTTAAGATTTGTTTAAGAAGTGTATTATTATTATTATTATTTTTATTATTAAAGTTCCATTTTGTCAGGATTATGCCAAAATTAGCACAATACTATATTTTACCCATCATTAATGCAGTTTTGCCTAGAACCCATAGTTTTTTGTTCATGCTGCTTGTCATTCCATTAATCATTGTCTACAGTGGCTTATTTTTATGGGGCTCATCTGAGAAGCTGTCAGGCGCAAACAACGTACTGGAAACTGAAGTGATTTCAACGATGGCCTCTTAATAAGGAACAAAAAGGCAAGGCAGAAAGCACAAGGGTACACTAAACCAGGAGAAAACTGTGGCAGAGTGAGAGCAAATAACACAGCAGACATCTTGCACGCTAATAGAAACCAAACAGAGTGGCTTGGGTAGTCCGAAATGTTCATTAGCCTAAGCTGTAGAACGGACAATAAGCTTGTGGATAAACGGGGTTATTATAGTGTGGTGACTGATTTGAACCAGGTGTGGATGATTAGTAAGTTGGTGAGCTGCTTGGAGTGATTGGAGGGTTTGGTGAGGGTGTGGCTGGTGGATCCCTGACAGAAGCGTTCTAGTTGTAGTGTAGTGTGACGCTTGCTGATATTTATGACCTAAAAACTCAACTGAACTATTTAATCATGTAACTCTGTGCGTGTGTGTGTGTGTGTGTGTGTGTGTGTGTGTGTGTGTGTGTGTGTGTGTGTGTGTGTCCTCCTCTTGGCACGTATTTAAGTATTCCAGACATTTTTAACTAAAAAGTATTTTTTTTTTATCTGTGTAGCTGTTCAAATAAACACTAATGGGAGGTCACTAAGTGGTTAAGGCTCTAGGATACTGGTCAGCATTTAAAGGGGTTTAAGCCCCGTTATAGCCAAGCTGCCACTCTTGGGCCCTTGAGCAAGGCCCTTTGTCTTCTGTGCTCTAGGAGCGCTGTATCATGGCTGACCCTGCACTCTGACCCCAGCTTTCTAACATTGCAGTCATATGCTGTAATGTACAGTACTGTGCTGTAATGTAATGTAAATGCACCCTTTAGAACCCCTTTTCATCCCTCTGTCTACATCTTTGTCAGTAAATGATTCTGGTCCCTTTCAGAAAAAGTCTATTAGCTCTTTTGGTCTCAGCTGTTTTGTACAAATGGACACAATTTGTGCACATTGTGAATTTTAAATCAGTGAGCAGTTAACTTCATATAAAAATGTCATAACCTGTAGACAAGCAGCACTGAGTATACGGTATCTCACAAAAGTGAGTACACCCCTCACGTTTTAGCAATCATTTTATTATATCTTCTCAAGGGACAATACTATAGAAATAAAACTTGGATATATTTTAGTCAATGTACAGTTTGTATAGCAGTATATATTTACTGTCCTCTAAAAATAACTCAACATACCGTCATCATTGTCTAAATAGCTGGCAACAAAAGTGCGTACACCATACATGAACATGTAAAAACTGTGTCCAAAACAGTGTCAATATTTTGTGTAAGCACCATTGTTATCCACCATTGCCTTAATCCTCCTGGGCATGGAATTCACCAGAGATGCACAGGTGACATCCCAGAGCTGCTGGATTTTAGACACATATCGCTTCTCCACCTTCCAATTGGGGATGCCCCACAGGTGCTTAATGGTGTCCCGGTCTGAAGACACACTTGGCCACTCCATCAACTTCATCTTCTTCAGCAAGGCTGGTGTCATCAAGGCAGTGATGTTGGAAAACTGCCATTCGGCCCAGTTTCTGAATGATGTCACATTGTTGGAATTCATGTTTCCCTCAATAAACCGCAGCTCCCCAGGACTCATGCATCCCCAGGCCATTATGCTTCCACCACCATGCTTGACTGTAGGCAAGACACAATTTTGTTGGTAGTCCACACCAGGGCGTCACCACACATGCTGGAAACCATTTGAGGCAAACAAGTTTATTTTTGTCTCATCAGTAACAGGAAATGGTTCCAGTAATTCATGCTCTTGGACAGGTTGTCTCCAGCAAACTGTTTGCGGGTTTTCTTGTGAACCAGCTCCTGAAGAGGCTTTCTTTTGGGATGATGGCCATGCAAACAGACTTGTTGTAGTGTGCAGTGTATGATCTGAACACTGACAAGTAGACCTTCCTCTTCAGCAAGATCTTAAGCAACGCTGGCAGCACTCATGCATCTGTTTTTTTGAAGCAGCCTCTGTGCCTGACGGACAGCATGAGGAATGAGGCAAGGCCTGTTCCGAGGAACCCATCTTATTAAACCTCTGTATGACCCTGGCCACTGTACTGTAACTCAGTTTCAGGGTGTTACCGATCTTCTTATAGCCTCGGCCACCTTTGTGTAGAGCAACAATTCTAATTCTTAAATCCTCAGAGAGTTATTTGCCATGAGGTGCCATCCACTGGTCAGTATGAGAGAATTGTACTCAAAGCACCAAATTGTAACTGCTCTAATACAAGATGAACAAGTTTTTATGGTCCTGTCAGGCAGACAAAAACATGAACATGATGAATAGGACATGTGACTTTGCATGTTTACACAACGTGCAGCTGTTATCACTTGGGGTGTCTCACTTTTGTTGCTATTTTGACAATAATGGCTGTATGTTGAGTTATATTCAAAGAACAGAAAAATCTGCACTGCTATACAAGCTGCACATTGACTGCTCTAAAATATAAAAATTCATTTCTATTGTATTGTCCCTTGAGAAGATATAATAAAATGTTAGCTGAAATGTTCGGGGTGTACTCACTTTTGTGAGATACTGTACATCATATACATTGCAGTAGGATTATTTTTTATAATAATTTTGAGTCCCAAAATTGTGGTTGTAAACGCTACAATGGTTATGTGGATATGTTTATGTAAACACAATGTAACATTTTTCTGTTATAGGGATTAAATTCTTCCAGATGCACAAAGCCTGTGATGTAACATCCATTCATATTTAAGTTCATAAAGGTTGTATATCTGCTTTACACTGCTTGCCATCCTGCAGTTTTTTCTTCTTCATTTAATCCAGAATAAAAACTGATATATTAAATTCCATGCATTTTTTTTATACATTCTATAAAAAAAATTATAGTTAAAGATTTTTTTTTTTTTTACAAATCATTACAATTTCTCTTGTAGCTGTAGCTACTCAAGATGTTTGTTGTTATAGTAAAGAGCAACTACATGCAAGAAATTCTCAGCAATGCAATAATCAATTGTTTACTTTCTTAACACTTTTTTTTCTATTAAACAAGCAAGAAAGGAGGCAAAAAACTTTAGTTTTTCTAATAACAGACTTGACCATGTTAAGCTAGGAGCAGGCTGGAAGAAAATAAACCTAGGAGTGACATTAGTAGCTCCCCACCTTTCAGTGTGAATTAAATGAAGATGTTAATAGTTCTATTACAGTACAGTTTTATCAAGAAAGAAACTATTGCATACTAACAGCCAGGCACCTGAATTTTCCAGCCAAATGTTTTTATTTACCAAACTGTTAGAAGGTTCGAAGCACACAATTGTATAGGATTTTTTTGGAATAGCTTTAAAATCTCTCTTCAGTTTAACTTTGAGACCAAATCTGTTCCGGCATAACAATTTCCCTGTGCACAAAGCCACCTCCATTAACATACAGTATGGCTTAAAAGGGTTAACCCAGCCATTAGGGAGGCACAAGCCAGTGCATTCTTAGTGCCGGTCCCAAGCCTGGGTAAATGGGGAGGGTTGCGTTAGGAAGGGCATCCAGCGTGAAACATGTGCCAAATCAAATATGCAGATCACAAATGAGAATTTCATACCGATCGGTCGAGGCCCGGGTTAACAACGACCGCCACAGGTATCGTTAGCCAACAGGGTACCGGTGGAAATTGGGCTACTGTTGGCCGAAGGAGGAGAAGAAGAGGAAGACATCTACAGAGACGACAGGAAAAGGAGCAGTGTAGGAGAGTGGAGGGTCAGGTTGGTACTTTAAATTTTGGTACTATGATGGGTTAAGGGAGAGAGATAGCTGATATGATGGAGAGGAGAAAGGTAGATATGTTGTGTGTTCAGGAGACCAAGGGAGGGAAAGGGAGTAAGGCCAGGAACATTGGAGGTGGGTTTAAACTGTTCTATCATGGTGTGGATGAAAAGAGAAATGGTGTAGGGGTGATTCTGAGGGAAGAGTACAGTAAGAGTGTAGTAAAGGTGAAGAGAGTTTCTGATAGGGTGATGAATGTGAAACTGGAAGTTAAAGGGATGAGGATAAATGTCATCAGTGCCTATGCTCCACAAGTTAGCTGTGAGATTGCGAAGAAGGAAAGATTCTGGAGTGAATTAGATGAAGTGATAGATGGTGTACGTAGGAAAGAACGATTGGTGATTAGGGCAGACTTTAATGGGCATGTTGGTGAAGGGAACAGAGGTGATGAGGAGGTGATGAGTAGGTATGGCCTTAAGGAGAGGAATGTGAAAGGGCAGATGGTGGGAGATTTTGCTAAAAGGATGGAAATGGCCATGGTGAACACTTATTTTAGGAAGAAGAAGGATCATAGGGTGACATATAAGAGTGGAGGAAGGTGCACACTATGTTCTATGCAGGAGATGCAACCTGAAGGAGATTGGAGACTGTAAGGTGTTGGCAGGGGACAGTGTAGCTAGACAGCATCGGATGGTGGTCTGTAGGATGGTTTTGGAGGCGAAGAAGAAGAGAAGGAGAGTGAGGACTGAAAGAAGAATAAGATGGTGGAAACTGAAGGAGGAAGAGTGTAGTGTGAGGTTAAGGGGAAGAGGTCAGACAGGGGCTCGGTGGTGGTGAAGAGGTGTTGGGTAATTGGGAAACTACTGCAGGAGTGATGAGAGAGGCAGCTAGAAAAGTACTTGGTGTGACATCTGGAAATAGAAAGTAAGACAACGAGACGTGGTGGTGGAATGAGGACGTGCAGTAGAGCATAACGAGAAAGAGGTTGGCAACACAGAAGTGGGATAGACAGAGTGATGAGAAAAGTAGGCAGGAGTACAAAGAGATGCGGCAGCAGGTAAAGAGGGATGTGGTGAAAGCCAAGGAAAAGGCATACGAGGAGCTGTATGAGACGTTGGACACTAAGGAAGAAAAAAAGGATTCATACCGATTGGCCAGGCAGAGGGACCGAGCTGGAAACGACGTGCTGCAAGTTAGAGCAATAAAGGATGGAGAGGGAAATGTGTTGACCTGTGAGGTGAGTGTGTTGAGAAGGTGAAGGGAGTATTTTGTATAGTAAATGACAGACATGTTTGCACCCTCTGATAGACTGATATGATAAATAGCCCTAATCGTAACCCAAGACAGTGATCTCCCCCTCTAACCATCAAATTTACTCCATGAACTTAAATTTAAGTTTATATAGTATTAGGTTTTAAGTTTCAAGTTCAGTATTAATTTTACATAGTATCAAACCTAATATAATGCCTGCTACTACTGATAGTATTTTGATTCATTGATTATATAAAAATACTAGGCAGAGTTTGATCTACATCTGTAGTAATAAAAGATTTAATAATAAAAAAAAAATAATAGTGTGCCTAATTCTTTTTCAAAGTTTGACCTTTTTTTTCACAATTCCGAGATTTCTTTCTCGCAATTGCGACTTTATTTCACAATTTATCTGGCAAATTTCGCGTAATACGCCAAATTTTAAACAAACAAAAAAAAGTTTTGCCTAATACAGACTATATTTTTATACCTCCCTGATTAGCCAAAAAAAGGCGGAATTGCGAGGGATGAAGTCGGAATTGTGAGAAATAAAGAAGGAATTGCCAGGAACAAAATCAAAATTTTCTTTTTAATTTGTGTCAGTATCGTGCTTACATATGAATCTTCATCTCTAGGTTATGAATGTACCCCTAGTTTCCCGAGGGAATGAGGCGCTGCGTCGTAAGGCTTTGGGAACGCCCTTGAGTTGTCCACGCTCGAAACCACGTGTGAAATCTGGCCAATAGGCAAGATTTGACATCATAGACAGACGTCGTCGTGTAAACCAGGAAGCTACAAGATGGCTGTACAGTGGAAGCAACATTAGCTTTTGCAAAGAGAGAAGGTAAGCGCCGCAGGGATGCAGAAAATGTGGCACGGAGGCGCAGCGTCCTCTGGGAACTAGGGAACTAGGGTTATGATTGTAACCTAGAGACGTTTCCCATCAGGAACTCGAGCTGCGTCATAACACTTTGGGAACGACTGTCCAATCACGTCACACTAACCAGACCCTGCCTAGAGTGTGAGGGCCTCGTCACCTACACGTAGGACAGAGGAGCTTGGAGTGCTCTAGGTCAAGGCCATAAACCCAACAAGGTCAGCGGGGTGGACCAGCCCGCAGGGTTGCAATGTCCCGAAGCGATACTCCAGAAGACCAGGCCGTAGATGCCACCACACCCAGGGTGAAGTGAACCCTGACCCCGAGCAGAGCGGGGAGACCAGGACTCATAGCTGAAAGGATGGCATCCACTACCCACCTGCCTGTCTGCCCACCGGCTAGAAAACCTTTCCAATTAGGGCCGCAGCAGATGAACAGCTCCTCCGACTTCCTTCATGGCCTTATCCTGTGGAACCAGTTGGTTCCATATCTCCTGGTCAGGGGCAATAAACAGAGGAGGGCAGAATGCCTGTAACATGACACGTCGTGTGGGAGCCGTAGGCACCTCAAGTACGTACCCAGGTTTTGTGTATAGTAACACTCTGGATGAACCCGGGGCAAAAATCAGGCACCATTCCTACTGTGAAGCATGGGGGTGGTGGCCTGTAGATCCCCGATCCTCTTCAGGGAGGAAATCACCAAGAGGAAGGCAGTCTTAACCGACAGGAACCTAAGGGCCACTTCGGCCAAGGGGATAGAGCCACCAACACAACTGCCAAGTCCCAGACAGGCACTCTAGGTCGTGTCCAGGGCCTCAGCCTTTCGGGTGCTGTGGAGAAACCGTGTCAACTGAGGGTGCCAACCCAGGGAATACCCCGCAGGTGGGGTGATACACACTGCAATGGTGGACACATAAACCTTCAGGGTTAAAAGGGTCAACCCTCTGGCAAACTGTTCCTGTAACAGGGGATAGTGCGAAGTCACAAAAAGATCCACCTGGGCTCCGTCGAACCTCTGTAGAAGCCATACCTGCACCACCACCTCAAATGGAGTCGCCATTCCCCAGGCCTCAGACACTGTCTCGACAGGGCTCTGACATTTAACCGCCCCAGGATGTAAACGCCTCTCAATGAGTTTGTCCCGGGACCACAAGAGGACCACTCGCGCCAGATTGTACAAGGGGCAAGACTGGAGGGCCCCCTGGTGGTTGATGTATGAGACCACTGCAGTATTGTCCATGTGGACCAGCACATGGTGGTCCCTTAGGTCTGGGAGGAAGTGCTTCAACCCCAAAAACATTGAGTGCCTGCTCTGGAAACTGCCTCACAGTGAATGGCTGGCCTGCCCCTACCCTCCTGACTGTGGTGAAGATGACTTCGATCCGGGCGTGAGACAACCATGCCTGCAACCTGGCCGAGTACCACACCACGCCGAGAAAAGTGGTTCTCTGCACTGAAAAAAGGAAGTACTCATGCTTTGCCCCAGAAGCAACCTCAGGAACCTCCTGTGTGTGGGAAGGATGGCCAGGTGACAAATCAGTCCTTGGACTTGATCAGAGACAAGACCTCTTTAAGAGGGAGTATCCTGAACCCGAGCATAAGCGAGTGGTTCTAGGAGCGGAGATCCAAAATGGGATGCAACCTACCATCCTTCTTCAGGACAACAAAGTAAGGGCTGAAATAGCCTGACTCTCTGACTGAGAAGGAGGGAACTAACTTGACGGCCCGTTTCCTCAGGAGAGTACGCACCTGCTGTCCCAGGACCAGAGCCTGCACGGGTCCCACCAGGGTGGGACACATCCTGTCGAACTGGGGAGGAGAAGACGTGAACTGAATCGCGTGGCCCTTCTCCACAGTATGCAGGACCCCTGAAAGACTCCTGGCAGCCCTCCAGACTGACAGAAAGTTCCATAGGGTAACCAACCCCTCAGTGCTGACCTCTGACCCACTCAGAGTGGCTGGAGCAGTGCTCTGCCGTTGACTACACCTCCTGAGAGGCGGCGGATCTCCCCCATCCGTAGCAATCTTACGGGTGGAAAACGGGGAGTGAATCGCTGGAGGGAAGCCGTGCCCTGAACACATCCCGTGGCAGGGCTAGCAGACAGTCCTCCTTAACCTGAATGGCTGTAGCAGCGTACTGCAGCCATTGAAGCCTCCTGAGAGGCGGCGGATGTCCCCCATCCGCAATGAACTTTTAGGTGGAATAAAGGAAGTTATTCGGTGGAAAGAGGCTGTTCCCTTAACACACCCTGTGGCAGGGCCGACAGACTGGTCTTCCGCTGGTGCCAGGGAGGGGCGTGCACCACAGCATGAGGTGTACACCGCCCTCCAAGATGCAAGCCGTCAGGCTTATGCACCATGGCCCGTTTACTAGAGGCGAGGACAAACCCCAGCCCCTCCTCGGGGTTAGAGCGTCACCAGTGGTCCCTAGGACCTCCCAGCGGGAATCGGGTGGCGGGGTCCCGTAGCCACGCTACTTAGTCCCAACTATATTCACGCACAGCGCAGGCTGTGAGAAGTCCACAGGCTCGATAGCATCCATTATCTCATCCTCCGCAGAGAGAGAGACATGTAACGCCACGCCGCTCAAACAGGGAGAAGAAGCAGCCGCCAGGCATGCTTCCCTGAAGAGCAGGTGCTCGACCCAGCAGGGGAGGCTGAAAAGGACGCATCAGACTCCACGCCTTCTGCCAAATCAGCCTGCGAGCCACAAGACCACCAGCGTGGCTAGCGGGACCGAGCCGTGAGGGAGAAAGCTCTTCTCGGAGAGAGATCTCCCTGGAGAGGAGAGAAAGAAATACGGAGCACCGCGTTACACGCACCGGGAAAAGGAACCACCAAACGAGGGCTTTACCTGGGGAACGGGAGCCAGCTAAGCAAACAACACATCGGCTGCGTGTATTCCCCTCTGAAATTAATTGGGGCAAGCAGGAACACGCAGACAGAATTCTGCCTGCATATAAGCTCATGACTGCACAAAAAACACACACGAAGTGCTTACCTGAATGAGCAGAAGCTAATGTCGCTACCACTGCACAGCCATCTTGTAGCTTTCTGGTTTACGCATCCTCGCCTGTCTATGACATCACATATTGCCTATTGGCCAGATTTCATGGTGGACAATGCAGGGTTCCCAAAGCGTTATGACATAGCTCGAGTTCCAGAAGGGGAACTGTGGAATGTGATGTTCAAAAGGCACATACAAAGATAGACTTCTATAAACTCTGACCTGGAGCCTGCAGCATTGAACTTTGACGTGTTAGGTAAGCAGAATGCCCCGGGGTCATTGAAGATTGATGCCAAAGGGGAACCCAGACTCCAAGGGATCCTGACTAACTCGTCCATATGTGACAATTTGGGAATGAGAATATGTAGATTAGGTATAACTGTCCTAATCTATAATTGGTTTCGTAGTCATTATTAAGTGATGTCTAAAATAAATATCTACCTCTAGCCCTCAAATTAACTCCACCCACTCAATTCTGTGATCTAATAGTATGAGTTTTTTTCAATTCTACGTTCAGTAATAAGTTTAAAACAATATAAAACCTGATACCACTCCCAGGATATTTATTTATTTTAAATACTAAACACAGTTTAATTGTCTGTATTAATTCAATCACTGGAAACATTTATTAAAAGTTCTTCTGTTTTTCAGTCCCATATTCGTGAGAACAAGGTACTTCTTTTGCCTTCAGAACTGCCTTAATCCTTCGTGGCATAGATTTAACAAGGTACTGGAAACATTCCTCAGAGAATCTGGTCCATTTCGACATGATAGCATCACGCAGTTGCTGCAGATTTGTCAGCTGCACATCCATGATGCGAATCTCCCGTGCGAATCACATCCCAAAGGTGCTCTATTGGATTGAGATATGGTGACTGTGGAGGCCAATTGAGTACAGTGAACTCATTGTAATGTTCAAGAAACCAGTCTGAGATGATTCGCGCTTTATGACATGGCACGTTATCCTGCTGGAAGTAGCCATCAGAAGATGGGTACACTGTGGTCATAAAGGGATTTACATACCTTGGTTGTAACGAGTGGTTATTTGAGTTACTGTTGCCTTTCAGCTCAAACCTATCTGGCCAATCTCCTCTGACATCTGGCATCAACAAGGCACTTGTGCCCACAGAACTGCTGCTCACTGGATATTTTTTTTTTTTCTGACCACTCTCTGTAAATCCTAGAGATGGTTGTGCATGAAAATTCTATTAGCTCTGCAGTTTCTAAAATACTCAGACCAGCACCAACAACCATGCCACGTTCAAAGTGACTTAAATCACCTTTCTTCATCATTCTGATGCTCAGTTTGAACTGCAGCAGATGGTCTTGACCATGTCTACATGGCTAAATGCTTTGAGTTGCTGCCATGTGATTAGCTGATTACAAATTTGCATTAACAAGCAGTTGGACAGGTGTACCTAATAAAGTGACCGTATATGCACGATTAACTGCGCAAGCAAAAAAAAAAATAATTAAAAAAAGTGAGGCTGGCTTGACCGTGTATTTTCAAAGTGCGGCTGGCTTAATCGCAGTTGTGAAATTTATCACCAGTGACTGTAAAAGGTTGTAAAGGCAAACGGTCAATGTGACAGTCTGGGAGAAACCGGTGGAGGATTAAACTCTGATTCTGAACTCTGGTTTACCTGTAGGCTGGTCACTCGAGTTTAATTAACTGTATTTAATGCATTTCGGTTCACATCTGGTGATTATTCAGCACAAGTCGCTTATTGTGGATCAGTGGTGAAGCTCCGGATTTCTCACGATGCATTTCCAAGCTGTGTTCTGCATTCTGCTGAACACAGGTGAGCACTGACCTGAGCAAGAAGAAGAAGAAGAGTATAAAAAGTAATTACAGTGTAGCCTTATTCAGCATATTGTGTAGAGGGAAAACTAACAAAAACCTGTAAATGTACTATTTCTTTGGGTGTGGCTATAGCTTGCAGTTTCCTGCCTACAACTGGTAACACCTTCCCCCAACAACATCTTCATATTTTATTAATTTGGGCTTCGATTTCTCAACTAAGAGTTCTCTATTTATCAAGTGACATCAGGTCAACATGGCTGCTCACATTGTGAACAGTTCAGTAACTGTAACTGTACAGTGTTGCTGTTCTGCAGTTTCAGTCCATAATGTTGTATGAGAGTTTGAGTTTATTATAGTAGATCAGTTCCAATATTCAGTCAGGCTTGTAACTGTAAAAATGCTGTTAAAAGTGTTTTAAAAACACTTTTAAAAAAAGTGTTGATGTTCAAAATCTTGCATTTAAAATATTTAAATTAATAAATATCTGAAAAAATAAATTCTAGAGGCCAGAAAAAATATTAATAGCAATAACAATAATAAAAATGATGCAAATATCACTGCTAAGATTAATCAGCTCAAGTCGATTTTTGTGGATCAGTGGTTAAGCTCCAGATTTCTTGCAATGCAAAAACATTTAAATGTACTATTTCTTTGCAAACTTTGCATCCTCTCAATCTCTATGCCCCTATTACTCAAAACAACTATCTATGGAGAGAGAAAAAGAAAGAGAGAGAAAGAGAGAGAGAGAGAGAGAGAGAGAGAGAGAGAGAGAGAGAGAGATTATTATTGAAGAGTAAACTGATGTGTTTGTGTGCATGAATTCTTGTTACTTGTTTTACTATTGTGTTTCTGTGTTCCATATTTGTTTCTTCACACAGGAGTATCCTTTGGCCAGCAGCTGTTATTACCTGAGAGGATGGATATAAAAGTTGGGGAGAACCTGGTGATTACCCCAATCAGCATTCCTGATTCCTTACGTCTCCTCGCCAAATGGTACTATCACGGAACTATATTTCTTACTGAAATTCCCTCAGGAATTATAATACAGCCACCGTACACTGACAGAGCCAGTCTGAACACCAACACTTTAGCTCTGACTCTCAAAAGCCTGACTCAGAGTGATTCTGGACAATATGCTCTGGAAGTATTCACTGTTACAGAAACTTTCAGAGGTGTGACATCAGTGCAGGTGTTTGGTAAGTTTACAAAACTTTTTGTTATAACACTCTCAACTAAGAGTTCTCTATTTATCAAGTGACATCAGTTCAACATGGCTGCTCCCATTGTGAACAGTTCAGTAACTGTAACTGTACAGTGTTGCTGTACTGCAGTTTCAGTCCATAATGTTGTATGAGAGTTTGAGTTTTTATAGTAGATCAGTTCCAATATTCAGTCAGGCCTGTAACTGTACAAATGCTGTTACAAGTGTTTAAAAACTTAAATATATCTGTACCAGTCAGTCGATTAGAGCCTACAGTAATGGTTTAAAAAAACAAATGTTGTAAGTGAACTAGAAAACTATAAAACTAATATAGCAAACTTTTTATAAGTATAAAATTCATAAATTATTAGCATTGATTTCTTATTTTTAAATTTTTTTAACCATCTGTTTACTTCCGATAAATAGCAGACATTGCAAATGCTGATCTGAAGTATTGATGTTCAGAGATTTTCAGGAAAAACGGAAAATTGCTTAAATATTTTATATTTTATTTATATTTTATTTATATTTTATTTATATTTTATTGCTTCAATATTTTATATTTTATTATCTTAAATCTGGAGAAATAAGTTCTGAAGGACAGAGAAAATAATAATAAAAACAAAAATAATTATAAAAATGATACAAATATGACTGCTACAAATTACTTCTTATTTGTTCCTAATGTATTAACCACCATCTGCCACAGGTTTACGGTAAAGCTTATTTAAATTTTAAATCCTATTTGTCGCATAGACATTCAGAGCACGACATGTAATGAAACCCTTACTACATATATAACAATACATGTATACATATATAATACATAGATAAACTATTAAAAATACATGTGCATTGTCAAAAATGATCACTCTTGCGAGTGTTTTATACTGGAGCTCACAGCACTTCAGTTTTATTGTGTGTATACATGTGCCTTGTGCATCTTTTTTTTTTTGTTTGTTTTTTTTTGTTCGTCCCTACTTTTTATGGTTCATGAGCTTCATATACTTTTAAACCCCCAGCGCCAGTTGCCCATGTTACGCTCTTACCAAGTCAAACAGAACTGGTTGAATTCAACAGCACTGTGAGTCTCAGGTGCTCTGCGTCTGGCTCCTTTCTTGCATTTGTGTGGCTGAACAGAAGCTCTGAGGTAACAGCAGGGGATCGAGTTCAGTTAACAGACAGCAACAGCAGTCTGACCATCACCAATGTGACCAGAGGTGACAGAGGTCCATACCACTGTAAAGTGTCCAACTCTGTCAGCCAAGCGA
>MU551646.1:2800445-2818438 GCA_024362625.1 Silurus asotus | reverse complement strand
AAAAAATAAACTTGAAATCATGTGTGCCACAATTATTGGCACCCCTGATGTTAATACTTTGTACAACCTCCTTTTGCCAACAAGACAGCACTTAATCTCCTCCTATAACATTTCACAAGATTGGAGAACACAGAGAGAGGGATTTTTGACCATTCTTCTTTGCACAATCTTTCTAGATCATCCAGTGTCCTGGGTCCTCTCTTATGCACTCTTCTCTTTAGCTCGCCCCACAGGTTTTCGATTGGGTTGAGGTCTGGGGACTGAGATGGCCATGGGAGGACCTTGAGTTTGTGACTGCTGAACCACTTTTGTGTAGATTTTGCCACATGTTTTGGATCATTATCCTGCTGAAAGACCCAATGACGACCCATCTTCAGCTTTCTGGCAGAGGCCATCAGGTTTTTATTTAAAATATCCTGGTACTTCAAAGCGTTCATAATGCCATGCACCCTAACAAGGTTCCCAGGGCCTTTGGAAGAGAAACAGGCCCACAGCATCACAGATCCTCCACCATACTTCACGGTGGGCATGAGGTGCTTTTCGGCATACTCATCTTTTGTTTTACGCCAGACCCACTTAGAGTGTTTGTTGCCAAAAAGCTCAGTCTTAGTCTCATCTGACCAAAGCACACAATCCCAGTTGAAGTCCCAGTACAGCTTAGCAAACTCCAGACGTTTACGTTTGTGAGTGTTAGTGAGAAAAGGCTTTTTCCTTGCATGCCTCCCAAACAGCTTGTTGGCATGTAGAGAGCGTCTGATGGTTGTTTTGGAGACTCTGTGACCCCAAGATGCCACTCTTTGATGCAATTCTGTGACGGTGAGCTTGGGAATTTTTTTTACTTCTCTTACCATCCTCCTCACTGTGCGTTGTGGCAAGATAAAGTTGGGACCTCTTCCAGCCTTGTTTGTCACTGTTCCAGTTGTTTTAATCTTCTTAATGATTCCTCTGACTGTAGATACCGGCAAGTTAAGGCGAGTGGCTATTTTCTTGTAGCCATTGCCTGACTTATGAAGGTCGACACACATCTGCCTTACTTGAATGGGGTGTTCTCTTGTCTTTGCCATGTTGACAAATGGGTAAGAGAATTAGGCCTCTGTGTCACGTCATATTTATACCCCAGGGAAACAGGGAATCATGAATCACTAATTAAAAGTCCCTAGATACCCTGACCAACCTTATTCATAATTGTGGCACACATGATTTCAAGTTTTTTTTTATTTTTATAAATGTATGATTTTTTTTTACCACCAAAGTAATGTACTTAAATAAAAGGTTGGATTATTATTATTTTTTTTTATTTGGGTTCTATGTTGTTTTAAAAAAAAAAGGAGAATTTTTAGAAGTCCACGACCACATCTTAAACAGGGGTGCCAATAATCGTGGAGGGCACTGTAAATTAAGCAGTTTATAGTTTTATTATTGTTTGTGATAGAAGAGTATCTGCAAGAGTGAAAGGAAAAGTTTATAGGACTGCGGCAAAACCTGTGATGATGTATGGTTTAGAGACAGTAGCATTGAGTAAAAGACAGGAGGTGGAGCTGGAGGTAGCAGAGCTGAAGATGTTGAGATTTTCGTTGGGAGTAATGACGATGGACAGGATTAGAAATCATTTTATTAGAGGGATTGCGCATGTAGGACGCTTTGGAGACAAGGTGAGGGAGGCGAAATTGAAATGGTTTGGACATGTGGAGAGAAGGGACATGGGGTAAATCGGTAGGAGAATGCAGAGGATAGAGCCACCAGGAAGGAGGAAAAGAGAAAGGCCAAGGAGGAGGTTTATGGATGTGGTAAGGTAAGACATGCGGGTAGTTGGGTTGAAAGAGGCAGCTGTAGAGGACAGGGGGGTATAGAGACGGATGATTCGCTGTGGCACCCCCTAACGGAAGCAGAAGAAGGAAGTATGAAAATATATTTTAATGTCCATGTTTACAAAAACAGTAGTGTAGTTTGGCTGCTATTTGAGCTTTGTTGTTTGAGATAATATGGTAATGTACTGTCCACATCATCCTACTCAGATATAATTAATTTTTCTGTTAATCGCATGGTTAATTAAAACAGTTTTTAAAAATAAGGTGCTAGCATGAAGATTTGTATAACTTGTGGATTATTATTTTTGTTGTTTAATATTGATTGTATGAAGTTAAATATAGTAAAAAAAAAAAAATTATTATATCTTGATATGTTGTTGATAAGTCAGTAGCTGTGAAACTCATCACCTGGTTGTAAAATGTTGTAAAGGCGGATGGTGAATGTGTGGGAGAAACAGGTGGAGGATTAAACTCTGATAGTTTTCCTGTATGCTGATCACTCCTGCGTGTTTCTATTCACACTGGTTACAGACCTGCTTACCAGCTCGAGTTCAAGCAGCTGTATTCGGTTAATTTCGGGTCACATCGAGTGATTTATGAGTACAAGTCGCTTTTTGTGGATCAGTGGTGAAGCTCTGGATTTCTCCTGATGGATTTACACCCTATGTGCTGCATTCTGCTTCTGCTGACATGTACAGGTGAGCACTGAATTGAGAAAGAAGAATATAGGGAGTAATTATATTGTTTAAATGTAGAAAGTACACATTAATTGATCTAATTTTTAGCAACACTCCCCATAAGTACTCTTCAGCCTCAGTATTTGCAAATGATGTTAATGACCATTGCGTCATTGCTACAGTTAGGGACACTAAGTTACCGAAGTATAAGCCTCGTATTATTACAAGGCGATGTTTGCGGCATTTCACTCAACAAGGTTTTCTCTTTGATATAGCACTGTATGAATGGGGCAGGATTTTCCTTATTCCCGATGTTGAGTCTGCTTGAATTTTTTTTTTAATGAAGGTTTAATATCGTCTATCAATAAGCACGCCCCGTTTAAAAAATTCAGAGTTTAAGGTAGAAATAACCCTTGGTTTTTCTGAAACTCTATCTGCTCTTATTCGTGAGCGTGATGTTGCGTGGGCAATAACTAGACAATCCAACTCATGCTCAGATTGGATCTGTTTCAGGCAGCTTCAAAATTGATGTACAGCTACTATTAGAAAAGCTAAGGCTGATTATTTTATTGCAAATACTGCTAACTCAAATAATCCGAAGAACTTTTGGCAGAATATAAAACAGCTAAGAGGAAGTAAGGTTAGCTCTAATTTGCCTACATGTATAAAATATGGATTCCTCTAGTATTTTCATCTGGCGCTTTGTTTGACACTCAAAATAATACATGTCTGGATTGTAACAGACTTTAAGAATGCAGAAAGTCATTTAAAAAAGGAGGAGTTCACGTTTAAGAAAATTAAGAACTCAGATGTTTATAAAGCACTCAGATCACTGGACACAAATAAGTCACCAGGCCCTGAACATGTGGATCCCTTGTATCTGAAATTAGCTGCAGATATTATTACTTCCCCATTAACTTACATTTTTAATCTCTCACAAAATACTGGTGTTGTTCCGGAAATATATTAAAAGGGGGAGATCCTGCGGAGTTAGACAACTACAGACCAATTTCAAATCTTTGTGTTTTAACTAAGATTTTAGAACGTTTTGTTAGTGAACAGCTTACTTGTTATTTGAATACAAACAAAGTGTTGTCTATAAATCAATCTGGATTCTGCAAAAATCATAGTACCACTACAGCTGTTTTGAAAGTTTTAAATAACATAGTGGGTAATTTCTGTGCCTCTCTTTTTATTGATTTATCTAAGGCTTTTGACACGGTGGACATGACATACTGTTGCATAGATTGAAAAGTGTTGGTTTATCAAGTTACGTAATTTCTTGGTTTAAAAATTATTTAAGTGGAAGAACTCAATGTGTCCAAATTGAAAGATGTTTATCTGGTTCATTAGTTACTGCTTAAGGTGTTCCCCAAGGATCTGTGTTGGGGCCTCTTTTATTCACTATTTATATTAACAGTCTTGATCTTGCAATACAAGATGTTAATCTCCATTTTTATGCAGATGACACTGTCCTGTACTGTAGTGCTTCCTCTGTGCAGCAAGCTCTGTGTATTCAGTCACGGCTTTCTAATTTATAGCTTGTTTTGAATAGTGATAAACCTAAATATATGGTGTTTTCAGGTTTAAAGAAATTCAAAGGTAATTAGATTTCTCTTCAGACACTACAAGGTTCAATGATTAAATTAGTCAAAGAGTACAAATACCTTGGCATCATTGTTGATGATGCTTTATCATTTGGCTCTCTATTACTCAACTGAAGAAAAAAATGAAAATTAGGCTTGGGTTTTATTTTAGGAACAAGTTTTGTTTGTCATTTAATGCGTGAAAAAAAATTATTTTTGCTACTTTTTTATCTGTACTTGATTATGGTGACGTAGTATATCAGTTTGCTTCAATCTCTATTCTCTCTACCTCAGATGCTGTTTATTATGGTGCCCTATCATGGTTTATCTGTGCATCATTGTACCTTGTATAAAAGCGTGGGCTGGCCCTCTCTGTTCAGTAGGAGAAAAATTCACTGTAAATGTTTTTAAACTTTGTGAAATGTAATTGTTTTAACTGTGTTTGTGATGTGTAAGTCTGTAACTGAATGTATTGCTGTTCATCTTGGCCAGGTCACTCCTGTGAATGAGATTTTTAATCTCAGTGAGTTTCTACCTGGTTAAATAAAGGTAATATAAATACAATGTAGCTGTTAGGCGTGGCACGGAGGCATAAGCCGGAGTAACGTCAAACAGAAACTTTATTAGAACAAAGACAGAGCCAACACAAAACACCCGTGCAGTTCGGGACAATCCGGCAAACGGAAGTTCAAATATATTACCCACGGCACGGCGCGGCACGGAGGGAAGCGACGGGGAAGCGTCGGTAGTCCGAGGTGGGTCAGGGAAGCCAAACGCGGCCGTGGAGTGAGCGAGGAGTCCGGGTGAAGACGGCACGCAGCGGGAGAAGCACAAACGCGAACACTCAGCAGGAACCTGCACGACCACGCATGAACGTTCAATAATGGACCCTGAATGTGGGTGAGTGAGTGGGTGATATGGTGGCAGGTCATGAGTTGATTATGCGCTTCAGCTGTGTGCGCTCCCAAGCGCGCAGCGGCAAAGGCAGCCTCTGAAGGAGGCGTGGCAGGCGGATTCCTGACATCCCCCCTGGCACCGGACGCCCCCAAGCCGCCAACAGCCCGGTGGGCCTGGGCACTCGGAAGAGGGCCCCTTCATTTCTCCAGGGTCGAAGGGGGCCCGGCCGGAACCGTCACGGAGCCAGGACGGAACACAGCCCCACGCAGGGGCCAGGAACAGGGTGAAGTCCACGGCGCAAACCCCGGGCGGAGAGACATCCACCACGGCGACCTGGAGCAGAGCGGTGCCCTCAGCGAAGGCTGCAGGCAGCGCGACGAAACCTTGGCGGAGACAGGAGGCGGAGAGATGACCCCTGCAGAGACCCGGAGCAGAACGACGCCCTCGGCGGAGACAGGAGGCGGGGAGACAGGAGGCGGAGAAACAGCCCGGTGGGCCCGGGCACTCGGAAGAGGGCCCCTTCATTTCTCCAGGGCCCCTGGAGAGGCCAGGAACGGGGTGAAGTCCACGGCGCAAACCCGGGGCGGAGAGACATCCACCACGGCGACCTGGAGCAGAGCGGTGCCCTCAGCGAAGGCTGCAGGCGGCGCGACGAAACCTTGGCGGAGACAGGAGGCGGAGAGATGACCCCTGCAGAGACCCGGAGCAGAACGACGCCCTCGGCGGAGACAGGAGGCGGGGAGACGACCCCTGCGGAGACCCGGAGCAGAACGACGCCCTCGGCGGAGACAGGAGGCGAAAAGACGACCCCTGCGGAGACCCGGAGCGGAGCGACGTCCTCGGTGGAGAGACGACCCCAACGGAGACCCGGAGCGGAGCGACGTCCACGGAGGAGACAGGAGGCGGCGAGACGACCCCTGCGGAGACCCGGAGCGGAGCGACGTCCTGGGCGGAGACAGGAGGCGGAGAGACGACCCCTGCGGAGACCCGGAGCGGAACGACGCTCTCGGCGGAGACAGGAGGCGGAGAGACGACCCCTGCGGAGACTCGGAGCGGAGCGACGTCCTCGGCGGAGACAGGAGGCGGAGAGACGACCCCTGCGGAGACCCGGAGCGGAAGGACGCCCTCGGCGGAGACTGGAATCGGCTGTAGGTCCTCGGCGGAGACCTGATCTACCTGAGGTAGATTTCTCTGGTACCAGTACTTAATTTTTTTTTTAACATTTTACTTTTACTCATTACATTTTCTTTTACACAAATATCTGTACTTCCTCTACTTCTTACGTTTTTAAACCAGACCTGATACTTTAGTCAATCTATTTGGTGAAATATCAATAATTTTTTTTTTAGGTTTTCAACCCATAAACCAATTTCTTGTTGTTGGCTGCTTTTTCAATCTACCACTAGTGTATTATTTTCTGGCTTTTACACACCACAGACGTGGACTAGTTTACGAAGCTCACAATGAGGAGGCAGAAGGTAACAAAACATCTGGGGTTAACGTGTTCATTACGTACATTCTTTACATACATTATTTACTATAATAAAAATGTCCAACAAAAAATGTTTTTAATCACTAAACATTTGTTTTAATAATGCAGCAAGTTTTAAATCAAGCACCAAAATCCACCATGGCACAATTAATCCTCTGGGGTCAACAAATGCCCCAAATAAATTTAAAGTCTTTTTTGATTGTACAGATAAGAGCAATACATCATTCCAATTTATAAGGGGTGTTTTTTTATTTTTATACACTTATAATAAAAACAAAATGCTGTGGTTTTGTAAAATAAAGAAAGCATACATGAGCTGCGTCAACAAAAGTTTGGGAACGAGTGTCCAATCAGGCCAGACTGACCAGTCCCTGCCTAGTGTGGATAGGCACAGCTAGGCCGGAGAACAAAGGAGGCAGGAGTGGCTCTAAGGTCAAGGGTATAGAACCTGACAAAGGTCATCAAGTTGGACCAGCCCTAAGAGGCGGCCAAACCCCGAGTGGAGTGAGCTCTGACCCTGAAATGTGCGAGGAGACTCATAAGAGGATGAGATGGCATCCACAATTGACCTGCTGAGGGCCTGCTTGTTCGTAGGGAGCCACTTTTTATAGGGACAAACAGCTGCTTTGACTTTCTCCACAGCTTTGTTCTGTGGATGTATGTGTAAGTGCTTGCACTGGACACAGCCACCCCTTTAAAATTCAGTGTTGAGCCAGCGCGGTCAATATCACATTGTTCAGAGGTGTTAATGTTCAACAATAGATTAAATAAAAAGGGACAAGAGTAACCATGACAAACTATAAATCATTCTAAAGGTCTAAGCCTCAAGCAACATTTTTAGATCACTGTTTTTCAACCGAAAATGTAAAATGAATGTATTGGCTGAATTTGTGTAAGTAGTACACACCAACAACATGCATAAAAAAATGCAGTACTTACACTATGATTGTAATAACGGGTCACAAACGCATCCACTGCTGCAAATCCCGGTTTATTTGAAAAGATAAGGGTCCACTAAACATTATGACGTAAAGCATTTTTGGTCCAATTAAACAGTAGCGTTGTAATTTAGATGGTTATTCTTGGTAATACTTCGGCGGGTGTATTGTTTGTATGTGTTTACGAATAACTTTTGCGTAAAAAAACAACATCTTGGTGGTAAAAAAAAAATATGGCAAATGAGAGCACGCAGTAAAAAAAAAAAAAAAAAAAAAACAGTCAATCAGGGGTGGAATCACTTCATCAACTATACCTTGTTATCTTTTGGAGCAATATCAACTTTAAATGGTTAAAGCCCAGAAGTCACTGCCTATGCCTTGGTTAAAATCCAGGAGAGACGGGGCCACGGCAAGGGCAGAGGGATGATGCAGCACTCAGGGAGAGGTAGCCGGCTAGCGTCTCTTTAACCCGGGCCATCGCCCCACAGCCACACTCTTTCAGCCCCACAACATTAGCGTAGAAGGAGACATCTCTAGAGGCGAGCTGTTCCAGGACCTGGAAACCTTAGTGAGCAGATGCAGGAAAAAAAAGGCAGACCTCGGCGTAGAGGCAGGGCGCAGAAAGCGCTCGTCCAGCTTACGCTGCTTCTGCTTCTCCTCTGGCTAAGCTAATACAGGATTGGCATCAGTATATATATTTATATATATATATATATATATATATATATATAAATATACACACACACACACACACACACACACACACACACACACACACACATATATATATATATATATATACTGGAGATCAAAATAAGAGAACAATTTATAAACAATTGAACAATTTTAAAATAATGTCATCTTCAATGCTCAACAGTTGAAGGAGTTTTTGTCCTGTCTATACCATGCTACCAGAACACCTTTTCCAGAAAATAACTAAGACATTTAAAAAAAAAAAAAACATTATTTTGCAGGAAACACACTGATCAAAATTGGAGAACACTTGCAGATACCTCCCAGTTATTGGTGTTAATCTGGCACCTGGTGCTAATTTCCTCGATTATCTGTCAACCCCTATTTTACTGGCAGCCTAACTTCCAGTTTCACTGACTCTGCAAGATGGTGGGCCGTTCTAAAGTGACTGAAAGCCTCCGGCAGCAGGTTGTAAAGATGAAGGCCAAAGGGATGACCCCATCAGCCATAGCAAGACAAGTTGTTTGTTCCAAACCTGTGATTTCAAGTATATTAAATCTTTACAAATCATCACAAACTCATTCAAGTCTGCCAAGAAGGCTGGTCATCTACGGAAGACAATAACAAGAGAGGACAGGATACTGCGGAGGATCTCAATTGGCAATCGTTTCCACACTGCAGCTGGAATTGCTCACCAGTTCAGCGCTGAACAGTGTCTCGACATTTAAGAGCATTCGGACTGAAAGCCCACTCTGCAGTGACCAAACCTCTCATTAGCAGAAAGAATCAAAAGGCTAGACTAATCTTTGCTGATGAGCTTTGCTGTTGTGTGGACAGAGAAGAACTGGTCCAAAGTTCACTTTAGTGATGAAAGCAAGTTTAATTTATTTGGGTCCGATGGAAAACATTATGTTCGGCGACAAACTGAAGAAAGACTGAACCCAAAGTGTGTAAAGAAGTCAGTTAAAAGTTGAGGAGGAAGTGTCATGGTTTGGGGCATGTTTTCTGCAGCAGGAGTTGGGCCTCTACATGGCAGAGTGAATGCAAATGTTTATCAGAACCTTCTTCATCAACATATGGTTTCTTCTCTGCGTTCATGCAGGACAACGCTCCATATCACACAGCAAAACGGGTAAAGCAGTTCCTTGAAACTGAAAACATTAAAATAATGACATGACCTGCCCAGAGTCCTGATCTCAACCCAATAAAGAACCTCTGGAAAATCCTTGGTGACAAAGTTATGGCCAAGAAACCCACTACAGTCACCAAACTGTGGAGGAGACTGGAAGAACAGTGGACCAAAATCACACCAGAGCAGTGTGAGAGACTATTGCTGTCCTGTGGCCCCAGATGTGCTGAAGTCATTCAGAGCAGAGGCCTGTACACTTCCTACTAATTGCTGACTGTTGTAACATTCAGAAAATCTTGTTGTAATCTTTTTCCATGCTACCGTCATTGTTGATCCCCAATTTTGATCAGCGTGTTTTCTGCAAAATAATGTTTTTTTTTTAAATGCCTTAGTTATTTTGTGGAAAAGGTGTTCTGGTAGCATGGTATAGACAGGACAAAAACTCCTTCAACTGTTGAGCAGTGAAGATGACATTATTTCAGAATTGTTCAATTGTTTATAAATTGTTCTCTAATTTTGATCTCCAGTCTATATATATACAGACACTCCCCACTTTACAAACTTTAATGGATACGAACAAACCTGTACTCAAAGCAAAATTAGTTTGGAATTGAAAAAAAAAAAAAACTGAGGAGAGCCTCCAATAGCTAGTCGTCGACCATAATGAGTCTACATGATGCACTGGACTAGGGCGAATACAATTTTTTTTAAAGTAAACTTTTCTTTTTTTATTACTTTTAAAAAAAAAATTCGTATTTAATACAAAATATTGTATACGGTATTCCGATTACAGTGGAACCCGGTTATCTCGCCCTCGGTTAACTCGACAACCCTATTAGGTCGAAGTTTTTGAAGTGGAACCGCCAAATTCTCACTTTTTCTAAGCATTATTTATCGGTTATGTCACGGAACCCTAATATCTCGAGCACAAGGGGGGAAAAATTAGAAATTTTAAAGTCAGTTATGTCGATCGGCACTGTGCAGCCGCAGAAGAACTCGCGAAAGTGGCGGAAAAATCTAACCTTACAGCTGCTACAGGTGTTTGTATTGTATACTGGTGGATCTCTGCTGTTAGTAAGTGCACATATGCATTTTTTTGTTAAATGTTATGCGATGAACGGGAGCGTGGAGCAGGGTAAGGAGCACGGCTCTCTCGGTAAGGAGCGACGTGCGCGCTTGGTAAGGAGCACGGCTCTCTCGGTAAGGAGTTGAAGCCGGGAGCTTCAGAGAAAGCGGCTGAGAAAGCACCTGCCATGCCCCCTTCGGCCGTTCACGTTTGAGACTTTTCTGTCCCGTTTTTGGTTTCAGGTGTGGTTTCGGACCTTCCCGGGTTTTTTTATTTTTTTTTTTTGAGCGATCTGTGTGTTTATAATGTTGGAGAATATAATAAAGGTTTGTACGGAGAATGGACGGTGGTTTGTATTGTATACTGGTAAATCTCTGTTAGTAGGTGCACTTATGCCTTTTGTTGTTAACAAACATATGTACATTTTTATAGCATGCCTTCATCAAACAAATCACAGCAACGCTGTTGTGTAAAAAACCCTCCAAAAACACGTGCATGCACATTCTCATTTATCAACGCACATCATGTACATAAAGAAATTTCAAGCATGTTAATATATTGCCGCCATTTTGATTTTTGTTTATCTCGATGCTTTTTGGCGACCCCCTAACACATCGACATAACCAGGTTCCACTGTATTTCAATTTGTTTTAGTATATTTTATTGTTTATTTGATAGTATTTATCAATGATCTTACATCATTAGGAGATATGCATATTCAATAACGAACACAGTAACAATTTACAAACAAATTAATAGAACAAACGTTGTTCGTAACGTAACTCGTTGGTAAGATGGGGAGCGTCTGTATACACTTACCGATCTTCAACCGATACTACCTGATCTCTCTGGCAGACACAGACACGCACAGAGTGTTCCTGGAACAAACAGAAGCTAGCATTTGCTTCACCACATCTTCGTTTGTAGCTTCCTGGATAGGAACCTAATGCATAAAATCTATTGAGTCTTGCTATACATATAACATCTCTGCTATAGGCCCATGTATACTGTCTGATCTAAGTATTCATGTTCCTATAAATGTCACACAAATTTAATGTTCTGATCAGATCAGTTTTTCAGAGGCAAATATGTGGTTTTAAGTGATTCCTATAAAAATTTATAATTTTCTGTAGAATTAAACCCTTCACCTAGAAGCAAAATCTCTAAATTTAATTTCTAAAGTTTTTAAAAGTAGTGCTGATTTTTGTTTCTTTCGGCCCCCTTTGTATGTGCAGAAATATTTTAAAGGATATTTCTGTGTTTTCAAACTTCGCTTTTACTTTCAAGAGGCATCCTTTTATCTATTTCTTACATTTTGTAAGAGGTTTGGTAGTAGGTATTTTTTAAATAAGAATTATTAATTAAATACTACTCCACTTGTAGAGGACATGTGACTTAAAAGTATTTGTCCATCCCATTGTATTTTCCAGTAAACTTTATTTTTAAGATCACTATGTGATTCCTTAATAAACATTAAAGCAATTTTTCTGCTTTATAAATCATTTTTACAAAAATTATCTTTTGACTATCTCTAGCACCATTTAAATTAAGGGTTCCAATATTTATATATTTAATACTAAATGAAAAGTTTTTTGGAAAATTAGCATCTAAAACAGCTAGAGCATATGTGTCAAACTCAAGGCCTGATGTACAAGTATATCCGGCTCGCCAGATCATTTTATATAGATCTATTATTATTGTTATTAATGGCCCAGCGGTATTAGGCACTGATAACACACGAACTACAGATCCCATAATGCAGCGCTTTAGCTGCCTTGCTGAATGCTAGGCTACCTGGGAACATTCCTGTGTCAATCAAGTGAAGATTTTGTTGATGTATACAACCCTACTGTAAAGTATACAATAGTAAACTAGCCCCTCACAATGGCAAAGAGAAAGTTGATTCTAAAAACAGAGCCTTTTAAAAGCAATGGAAGGCTGAGTATATGTTTACTGACATTGCTGGTAAACCTGTGTCATATTTATTGAGCTAATGTGGCTGTAATTAATTAATTTTACCTAAGACGGAACTACGAGACAAAACATCAGGATAAGATGAAAAACCTGAATGCAGAGCAGAAGATTCAAAAAGTAGAAGAGTTAAAGTAAAATCTGACATTTTAGCATTTTTAACCAGAGCAAAATCACAAAGTGAAGCTGGTGTGAAAGCAGAGAAAAATAAGCCGGTTATTTACCTAGGGAGAGTTTCTGAAGAGCTGCATGATGAAGGTGTGCGACGTCTTGTGTTTGACAGGAGATATTTTTATGGAGAGCAAAATATTTTAAAGTTATTTAAAGTTTAAGTTGATTTATTCTGGAATAATATTCCTGTCTTTTTTTATTCATATTTATATTTTAAAAAAACATTTAGTGTTAATGTGTTCAATAAATGTTTTTCCTGTTTGGCCCGCGACCTAGTTTTGAGTTTTGGCAACCTGTGCAATTGAGTTTGACACCCCTGAGCTAGAGATATGATGATTCCTGTCAGAAAAAAAAAAGGATTTATACTATACAATGCTTTTTATTTTTCAACATTTGTCTTTACAGAGCCAGTAAACTTCCTTATTTAAATAGGCATCTACTTGCATTAGTTTTTACATCATTAATGGAGCTTGTACCATCAGGAAAAATAATCTTCAACCTGTACTTCTGGTAGCCCTTTAGTCTCAAGTAGGAATTAGCAGATCTCCCCAGCATTGTACTTTAAACTAATTTTAACTGATTTTCAGATTCATTTTGTGATGATAAGAACAGTCTGATGTGTTGGTGTCTGATGAATCGCCATTGGTATCAGACACAATGCTTTCGTATTCACGTTTCCTTTTTTCTTTTGTTTATTTGTCTTGCTGCAACAAAGTTGTTTTCTTTTGGTGGGGACTTTGAAAACTGGTTCTTTTTCTGGATCTGTCTCACTGTTGTGATCTAAACTTTCATATTTTACAAAAAGAGGGACATTTGAGATGATGATTTTGATGTGGGGCTGCTAAGTGGAAACACAGCTACTAGGGCAGGGGTGGCCAATCCGCGGCTCGCAAGCCGCATGCGGCTCTTTGGCTGGTTTTATGCGGCTCTTACGTTCCTTTCGAAGTTTGTGTGTGTTTGATTTTTAATGTGTGTGTTCGCTTGAGTTTAATACGGTATTTTTAAGACTTAAATGAACTTGCCCCTACTGGGAAACTTTGCGGTATATCAGACCTTGGCATTAGGCCAATCATAAATTACAGGCGATGCACAGAGAATTTTCGGAAATACCTAAATCACGAAACAACACGGCAGAAACACAATTGTAATGACACAATAAAAAAGCGCAGCAGCACACGGTTATCTGGATAAGAGCAACATGTCTGCGGTGTGCGGAGAGCGATTTACAAAACATGCAATGCTGAAATTTCAAGAGGGGGTGTATCTGCAAAGAGTTTCTCCAAGTCGGGTTTAATTTATCACCTGAAATCCAAACATCCCGATTGCCATTCTAAATATGAGAAGAACGCGGCACAGAAAAGTAAAGTCAATCCGAGCATGTACGCTCCGTCTGTAGAGGATGTTTTTAAAATGGCAGGAAAGTTTTCAAACTTCCTGACTTTATGAAACTTTATGCCTTTTCCAAAGCAAAAGGCATAACACAAAAATTATATATTTCATTGCCTTTTGAATGTAATTTTTATTTCGGTGCATCCCTAAATATTATCGTTGGTGTGGCCCTCTGACACAATTCAGGTTTCTCATGTGGCCCCTTGTAAAAATTAATTGCCCACCCCTGCAGTATATTCATCTCACGCACATGTGCATTTGATGAAAATACCGTATTGAACTCAAGCGAAGTGAACACGCACATAAAAAAAACAAAACACAAAGTCCTTGTTTTCTACTCTGAAACACGTGAAATCAAAGCATCCATCTGTTATGACTGACACCCATGTGAAAGAATTGCTTCGAGTGGCAACAACGAAATACGAGGCAGATTTGAAGGGAATTGTTCAAGGCAAGGAATGCCAAAAGTCCCACTAAGTAACATGCATAGTAAAAGAAAAACGCTATTGTAAATTATTATATTTTTGTTTGTGGACTTGGTTAAACAGAGTTTGTGTATGTGAGACAGTGCAGTGTTCACTGTTAAAAATGACTGTCCTGTGGTCTTAGAACTGTAGGAGTCCATTTCCGTCATTATATTGGTGTGTGACATTTACAATAAATCTGGAACCATGGCATTGTTTATCCTAGAAGCCGAAATTATGTTAATATGACCCACTACATCTCCTTCTGCTTGAGAACATTCCTCTACACTCACTTTATACACCACCTTCACTCCATAACCTCAGGTAAAGCCTTTACAGCTCATCCTGCACAATCCTATTGCAGAGTCTAAACACCAGCCAAACTCTAATCTATCTGCTATTTACAAACTCCACAAAAAACATATACAAAGATGTACAAAAAGTAGGAGAAGAAAGAGCTCTGCCCACTCCCTCCCTACATGCACTTGACAGAGAGAGAGAGAGAGAGAGAGAGAGAGAGAGAGAGAGAGAAAGAGAGAGAGAGATTTGAAGAGTGTATTGATTTGCCTGTGTGCATGTGTTACTGTCGCTTAGTTGTTTTGTTGTGTTTCTGAGCCTGATATTTATTTCTTCACACAGCTCTATCCTTTGGACAAGATCTGGTATTACCAGAGAATATGGAAAAACAAGTTACTGAGAATCTAATGATTATCCCAAAGAGTATTCCTGCTCCTCCATATATTTTAATAAAATGGCAATTTAATGGGATCAACATCCTTTATACAACTGCTTCTGGAGTTGATTTACAGCCACCGTACACAGACAGAGCCAGTCTGGACACCACCACTTTAGCTCTGACACTCAGGAGCCTGACAGAGAGTGATGCTGGACTGTATGCTCTGGTTGTAGACACTCTTTTAGGAAGTCTCACAGGTGTAACCACAGTGCAGGTGTTCGGTAAGTAAACCTTTCACTTTATGTGGCTAGGACAGTTTTCTTTAGTCATTAGCTCTGTGCTCTGTATGTAGCTTTATGTTGTGTGATGTAGCTCTATGTTCTTTTATCTAGTGTTCTCTCATTTCACTATGTACTGCGTCAGCTTTATATAGCTGAAATGACAATAAAAGCTACATGGCTTGAATATCGTTCCTTTGACTGTATGGTTAAAAATTAACTGAAACAGTGATTATTATTTAAAATAATGAGAGCTAATACTTTTGGTACAGTGATTGAGATTTGATAGTAAAATAGCATTCAAATCTTACATCTACTTGTGTGTACCTGAACCCTGTGTTATGTTTCTACCCCCAGTACCAAGCTCCTATTTTACCCTATTAACCAGTAAAACAGAGCTCTCTTAATTCAACAGCACAGTGAGTCTCAGGTGCTCTGCATATTAATTAAGATTTTAGTTTTAGTAATTTCCTTATAAACCACAAAATTTGCAGTGTACAGTGTAAAAGATTTTCCCCCCTTGTGCTGAGTGTTGCATGCCAGAGCTCACATGCACATGCTGACTTGCAGCTCTTCAGTTTTATTCTGTGTATACATGTCTTGTGTGTCTTTGTTTTGTTATTTTTTTTTGTTATGTGTATCATGGTTTATGAGGTCTGTGTTACTTTTAAATCCCCAGTGCCAGTTGCCAATGTTAAGCTATTACCAAGTCAAACAGAACTGGTTGAAATCAACAGCACTGTGAGTCTCAGGTGCTCTGCGTCTGGTTCCTTTCTTACATTTGTGTGGCTGAACAAAAGCTCTGAGGGAACAGCAGGGGATCGAGTTCAGTTAACAGACAGCAACAGCAGTCTGACCATCACCAATGTGACCAGAGGTGACAGAGGTCCATACCACTGTAAAGTGTCCAACACTGTCAGCAAAGGAGCAAGTTCTCCAATAAACCTCACTATTCACTGTATGTCATTTCATATCATGCAACTTATTAATGATTCTTTGGTTTTTCAAAAAGAATATGCATGATATACCTGGTCTTTAGAAGACCATGGATGGCTCTAAAACTCAAAAAATGGATTGTTCTTTGCAGATGGTCCAGAAAATGTTACTGTCAAAGCAGATCCAGTGGGACCCATTTACAGAGCTTGGTCTAACGTCATACTGACCTGCTCAGCTGAGTCCAGCCCTGCTGCTGAGTTTCAGTGGGCTGTGAATGGATCAGCACTTGGACAGATAGGACAAGAGCTCAAAATGAAAAACATTCAGAGCAATCAGAGTGGCAATTATACCTGCATTGCTTATAACAGAAAGACCCTGAGATATTCCACTTCTCAACCTATCAGCATCATTGTACTAGGTGGGTTAAATTGTAATTACTGAATTTATGCAGAAAAGAAAAATTTAGATTTTTCATTGCTGCTGGAATTCCTGTAGCTTAGTTTATCCAACCACAGAAGAATGAAAGTCTACACAAAAATTTTTTTTATAAATTAAAAATCGTTGATGGATTATTCTGTTTACAAATAACAGAAAATCGAATGAAATAATTTATTGAACACAAAGGAGTTTACCCACTATACACAACTAAAATTTGTATTATTTGTGTACAAAAAGCATTATATAAGAAATAAACCATAATGTGGTATGTGGTTCAGTGATAACCAGAGCCACCTGTGAACTGACACTCCACACTCCTTAGATAAATGTTAAATAAATGCCACTTTAAAAAAAACATATCTTACTATATTAATAATGTTGAAAATAGAATTTTTCTATTGGGCTTATCCCTGGGTAAGGTGATGTACCTGGTATAAACCTGTCACTCACTTAAATGACTAATTAAAGAAAGAAAAAAAATAATAATAATAAATAAATAAATAAATATATATATATATATAAAATGACTGAAAATAACCATTTCATAGTCAGTGATTAAGACAATGCATGTGATAATGACAAATTGCAAGTATAAGCATAAATATGTATAAATGACATTTTTCAGTCAGAGATGTAAAGTTATTTATTTTAATATAATTAGTAGAGAATTATATAAAAGTCACCTTCGGGAGTCCATCCAAATCTCCAGAACCTAAAGTAGTAAATAAAAACTTGATTTTAGTGGACCGTGTTAAAATGATCACTGTAAACTGTAAAGATGAAGTGATTTTACCTCCATTCATATGCATGGGGTCCATTCCAGCCATCGCTCCTAGAGGACCCTCTGAGCCTGGACCTATGGGAAACTACACAATGGCAGGCACACATTAAGCTAGTGGATGTGGATGGATATTTAACAGTCAAGTATATAAAGTGATCAATACAAAAATCATTTGATTGGAATTACATTGGATTTTGAGTCAATAATACTAGTTTCTGTCCTTACATTGGTTCTCCCTCCTCCACCTGAGTTCATCATAGTGTACAGGTTTTCACTTGAATTGTTGGAGTCTGAAAAACAGAGATATTACTGGTTAGTAATACTATTGCTGTTGCTAGCTAATTAGTGTTCAGAAGTGGTTCATCACCTGCAGGACTTGGAACAATTCCAGGGGTTCCTGGGGGTCCGCCTCCCTGAGGACCCTACAAAAAAACAGCATAAAGTTCCAGTTCTTCTGCAGCACATCCCTCTCCTGAACAAATAAAGCTAAAATAAATTGTTCATAAAACTAGCTTCAATTAGATTCAATGATATACTGAACATGAATAAATAGGGTTAAAGAGGCAGTTTTCTTATAAAGTTTGTTTAAATACCATCGCAAAT
>MU551646.1:2697523-2792752 GCA_024362625.1 Silurus asotus | reverse complement strand
ATATATATATATATATATATATATATATCAAAATGTATTTTATTATGATATAGTCAATATTATTTATCCATTCATGGTATAGGTGTCAATCACCAGGTTAAAGCCAAAATATAAACAGGACAAATACTTGTATATAATTTTACAACTTACAATTTCAGTACACTTATGGATAAATAATATCCAAAATAAAATTTTACAATATTTTACAAAAATAATATCTAGAATAATTACTATTAATTCAATACACATTTTATTAAATTGATTAAACCAAGTAATCAATAAAATTGGCACAAGTTTACACTGTTTGTGTGTGTTTTATATTTAATATTAAAATATTTAAAAAAGATATGATCTACTCGGCTGCTCATTTTTTTTCAGCATCTAACAAATGTCTTTATTTCTTTCATCTATGCGCAAAACAAATCTTATTTCCGGGCCAAAGTGAGCGCAGCCACATTGACACTGTGCAATCTTTTTTTTTTTTATATACCCCTGGCATTGTTGTGTGTATGTTTTCAAGTTTAATAATAATAATAAAAAGTATGAAGTGGAGACTAAACAAACTTGTGGTGTGTGTGTGTGTGTGTGTGTGTGTGTGTGTGTGTGTGTGTGTGTGTGTGTGTGTGTGTGTGTGTGTGCGTGTGTATCAGTCTTCTCTGACAAAGATTCCTAAACCATTTTCTGATTACTATATGTTTTTATTTAATAAAGAGACAGTTGGAGTTGGAGAATCACTCTCTGCAGGAGCTGTATCTGGCATTGTTATTGGGGTTTTATTAGGTGTTTCTGTAATTGCTGGGTTGATTTTCTACTTCACCAAAGCAAAAAAAAAGTAAGTAAATTGAACTCTCAATTAAAAAAAACAATTGGTAATCCATATATATGTAGTATTTAAGTTTTTAGTTCTCCAGTTTTTAGTTTAGCAACTATCACTATATATTTGTGATTTATACATATAAGTGATTGGAAGTTCAAATCTTAATCTGCCACTGATGAGCCTTTAAACAAGGCCCTTAACTGCTCAGTTGTGTAAATGAGATAATTATGCCACTCTGGATAAGTGGCTCATCAACATCCAGGTCGCACCACAGTCCAATAAACTTTCCCTTTCACTCTTACAGATACCCTTCTAATACAAGCTATTTCTTAATTCTGCATTAAAAAAAATAAGAATTTGAAAACTCTAAATTATTTGTTAATTACATATTAATTACATTAATATAATAAATATAATTAATTACATAGCACCGTGAAACTACACAAACAACATAACAAATAAATACGACTCATATACAAACAAAATGCTATAAATAAAGTTCACATTTACAGAGAAACATATTAAATATAAATGATAAAGTAAATGAAGACAATATGAAACAATTAATTAACTAGCAGACCTCAATGTTTAACATGTACATGCTTAAAGGCTCATAGGACTTTGAAATAGCCTCTGTTTACTGGAAAACACATATGTATATGGACTGTACAGGAACATGAATCTTCGCTCTTCTTTGCTGAACTAATTACCATAATTTCCGGACTATAAAGAGCACACTTATATAAGCCGCACCCACTGAATTTGACAAATATTTTTAATTTGAACATAAATAAGCCACAACTGTCTATAAGCCGTCTACACTGAAACTAATGAACTTTACACAGGCTTTAACGAAAGACACTAAATGCAATATGTTGCGCTTCTATTATTCTCTGAGGAGTTTTTTTTTCATCGGCGTGCGCCACCGGTGGAAGTTTTTCTCCCGTGAGTTGCGTTTTTCCTTTTCCATTAAGAAATTTCATTGGTCTAATGTTATGTCACTCAGTTTTTTGGCTTGAAGTTTGTGAAACCTGGAAAAACCCAGGAAAAATCTATAAATCAGCCGCTTCGTTGTTTAAGCCGTGGGGTTTAAAACGTGGGAAAAAAGTAGCGGCTTATAGTCCGAAAAATACGGTACATCTGCTTTACTCCCCCTACTGCATAACCTAACATGCTCAAGAAACATGCTGAAACATGTAACATCCTCAAGAAAAATTTAAAGTGACACAACCATATACGGTCATTTACAAAATCCATTTAAGATTTAGGTCACATTATTGCTATCTATCTAGCAAAGAAAAGAACTCTTACCTGAATAACTGTATTATCTGGTGTACATTTTCTAGGCCGAGAACAATCTCTAAAGAAAATACACAGAATACCGGTATGTGTGAAGATTATAATCATAGTCTTTTAGGATATTATAATTTCTGCAACTGTATTATTCTTGATGTATGACATTGTATGTTCAAACGGTAATTGTATCACATTTCTTTAATTTTGCTATAGAATATAAAGGCTATAGAATATATATATATATTTCCTTTTCATGTTCATCCTTTTCAGGAACAGATAATGAATATGAACAAGTAAGTCCTTTATATTTATTGGATTTATATATTGGAATTAATTCAGAGTTTATTAGAGAGATGACACATGTAGGACAGTTCTACCCTAATGGTAGAAGCCGAAAGATGATGATATTGGAATTAATACTAAAAGGAATAAAAAAATCAAGACTACTGTATATCCTGCATGATTGATGGGGTGGGACACAAAAACCTATACTTATACTATACAGTAATATTATCTTTAATACAGTCTGTTTTTTCCCACCAGTAAAGCTCTAATAAATGAATGTGGAAATGTATGAAGTCATTTTGATTCTGCACTATTACTACACAAAAATATCTAATTTAGATACTTGTTGCATTTAAACCTCTACAGCAGCATTAGATTTTTTACAGCATGTAGAAGCCTTAGTCAAGTCTGTGTGTCAGGATTATTGGCATCTGCAGTTCCCAACAGCCACAAGATCAGTCACATGATATTGGAAGCTGATTGTCTTTCTCTGTTATTAACACTCGTATAAAGCTTTATTTTATTTTCCATCATGTAAGGAGGCATATGAACAAACAAAAATATTTGCATACACCCAAATAAACAAAACATATAATAATTAAAAATAAATATGAAAACTAGAACCTTGAACAAGACTGACAAAGAACAATGGCGACAACCATGAAAACACCAATGTGACTCAGAGTGTTGTGAAAGGTGAGGTTAAATAAGTGTAGATTGCTGAATGCGAATCACATGCAGTGGTGAGGTGCAGTGGCTGATGGGAGATTAATTCTGTGGCTTTAGGCATAATAACATCCCTTGACTGTGATGTGCTTGAATTCATGAAGTTCATGAAGTCAGCTGATCAGTTATAATCATCTTGTTTCAGGTGCAGTATACAAAATGTATGCTGTAAATATATTCAAAACTTTTACAATCTTTATTTGTTAATTATTAGGATGAGTACTATGTAAATATCCCAAATAATAGGAGTGGAGTAACTACAGGAGGATTTCAACCTGATGGGGTAAGCAGTCTATTTATTTTCTCTATAATCCTTTAATAATTTCATTTTAACCACTATGTTGATAAAGTTATTTCTATACTGATTTCAAGTACATTCTATTGAACTATATATACATTTATTACTGACAATCCAGGAAGGAGAATATGAAACTGTCTTGCATTAGCAGACATCTGTGCATGGTTGGGACTCAGCTCTTTGTGAATATTGAGGTAAGCGATTGGTATTTGGTAAGCCCTGGTATATGACATATTGGCACTTTTAGAATACCTCTTGTTCCAGTTTAATTAGTAGACTAGAACAAAATGTTCTATAAACAGAATTAAGATTCAAGAAGTGGAATTAAACTAATTGCATCATTGTTGAAATTGCATGCAGGTCCAGTCAGATATTGTGGTCTATGTAAATTTAAGGTTTAAGATTTGTTCAAGAAGTGTATTTTATTATTATTATTATTATTATTATTATTATTATTATTATTATTATTATTATTATTATTATTAAAGTTCCATTTTGTTATTATTAGCATAATACTATATTTTACCCATCATTAATGCAGTTTTGCCTAGAACCCATACTTTTTGTTCATGCTGCTTGTCATTCCATTAATCATTATCCACAGTGGCTTATTTTTATTGGGCTCATCTGAGAAAAGCATAGTTTTAGTTGTAGTGTAGTGTAACACTTGCTAATATTTATGACCTAAAAACCCAACTAAACTATTTAATCATGTAACTCTGTACCTGGGATTCTTCATGCTTGTGTGTGTGTCCTCTTCTTGGCATGTATTCAAGTATTCCAGACATTTTCCACTTAAAAGTAATGTTTAAGTATTGATGTATTTTTTTTTTATCTGTGTAGTAAAGTAAACAGGAGGTCACTGTGGTTAAGGCTCTAGGATACTGGTCAGCATTTCGAGGGTTTAAGCCCCATTATAGCCAAGCTGCCACTCTTGGGCCCTTGAGCAAGTGCCTTTGTCCTCTGTGCTCTGGGGGCGCTGTATCATGGTTGACCCTGCACTTTGACCCCAGCTTTCTAACATTGCAGTCATATGCTGTAATGTACTGTACTGTGCTGTAATGTAAATGCACCCTTTAGAACCGTTTTTCATTCCTATGTCTACATCTTTGTCAGTAAATGATTCTGGTCCCTTTCAAAAAAAGGCTATTAGCTCTTTTGGTCTCAGCTGTTTTGTACAAATGGTATCTCACAAAAAACAGTATAATCTTACAAAAGTGAGTACACCCCTCACATTTTAGCAATCATTTTATTATATCTTCTCGAGGGGAAATACTATAGAAATAAAACTTGGATATATTTTAGAGTAGTCAATGTAGAGTTTGTATAGCATTATATATTTACTGTCCTCTAAAAATAACTCAACATACCGTCATCATTGTCTAAATCGCTGCCAACAAAAGTGAGTACACATACATTAACATGTCAAAACTGTGTCCAAAAAAGTGTCAATATTTTGTGTAAGCACCATTGTTATCCACCATTGCCTTAATCCTCCTGGGCATGGAATTCACCAGAGCTGCACAGGTGACATCACAGTGCTGCTGGATTTTAGACACATATCGCTTCTCCACCTTCCACTTAAGGATGCCCCACAGGTGCTTAATGGTGTCCCGGTCTGAAGACACACTAGGCCACTCCATCAACTTCAGCTTCCTCAGCAAGGCAGGTGTCATCTAAGCAGTGTGTTTGGGGTTGTTTTCATGTTGGAAAACTGCCGTTCGGCCCAGCTTCTGAGTGATGTCACATTGTCGGAATTCATGTTTCCCTCAATAAACCGCAGCTCCCCAGTACTCATGCAGCCCCAGGCCATGATGCTTCCACCACCATGCTTGACTGTAGGCAAGACACAATTTTCTTGGTAGTCCACACCAGGGTGTCACCACACATGCTGGACACCATTTGAGCCAAACAAGTTTATTTTTGTCTCATCAGTAACAGGACATGGTTCCAGTAATTCATGCTCTTGGACAGGTTGTCTTCAGCAAACTGTTTGCGGGTTTTCTTGTGAACCAGCTCCTGAAGTGGCTTTCTTTTGGGACGACGGCCATGCAAACAGACTTGTTGTAGTGTGCAGTGTATGATCTGAACACTGACAAGTAGACCTTCCTCTTCAGCAAGATCTAAAGCAACGCTGGCAGCACTCATCTGTTTTTTGAAGCAGCCTCTGTGCCTGACGGACAGCATGAGGAATGAGGCAAGGCCTGTTCTGAGGAACCCATCTTATAAAACCTCTGTATGACCCTGGCCACTGTACTGTAACTCAGTTTCAGGGTGTTACCGATCTTCTTATAGCCTTGGCCATAAGAAGATCGGTATGTGGCAATGAGGCAAGGCCTGTTCTGAGGAACCCATCTTATAAAACCTCTGTATGACCCTGGCCACTGTACTGTAACTCAGTTTCAGGGTGTTACCGATCTTCTTATAGCCTTGGCCATCTTTGTGTAGAGCAACAATTCTAATTCTTGAATCCTCAGAGAGTTATTTGCCATGAGGTGCCATCCACTGGTCAGTATGAGAGAATTGTACTCAAAGCACCAAATTTTACCCTCATCTAATACAAGATGAACAAGTTTTTATGGTCCTGTCAGGCAGACAAAAACATGAACATGATGAATAGGACATTTGCATGGTTACACAACATAAAGCTGTTATCACTTGGGGTGTCTCACTTTTGTTGCTATTTTGACAATAATGGCTGTATGTTGAGTTATATTCAAAGGACAGAAAAATCTGCACTGCTATACAAGCTACACATTGACTTATTTTTTATAATAATTTTGCATCCTAAAAATTCAGTTGTGAACACATCTGCTACAATGGTTATGTGGATATGTTTATGTAAACACAATGTAAAATTGTTTCTGTTATAGGGATTAAATTCTTCCAGATGCGAGACATCATCACAACTGAAATGAGGAAGAGGAAGTGATTCTGTGAAAAATGTATTAAATGTGGATTTAAGTACACAGTTTGGGCCATGTGATAGGAATGTTTATACAGTTTGACAGTTTTTATTTACATTTCCTGTTGCTGTATTAAATCTAGTTTAATTGTTTACACAGACAATTTCATAAAGAAATACATACAAGCATATTTTTCCTTTTCACAGCTGTCAAAGTCTTTGCAAAGTCTTTTATTTACAAAAAAAAAAACAAAACAAAAAAACAGATACAGGTATATATAAAACAGTTGTACATTTAATCAATCATATTTAAAATTATCACATTTAAGTCTTGTCTGTTCTATACAATTTATCTGTAAGGCCTTCACAAAGCCTGTGATGTAACATCCATTCATATTTAAGTTCATAAAGGTTGTATATCTGCTTTACACTGCTTGCCATCCTGCAGTTTTTTCTTCTTCATTTAACCCAGAATAAAAACTGATATATTAAATTCCATGCATTTTTTATACATTCTATTAAAAAAAATATAGTTTATTTATTTTATTTTATTATTATTTTATTTTTTGTGTACTTTTGTTTTGTTCACAAAGCCTTTCTAATGGTTATTCATAAAATTATGCTAATTATATACATTCTTTTTTTTAATAACTCCTTATTATACGTGAAAAATCAGTTAAAAACATTATTTTTAAAAAGTCATGTTTTTGACAAAACATTTTTAAATGTTTTTTTTTTTTATGTAGTTATTTCTTCCTTATTAACCCAGCCATTAGGGAGGCACAAGCCAGTGCATTCTTAGTGCCGGTCCCAAGCCCGGGTAAATGGGGAGGGTTGCGTTAGGAAGGGCATCCAGCGTAAAACATGCGCCAAATCAAATATGCGGATCACAAATAAGAATTTCATACCGGATCGGTCGAGGCCCGGGTTAACAACGACCGCCACAGGTATCGTTAGCCGACAGGGTACCGGTGGAAATTGGGCTACTGTTGGCCGAAGGAGGAAAAGGAGAGGAGGAAGACGTCTACAGAGACGGCAGGGAAAGGAGCAGTGTAGGAGAGTGGAGGTTAGGGTTGGTACTTTAAATGTTGGTACTATGACGGGTAAAGGGAGAGAAGTAGCTGATATGATGGAGAGGAGAAAGGTAGATATGCTGTGTGTTCAGGAGACCAAGTGGAAAGGGAGTAAGGCCAGGAACATTGGAGGTGGATTTAAACTGTTTTATCATGGTGTGGATGGAAAGAGAAATGGTGTAGGGGTGATTCTGAAGGAAGAGTACAGTAAGAGTGTAGTGGAGGTGAAGAGAGTTTCTGATAGGGTGATGATCGTGAAGGTGGAAGTTGAAGGGATGATGATAAATGTCATCAGTGCCTATGCTCCACAAGTTGGCTGTGAGATGGAGGAGAAGGAAAGATTCTGGAGTGAATTAGATGAAGTGGTAGATGGTGTACCTAGGAAGGAACGGTTGGTGATTGGGGCGGACTTTAATGGGCATGTAGGTGAAGGGAACAGAGGTGACGAGGAGGTGATGGGTAGGTATGGTTTTAAGGAGAGGAATGTGGAAGGGCAGATGGTGGTAGATTTTGCTAAAAGGATGGAAATGGCAGTGGTGAACACTTATTTTAAGAAGAAGGAGGATCATAGGGTGACGTATAAGAGTGGAGGAAGGTGCACACAGGTGGACTATGTGCTATGCAGGAGATGCAACCTGAAGGAGATTGGTGACTGTAAGGTGTTGGCAGGGGACAGTGTAGCTAGACAGCATAGGATGGTGGTCTGTAGGATGGTTTTGGAGGTGAAGAAGAAGAGGAGGAGAGTGAGGACTGAAAGAAGAATAAGATGGTGGAAACTGAAGGAGGAAGAGTGCAGTGTGAGGTTCAGGGAAGAGGTCAGAGAGAGGCTCAGTGGTGTTAAGGAGGTGTTGGATGATTGGGCAACTACTGCAGGAGTGATGAGGGAGGCAGCTAGAAAAGTACTTGGTGTGACATCTGGTAATAGAAAGGAAGACAAGGAGACGTGGTGGTGGAATGAGGAAGTGCAGGAGAGCATAAGGAGAAAGAGGTTGGCAAAACAGAAGTGGGATAGACAGAGTGATGAGAAAAGTAGGCAGGAGTACAAGGAGATGCGGCAGCAGGTTAAGAGGGATGTGGCGAAAGCCAAGGAAAAGGCATATGAGGAGCTGTATGAGAGGTTGGACACTAAGGAAGGAGAAAAGGATTTGTACCGATTGGCCAGGCAGAGGGACCGAGCTGGAAAGGATGTACTGCAAGTTAGAGCAGTAAAGGATGGAGAGGGAAATGTGTTGACTAGTGAGGAGAGTGTGTTGAGAAGGTGGAGGGAGTATTTTGAGCAGCTGATGAATGAGGAAAATCAGAGAGAGAGAAGGTTGGATGATGTGGAGTTGGTGAAGCAGGATGTAGATAGGATTAGCAAGGAGGAAGTGAGAGCAGCGATTAAGAGGATGAAGAGTGGAAAGTCGGTTGGACCAGATGACATACCGGTAGAAGCGTGGAGATGTTTAGGAGAGATGGCAGTGGAGTTTTTAACCAGATTGTTTAACAGGATTTTGGAAGGTGAGAAGATGCCTGAGGAATGGAGAAGAAGTGTGCTGGTACCGATCTTTAAGCATAAAGGAGATGTGCAGACCTGCAGTAACTACAGGGGTATTAAGTTGATCAGTCACACCATGAAGTTATGGGAAAGAGTAGTGGAAGCCAGGCTGAGAGAAGAGGTGACCATCTGTGAGCAACAGTATGGTTTCATGCCGAGGAAGAGCACCACAGATGCCTTATTTGCTTTGAGAATGTTGATGGAGAAGTATAGAGAAGGACAGAAGGAATTGCATTGTGTATTTGTGGATTTAGAGAAGGCGTACGACAGGGTGCCAAGAGAGGAGTTGTGGTATTGTTTGAGGAAGTCAGGTGTGTCAGAGAAGTATGTGAGGGTGGTGCAGGACATGTATGAGGGCAGTGTGACGGCAGTGAAGTGTGCAGTAGGTATGACAGACTGGTTTAGAGTGAAGGTTGGACTGCATCAAGGATCGGCCCTGAGCCCTTTTCTGTTTGCAGTGGTGATGGACAGGTTGACGGACGAGGTCAGACAGGAGTCTCCCTGGACTATGATGTTTGCGGATGATATTGTGATTTGTTGTGAGAGTAGGGAGCAGGTTGAGGAGAGTCTGGAGAGGTGGAGATATGCGCTGGAGAGAAGGGGAATGAAAGTCAGTAGGAGTAAGACAGAATACATGTGTGTGAATGAGAGGGAGGGCAGTGGAGTGGTGCGGTTGCAGGGAGAAGAGCTTCAGAAGGTGGAGGAATTCAGGTACCTGGGGTCAACAGTGCAAAGTAATGGAGAGTGAGTTAGAGAAGTGAAGAAAAGAGTGCAGGCAGGGTGGAGTGGGTGGAGAAGAGTGACAGGAGTGATTTGTGATAATAGGGTATCTGCAAAATTAAAAGGAAAAGTTTATAGGACTGTGGTGAGACCTGCGATGTTGTATGGTTTAGAGACAGTGGCATTGAGTAAAAGACAGGAGGTGGAGCTGGAGGTAGCAGAGCTGAAGATGTTGAGGTTTTCGTTGGGAGTGACGAGGATGGATAAGATTAGAAATGAGTTTATTAGAGCGACAGCGCATGTAGGATGTTTTGGTGACAAGGTGAGGGAGGCGAGATTAAGATGGTTTGAACATGTGCAGAGGAGGGACATGAATTATATTGGTAGAAGAATGCTGAGGATGGAGCCACCAGGTAGGAGGAAAAGAGGAAGGCCAAGAAGGAGGTTCATGGATGTGGTGAGGGAAGACATGCAGGTAGTTGGTGTAAAAGAGGCAGATGTAGAGGACAGGGTGGTATGGAGATAGATGATCCCCTGTGGTGACCCCTAATGGGAGCAGCCGAAAGAAGAAGAAGAAGAGAAGAAGGAGTTTAACAAGATTCTGGAATGGAGAAGGAGTGTGCTGGTACCAATCTTTAAGCATAAGGGAGATGTGCAGGCCTGCAGTACCTACAGAGAAATTAAGTTGATCAGTCACACAATGAAGTTATGGAAAAGAGTAGTGGAACCCAGGCTGAGAGAAGAGGTGACCATCTGTGAGCAACAGTATGGTTTCATGATGAGGAAGGGCACCACAGATGCCTTATTTGCTTTGAGGATGTTCATAGAGAAGTATAGAGAAGGATAGAGGGAATTGCATTGTGTATTTGTGGATTTAGAGAAAGCGTACGACAGAGAGCCAAAAGAGGAGATGTGGTATTGTATGAGAAAGTCAGGTGTGTCAGAAAAGTATGTGAGGGTGGTGCAGGACATGTATGAGGACAGTGTGACAGCAGTGAAGTGTGCAATAGGAAAGACAGACTGGTTCAGGGTGAGGGTTGGACTACATCAAGGATCGGCCCTGAGCCCTTTCCTGTTTGCAGTGGTGATGGACATGTTGATGGATGAGGTCAGACAGGAGTCTCCCTGGACTATGATGTTTGCAGATGATATTGTGATTTGTGGTGAGAGTAGTGAGCAGGTTGAGAAGAGCCTGGAGAGGTGGAGATATGCGCTGGAGAGAAGGGGAATGAAAGTCAGTAGTAGTAAGACAGATTACATATGTGTGAATGAGAGGGAGGGCAGTGGAGTGGTGTGGTTGCAGAGAGAAGAGGCAGAGAAGGTGGAGGAGTTCAGGTACCTGGGGTCAACAGTGCAAAGTAATGGAAAGTGTGTGAGAGAAGTAAAGAAAAGAGTGCAGGCAGGGTGAAGTGGGTGGAGAAGAGTGACAGGAGTGATTTGTGATAGTAGGGTATCTGTAAGAATGAAAGGAAAAGTTCATAAGACTGTGGTGAGACCTGCGATGTTGTATGGTTTAGAGACAGTGGCATTGAGTAGAAGACAGGAGGTGGAGCTGGAGGTAGCAGAGCTGAAGATGTTAAGGTTTTCGTTGGAAGTGACAAGGATGGACAAGATCAGAAATGAGTTTATGTAGGATGTTTTGGTGACAAGGTGAGGGAGGCGAGATTGAGATGGTTTGGACATGTGCAGAGGAGGGACATAAATTATATTGGTAGAAGAATGCTGAGGATGGAGTCACCAGGTAGGTGGAAAAGAGGAAGGCCAGGGAGGAGGTTCATGGATGTGGTGAGGTAAGACTTGCAGGTAGTTGGTGTGAAAGAGGCAGATGTAGAGGACAGGGTGGTATGGAGATGGATGATCCGCTGTGGCGACATCTAATGGGAGCAGCCGGAAGAAGAAGAAGATGGCCTAAATGGGTTAAAGAAGATCTTGAGTGGACTGCTATAGAGCCCTGACCTCAACAGTAGTAAACACCATTATAATCATTTGAAACGCTAGCTGCGCTTCAGGCCTCATCACTCTACATTAGTACCTGACTTTCTTAACATCCAAAAGCACAATCCAAAATTTAGTGGAACATCTTCCCAGAAGAGGCACCTCCCAGAAAAGTGGAGATAATTACATTTTTATTATCTACAAATAGGGACTAACTGTGCAATGGGTCAAAGGTTATAGTGTGATTGTTCCCTTCTGGTCTTTAAGGTTCCTATGCTCTCACAATCTAAAAGTTCTATATTATCGAAACGAAAATATAATCAATCAGTCCAAAGTTCTACATCTAAAAGCTCTACACAAAGCCTGCATATAATAAGAGTGTTGCATCAGGAAGTCCATCTGGAAAACTTACGAATCAAATGTGCGGGTTAATGATTTGCTGTGACAACCAGAAAAGGAGCAACTGAATTTTCTTCATTATAAAATATGTTTCTTTAATTGGCTATTTGATGCTAATTATACAACATTAATATATGTATTTATTTTTTTTTACAATGTAATTATACTATTTTATTTGTATAAGTAGTTTGTCAATTTATATTTAAGTTAATTATGGTTTAATACAAAGTGCTATACAGTAAAACCCCGTTGTACGAGCATAATTCGTTCTTGAAAATTGCTCGTAGGTCCATTTGCTTGTACGTTTGAACTGATTTTTACCATAGGAATGAATGTAAAAGTGATTTAATCCATTCCGAGATCTCATTCGATCGCTTATTTCTGCACTTAAAAAGTATTTGTAGCCTGTTTTAACAAACAAATACACCGCAAATTACCGTAATGTAAACAGAATAGAACACTTACTCATGTGGTAGTGGTTGATTGTGGGTGTGAGACGCGCACCACGCGCACCACGCTCATAACCTCCTCGGTTTCCATGGTAATTCTATTTACTGTTGTTTTCACAGCACTATCACTGATTTTCTTGGGAGACATTTTTTAAGATTTCTAGTGAAATAAAAATATAAAACAAAAAAAAGTTATGTTTTTGCTGCACTGAACAACGAGAGTGACCGAGTGATGCGTCATCAAGTAAGCGACTGATGCGACCCTCCGCCGAAAACGGGAAACCAGCAGCGTGGGTTTGCTCGTGCCTTCGAAATTTGCTCGTGAAACATGGTAAGATTTTGCGAGCGAGTTTGCTTGTATCTCCGTTTGCTCATACAACGGGGTTTTACTGTACTCTAATTTGATGACAAATCAGCTGTTTTTATGCATATTTATTAAATTAGTTTCTTAAGTTTATCCTTTAAACCCACCACTATCACTTAGATGAAATGTATGTGAAATGTAGATGAAATGTATGTTACCTCTGTATGAAACCGTTACATCGCTGAGCAGCTCTTTTAGTGACAGACTGATACATCCTAAGTGTAAGAAGGAGCGATACAGAAGGTCTTTCTCCCTGCTGCTATTAGACTATACAACCAAAGCTGTTCCCAGTAAAACCAGTCACCACCATACAACACTGCTATTACTTTTTAAGATGTGCAATAACTCTATCTGTGTACAATATTATGTGCAATATTACCCGCAATTTATGTGCAATACTACCTTAAACTACCTACTGACTTAAAAAGCGTACTTTAGTTTTTTCTTATTTGTATTGTTACATTGAACTGTATATATACTGATATTGTAGTATATGTATATTATAATATTTTTAGATATTTGCATTTATTTTTATTTCTTTGTTGTTATTATTATTATTATTTATTTTTATTTCTGTTTTTATTATTTTTTGTATATTCATCTTTTTTTATATATATATATTTGCATCTATTTTTATTTCTTTGTCTTGCTGCTGTAACATGGAAATTTCCCCACTGTGGGACGAATAAAGGTTTATCTTATCTTATCTTATCTTATCTTATCTTATGCATAAACATTTTGGGAGCATAATAACTGAAAACTATTTTTTTGTATTTAAAACACAGGTAGTTTAATTGATATAAGCTTTATCTGTCCTAATATGTAATTGATTGTGTAGTCATTAGTAAATGACAGCCATGTTTGCACCCTCTGATAGACTGATATGATAAATAGCCCTAATCCTAACCCAAGACAGTGATCTCCCCCTTTATCCATCAAATTTACTCCATGAACTCAAATTTAAGTTTATATAGTATTAGGTTTTGAGTTTTAGGTTCAGTAGTGATTTTACATAGTATCAAACCAAATATAATGCCTGCTACTACTGATAGTATTTTTTAAATTCATTGATTATATAAAAATACTAGGCAGAGTTTGATCTACATCTGTAGTAATTAAAGATTTAATACAAATAAATAAAAAATAGTTTGCCTAATTCTTTTTCCAAGTTCGACCTTTTTTTTCACAATTCTAAAATTTCTTTCTCCCAATTGTGACTTTATTTCACAATTTATGTGGCAAATTTCGCGTAATACGCCAAATTTTAAACAGAAAAAAAAATGTATGCCTAATACCGACTTTTTTCCTCGCAATTGCAAATTTATTTCTCCCTGATTAGGCAAGATTTGACATCATAGACAGACGTCGTCATGTAAACCAGGAAGCTACAAGATGGCTGTACAGTGGAAGCAACTTTAGCTTTTGCAAAGAGAGAAGGTAGGCGCCGCAGGGATGCAGGGAGTGTGGCACGGAGGCGCAGCGTCTCATTCCCTCTGGGAACTAGGGTTACGATTGTAACCTAGAGACGTTCCCCATCAGGAACTCGAGCTGCGTCATAACACTTTGGGAACGACTGTCCAATCACGTCACACTGACCAGACCCTGCCTAGAGTTCACCCAGGGTGAAGTGAGCCCTGACCCCGAGCAGAGCAGGGAGACCAGGACTCATAGCTGAAAGGATGGCATCCACTACCTTTCCAATTAGGGCCGCAGCAGATGAACAGCTCCTCTGACTTCCTCCATGGACTCATCCTGTGGAACCAGTCGGTTCCATATCTCCTGGTTGGGGCAATAAACGGAGGAGGGCAGAATGCCTGTAACACGACACGTCGTGTGGGAGCCGTAGGCACCTCAGGTACGTACCCATGTTTTGTGTATAGTAACACCCTGGATGAACCCGGGGCAAAAATCAGGCACCATCCCTACTGTGAAGCATGGGGGTGGTGGGCCTGTAGATCCCCGATCCTCTTCAGGGAGGAAATCACCAAGAGGAAGGCGGTCTTAACCGACAGGAACCTAAGGGCCACCTCGGCCAAGGGCTCAAAGAGGGGCTCAGATAGAGCCACCAACACAACTGCCAAGTCCCAGACAGGCACTCTGGGTCATGTCCAGGGCCTCAGCCTCCGGTTGCTGCGGAGAAACCGTGTCAACTGAGGGTGCCTACCCAGCGACTACCCCGCAGGTGGGGTGATACACACCACGATGGCGGACACATAAACCTTCAGGGTTAAAGGGGTCAACCCTGTGGGAAACTGTTTCTGTAACAGGGCTGGGTGAGAGAAAAAAGAACCAGAGGGGATAGTGCGAAGTCACAAAAAGATCCTGGGCTCGAACGCTTCTCAATGAGTTTGTCCCGGGACCACATGAGGACCACTCGTTCCAGTTTGTACAAGGGGCGAGACCGAAGGCCCCCCTGGTGGTTGATGTATGAGACCACCGCAGTATTGTCCATGTGGACATAATATTGGGGAGGAAGTGCTTCAACCCCCAAAACATAGGCAACATCTCCAGGCAATTTATGTGCCATGAGAGACTGGGGCTTCACAGACCCTGGGCGGAGTGACCACTCATGACCGCTCCCCACCCCATGAGGGAAGCATCCGTTGTTAGCATTATGTGTCGACAAGGAGTCCCTAAAACGAGACCTCGGGACAGAATCGTTGGGTCCTTCCATAAATCCAAGGCTTAAAGGGCACGCCGCAAGACCTTGGTGGTACGATACGGACTACCTCTGGGGAAGTAACCTCTACCCCGGAGCCACCATTGGAGGGGCCTCATGTGGAGGAGGCTGAGTGGAATTACATTTGACGCTGCCACTATGAGACCCAGCAGCCTTTGGAAACTGCCTCACAGTGAATGGCTGGCCTGCCCCTACCCTCCTGACTGTGGTGAAGATGACTTCGATCCGGGCGGAAGACAACCATGCCTGCAACCTGGCCGAGTCCCACACCACGCCGAGAAAAGTGGTTCTCTGCACTAGAAAAAGTACACTCACGCATTGCACCAGAAGCAACCTCAGGAACCTCCTGTGTGTGGGAAGGATGGCCAGGTGACAAATCAGTCCCCGAGCATAAGCGAGTGGTTCAAGGAGCAGAGATCCAAAATAGGATGCAACCTACCATCTTTCTTCGGAACAAAAAAGTAAGGGCTGAAATAGCCTGACTCTCTGACCGAGAAGGAGGGAACTACCTCGACGGCCCGTATCCTCAGGAGAGTACACACCTGCTGTCCCAGGACCAGAGCCTGCACGGGTCCCACCAGGGTGGGACACATCCTGTCGAACTGAGGAGGAGAAGACGTGAACTGAATTGCTCGGCCTTTCTCCACAGTATGCAGGACCCCTGAAAGACTCCTGGCAGCCCTCCAGACTGACAGAAAGTTCCAGTACTGCAGCCATTGAAGCATCCTGAGAGGCGGCGGATGTCCCCCATCCGCAATGAACTTTCGGGTGGAATAAAGGAAGTTATTCGGTGGAAAGAGTCTGCGCCCTGAACACACCCTGTAGCAGGGCCGACGGACCAGTCTCCCGCTGGTGCCAGGGAGGGGCGTGCACCGCAGCATGAGGTGTAGACTGCCCTTCAAGATGCAAGCCGTCAGGCTTATGCACCATGGCCCGTTTACTAGAGGCGAGGACAAACCCCAGCCCCTCCTTGGGCTTAGAGCGTCGCCAGTGGTCCCTAGGACCTCCCAGCGGGAATCGGGTGGCGGGGTCCCATAGCCGTGCTACTTAGTCCCAACTATATTCACGCACAGCGCAGGCTGTGAGGAGTCCACTGGCTCGCTTGCATCCATTATCTTATCCTTCTCATAAAGAGAGAGACATGTAACGCCACGCCGCTCAAACAGGGAGAAGAAGCAGCCACCAGGCATGCTTCCCTGAAGAGCAGGTGCTCGATCCAGCAGGTGAGGCTGAAAAGGACTCTACGCCTTCTGCCAAATCAGCCTGCGAGCCACAAGACCACCAGCACGGCTAGCGGGCCGAGCCGTGAGGGAGAGAGCTCTCCTCAGAGAGAGATCTCCCCGGAGAGGAGAGAAAGAAATACGGAGCACCGCGTTACACACACCGGGAAAAGAAACCACCAAATGAGGGCTTTACCTGGGGAACGGGAGCCCGGCTAGAAGCCAGAAGCGCATAGCCACATGGCTAAAATGCTAACAGCCGATTCACTCAAGAGCCGACTAAGCATTCTCCTAAGCTAAGCAAACAACACATCGGCTGCATGTATTCCCCCCTGAAATTAAGCGGGCAAGCAGGAACATGCAGACGGAATTCTGCCTGCATGTAAGCTCATGACTGCACAAAAAACACACACGAAGCGCTTACCTGAATGAGCAGAAGCTAATGTCGCTACCACTGCACAGCCATCTTGTAGCTTTCTGGTTTACGCATCCTCACCTGTCTATGACGTCATGTCTTGCCTATTGGCCAGATTTCATGGTGGACAATGCAGGGTTCCCAAAGCGTTATGACACAGCTCGAGTTCCAGAAGGGAAACTGTGGAATGTGATGTTCAAAAGGCACATACAAAGATAGACTTCTATAAACTCTGACCTTGAGCCTGCAGCATTGATCTTTGACGTGTTAGGTAAGCAGAATGCCCCGGGGTCATTGAAGATTGATGCCAAAGGGGTATCCAGACTCCAAGGGATCCTGACTAACTTGTCCATGTGTGACAACTTGGGAATGAGAATATGTAGATTAGGTATAACTGTCCTAATCTATAATTGGTTTTGTAGTCATCATTAAGTGACGTCTAGTTTTGATCTGATAGACTGATAAAATAAATAGGGCAACCCTAATCCTAAAAAGAAATATCTACCTCTAACCCTCAAATTAACTCCACCCACTCAATTCTACGAGAGTTTTTTTCAATTCTACATTCAGTAATAAGTTTAAAACAATAAAAAACCTGATACCACTCCCAGGATATTTATTTATTTTAAATACTAAACACAGTTTAATTGTCTGTAATAATTCAATCACTGGAAACATTTAGTGAAAGTTCATGTGCACTGTCTTCTGTTTTTCAGTCCCATATTCGTGAGAACAAGGTATATGGGCTGAAATCAGAACTGCCTTAATCCTTACTCCCAGGATATTTATTTATTTTAAATACTAAACACAGTTTAATTGTCTGTATTAATTCAATCACTGGAAACATTTATTAAAAGTTCTTCTGTTTTTCAGTCCCAATTTCAGCCCATAAAGGTACTTCTTTTGCCTTCAGAACTGCCTTACTCCTTCATGGCATAGATTTAACAAGGTACTGGAAACATTCCTCAGAGAATTTGGTCCATTTCGACATGATAGCATCACGCAGTTGCTGCAGATTTGTCAGCTGCACATCAATGATGCGAATCTCCCGTGCAAATCACATCCCAAAGGCGCTCTATTGGATTGAGATATGGTGACGGTGGAGGCCAATTGGGTACAGTGAACTCATTGTCATGTTCAACAAACCAGTCTGAGATGATTCGCGCTTTATGACATGGCACGTTATCCTGCTGGAAGTAGCCATCAGAAGATGGGTACACTGTGGTCATAAAGGGATTTACATACCTCAGTTGTAACGAGTGGTTATTTGAGTTACTGTTGCCTTTCAGCTTAAACCAATCTGGCCATTCTCCCCTGACCTCTGGCATCAACAAGGCATTTGTGCCCACAGAACTGCCGCTCACTGGATATTTTCTCTTTTTCGGACCACTCTCTGTAAACCCTAGAGATGGTTGTGCGTAAAAATTCCATTAGATCTGTCAGCCAGCCGCTTGAACATTTCCGCGGTCACGACGTTCGCTTCCGGTTCAGCGTCATCTTTCAGCCGGCAACACCAGCATGCCCGCCATCTTGTTTGTGTATAAATAGCCGCCAGCTGCCTGCGCTCGCTGCCAGATTGTCTCGTTCGGCTCCGCGCTTTTTTGTTACCTTTCTGTCTTTATTTTTGTCCCGTGGATTGTTTACTTTCGTTTTCTCTTCCCGTTTTTTTCGAATTTTTTGCCTGCCCTCGGTTTCCGGTGTTTTGGATTACCCTTTGCTCTGTTCTCCGGCTCTCTCCCTCTGTCTGTTTTCGGACTCGCTTCTGTTTTCGGACACGCCCCCTGCTTCGCTCTCCCGGTACCACGGACTTTTCGCATTAACCCAGTGTGTGCCGCTACAGTGTGTTCATAAGTATTCGGACGTTTCTGCTTTTCTCTGTTTATTCCCCGTGTGTGCTCCCGCTACATGATCAAAAGTATTCGGACATTATTGGTTTCTTTTTTTCCCCCCCTTTATTAACCCTGTGTGTGCTTCTGTTGTTGGCTCTTAAGTTTTGGACATGTTGCTTTCCTGCCTGTTCTATCCTCCTCACCTTTTTCTTCCACTTTAACCTGTGCGTGCCGCGACTCTGTTTTTGTGTTATTGTTCGGACATTAAATATTTTCTGCCTGTGCAACCCTTCTCTCTCGTCTCATATCATCTTGAGCATCCTGCATTTGGGTCCTATCATCCACTCACCTAGTCCCGCACCCGAGCTCACTGACAGAACAATCTGGCCAGCTATGGATCCCGCGGATGCTACCGATCTTCAGGCCACCCTTAATGCTCTGGTCCAGGTTTCCGCCACCCATGAGCAACGGCTCCAGGATATTACTTCAGGTCTTCAGCAGCTTATTCAGCGTCTCGACACCTTTCCAGGGGCAGCCGCACCCAACCCACCACCAGTCGCCGTTCCTCAGCCGTCGGCTCTGCCGTTGCCTCCGCAGGTCCAGCCCGCACCTGGCGCTTTTGCTCCTAAGGAACCACACCTCGTTCCCCCGGCTCGCTTTTCGGGGGAACCCGAACTTTGTCGGTCCTTCCTGGCACAGTGTAGTCTGATTTTTAGTCTCCAACCATCCTCTTTTTCCACTGAACAGGCCAAGGTGGCTTATGTTATCACCCTGCTCTCCGGATGAGCCTTGCGGTGTGCTACCGCCGAATGGGAAAATCAGTTCTTGCATTGTTCTACCTTCACTGCATTCTCTGAGGAACTACGCAAGGTTTTTGGTTCAACCACCCCTCGCCAGGATGCCGCACGCTCACTGCTTTCTTCATCGCAGGGTGAGCGTTCAGTGGCTGAGTATGCTGCGGATTTCCGCACGGATGCCACTGACAGTGGGTGGGATCGCACCGCTCTATATGACACCTTTTTTGGGGTCTCTCAGCTCAGGTAAAGGACGAGCTAGCTGCACGTGAGCTTCCCCCTGGTCTGGATGCCTTGATTGCCCTGGCCATTCGGATAGACAGAAGAATACGTGAACGTCGCTTTGAGCGTTTCACACGCCATCTGGAGCGGACCTACCAGACGCCTCCGACTCGCCACCATACTCCCCCTCGGACTACTCCCGCCTTGGCGGCCTCATCCCCACCGCAGCCTATGGAAATCGCCCGTCGGCACCTGTCTCTATCAGAAAAGGAAAGACGCCGTTCCCAGGGGCTTTGTCTCTATTGTGGCATATGGCTGCTTCGTGTCCAGCAAAAGGGCGGGCTCGTCGTTGACGGAGAGGGCCACGATGAGCCGCATCCTACAAGTCCCTTCCAAGCCCTTAGTCAAGATCTGCATCCGTTCCGGTGCTCAGGACTTTACGCTGCCGGCCTTTGTGGACTCTGGGGCAGACGCAGAATTCATGGATCTAGACCTTGCTCGTCAGTTGAACCTGGAGACGGAGCCATTACCGGAGACTCTTCAGGTCCAGGCCCTGGATGGGCACCCCCTAGACAAGGCCACTTACCGTACTAAGCCCCTTCTGGTCACCGTCGGAGAGCAACACCGGGAGTGGCTCACCTTCTTTGTCATTTCTTCTCCTCACGCCCCGGTCATGCTCGGTTTCCCCTGGCTCCGCAAGCACAAACCCCGCCTAGATTGGTCCAGCAGTCGGGTTCTCGATTGGGGAACCTATTGCCAATCTCACTGCCTCACTCCATCTTCCCCCCGGCCGGTCTCCTGCTCTCCGGAGACTACCCCCGACCTCAGTTCAGTCCCATCTGTCTATCATGACCTCAGTGCGGTGTTTAGCAAGACTCGAGCCTCTTCCTTGCCGCCGCATCGGCCCTACGATTGCGCCATTGATCTCCTGCCGGGAACTATGCCACCCTGTGGCCGGCTTTACCATCTTTCAGCACCCGAGCAGGCGGCCATGACCCAATACATTCAGGACTCGCTGGCTGCTGGCATTATCCGCCCATCCTCCTCTCTGGCAGGTGCCGGGTTCTTCTTTGTGGAAAAGAAGGACAAGAGCCTCCGTCCCTGCATTGACTATCGGGGCCTTAATGCCATAACCGTCAAGAACCGGTACCCATTGCCCTTGATGTTTTCTGCGTTCGACTCTCTCCAGGGCTCGGTCATCTTCACCAAACTGGACTTCCGCAACGCCTACCACCTTGTCCGCATCCGGAAGGGGCATGAGTGGAAGACGGCCTTCAATACTTCATCAGGGCATTATGAATACTATGTCATGCCATTTGGCCTTACCAATGCACCTGCTGTCTTCCAGGCGTTGGTGAATGACGTTCTCCGGGACATGCTTAACCACTACGTGTTCGTATACCTGGACTACATTCTCGTGTTCTCACGCTCTGAAGATGAACATGTCCAGCATGTGCGTTGGGTACTCGGGCGGCTTCTCCAGAATGGATTATACGTCAAGGCGGAGAAATGCGATTTCCATGTGTCCAGCACCACCTTTCTTGGATTTGTCCTTTCTGCCAATCACGTCCAGATGGACCAGGCCAGGATTCAGGCGGTAAGGGACTGGCCCCAACCCACCACCCGTAAGCAGTTACAGAGGTTTTTGGTATTTGCCAATTTCTATCGGCGGTTCATCAGGGGCTATAGCTCTGTTGCGGGCCCCCTTCACTCACTCACCTCTATACATCAGGCTTTTAACTGGAACCCGGAGGCTGAACGGGCGTTTACCAAACTGAAGAGTCTTTTCACCTCGGCCCCGGTCCTAGCCCTTCCGGATCCAACCCGTCAATTTGTGATGGAGGTGGACGCCTCGGATCTGGGTGTAGGGGCCGTTCTGTCCCAGAGAGGTGCCCGGGACCACCCACTTTAACCTGTGCGTGCTTTTAGAAGCTTTTTAAAGCTTTTTGGGTGTGGCTATAGCTTGCAGTTTCCTGCCTACAACTGGTAACACCTTCCCCCAACAACATCTTCATATTTATCAATTTGGGCTTTGATTTCTCAACTAAGAGTTCGATATTTATCAAGTGACATCAGGTCAACATGGCTGCTTCGATTGTGAACAGTTCAGTAACTTTAACTGTACAGTGTTGTTGTACTGCAGTTTCAGTCCATAATGTTGTAGGAGAGTTTAAGTTTTTATAGTAGATCAGTTCCAATATTCAGTCAGGCTTGTAACTGTAAAAATGCTGTTAAAAGTGTTTAAAAATGTAAATATATCTGTAACAGTCAGTTGATTAAAGCCTACAGTAATGGTAAAAATTTTTTTTTTAGCAAACTAAGAACAAAATTCATAAAGTATTAACATTGATATCTTTAAAAAAAACTCTGGAGAGATAAGTTCTAGAGGCCAGAGAAAATAATAATAGCAATAAAAATAATAAAAATGATACAAATATTACTGCTAAGATCAATCAGCTCTTTCAATCATTCGCTTTTTGTGAATCAGTGGTGAAGCTCCAGATTTCTTGCAATGCAAAAACATTTCAATGTACTATTTCTTTGCTAACTTTGCATCCTCTCAATCTCTATGTCCCTATTACTCAAGACAACTATCTATGAAGAAAGACAGAGAGAGAGAGAGAGAGAGAGAGAGAGAGAGAGATTATTATTGAAGAGTAAACTGATATTTGTGTGCATGTATTCTTGTTACTTGTTTTACTATTGTGTTTCTGTGTTTCCATATTTGTTCACACAGGAGTATCCTTTGGCCAGCAGCTGTTATTACCTGAGAGGATGGATATTAAAGTTGGGGAGAACCTGGTGATTACCCTAATCAGCATTCCTCATTCCCTACGTCTTCTCGCCAAATGGTACTATCACGGAACTCCATTTCCTACTGAAACTCCCTCAGGAATTATAATACAGCCACCGTACACTGACAGAGCCAGTCTAAACACCAACACTTTAGCTCTGACTCTCAAAAGCCTGACTGAGAGTGATTCTGGACAATATGCTCTGGAAGTAGTCACTATTACAGACACTTTCAGAGTTTTGACATCAGTGCAGGTGTTTGGTAAGTGTACAAAACCTTTCGTTATAACACTTTTCAGGAAGAGTAGTTCATCTTTCACAGACTGGTTCATCTGTGTCCTTATTCTGTAAATACAAAGAAATTCCTTTACTGTGTACAATTAAGATGACAGCAGAGGCTTCTCTAGTATAAAATGTCAAAATCTGTTTACTAAAGTCCCTCTATTATTTGTTAATCTTGATTTAAAGAAAAACTCTTTTTTTTTTAGAAGCTTTTTAAAGCTTTTGGGGTGTGGCTATAGCTTGCAGTTTCCAGCCTACAACTGGTAACACCTTCCCCCAACAACATCTCCATATTTATCAATTTGGGCTTAGATTTCTCAACTAAGAGCTCTCTATTTATCAAGTTACATCAGTTCAACATGGCTGCTTCCATTGTGAACAGTTCAGTAACTGTAACTGTACAGTGTTGCTGTACTGCAGTTTCAGTCCATAATGTTGTATAAGAGTTTGAGTTTATTATAGTTTATCAGTTCCAATATTCAGTCAGGCCTATAACTGTAAAAATGCTGTTTAAAGTGTTTAAAAACGTAAATATATCTGTACCAGTCAGTCAATTAGAGCCTACAGTAATGGTTTAAAAAACAAATGTTGTAAGTGAACTATAAAACTATAAAACTAATATAGCAACCTTTTTATAAGTATAAAATTCATAACTTATTAGCATTGATTTCTTATTATTTTTTTTTTAACTATCTGTTTACTTCTGATGAAATAGCAGACATTGCAAATGCTGATCTGAAGTTTTGATGTTCAGAAATTTTCAGGAAAAACGGAAAATTGCTTAAATATTTTATATTTTATTGCATAAATCTGGAAAAATAAGTTCTAAAGGACAGAGGAAATAATAATAAAAACAAAAATAATTATAAAAATAATACAAATATTACTGCTACAAATTACTTATTATTTGTTCCTAATGTATTAACCACCATCTGCCACGGTACAGCTTATTCAAATTTTAAATCCTATTTGTCACATACACATTCAGAGTATGCCATGTAATGAAACGCTTATCTACATATATAATAATACATGTATACATATATAATACATAGATAAACTATTAAAAATACAGGTGCATTGTCAAAAATGATCACTTTTGCAAATGTTTTATACTGGACCTCACAGCCCTTCAGTTTGATTGTGTGTATCCATGTGCCTTGTTCACCTGTTTTTTGTTTTTTTGTTTGTCCCTACTATTATGGTTCATGAGCTTCATATACTTTTAAACCCCCAGTGCCAGTTGCCCATGTTACGCTCTTACCAAGTCAAAAAGAACTGGTTGAATTTAACAGCACTGTGAGTCTCAGGTGCTCTGCGTCTGGCTCCTTTCTTGCATTTGTGTGGCTGAACAGAAGCTCTGAGGTAACAGCAGGGGGATCGAGTTCAGTTAACAGACAGCAACAGCAGTCTGACCATCACCAATGTGACCAGAGGTGACACAGGTCCATACCACTGTAAAGTGTCCAACACTGTCAGCCAAGCGACAAGTCCTCCAATGAGCCTCACTATTCACTGTAAGATATTTTATATCATGCAACTTATTGATTTTTCTTAGGTTTTTTCAACAAATATGAATAATATAATTGGTATCTAGAAGACCAGGATGGCTCTAAAAAACTTCAAATATGAACTGTTCAATTGCAGATGGTCCAGAAAATGTTGCTGTCAAAGCAGATTTAGTGGGACCCATTTACAGAGCTGGGTCTAACATCATACTGACCTGCTCAGCTGAGTCCAGCCCTGCTGCTAAGTTTCAGTGGGCTGTAAATGGAGCAGCACTTGGTCAAATGGGACAAGAGCTCAAAATAAACAACATTCAGAGTAATCAGAGTGGCAGTTATACCTGCATCACCCATAACACAAAGACCCTGACATATTTCACTTCTCAACCTATCAGCATCAATGTACAGGGTGGGTTATAGTTTAATTATTGAATTCATTTTCAACATATGCTTTCCAAAGCGCAAAATACGTGAGGCAAATAGGGGTAACAACAGATACTGACTGACCCCCCAATACAGTAAAACTGCACATTTTAGAACACTATTAACACTCAAAATGCTATTATTATGGGCGTGAGCAAAATTTTTAAATATAAATCAATACCTCCTTGACTAAATCCACATTATTGCTATTTATTATGCAAAGGAAATAAACCTTATCTACCGTACATGACTGTATTATTTGGTCTACGATTTCTAGGCCAAGAATAATCTCTAAAGGTAATACACAGATCTGAATATTATATGTGCTGGATGTGCAGACATGTAGCTCATGCCAAAATACACTGATGGCATAATTGTCATATTAACAATTCTTCAACTTTATTATTCTTGACTAATGTCCAACCCCAATTCCAAAATGTTGGGGCACTGTGTAAACAAACAGAATGGAATGGTTTTGAAATTTAATGTATAAATATTGATGTCTTTTTATATCTGTATAACTGTTTAAATGAGCACTCATGGGAGGTGGTCATGCTTGGTTACTGATCAGCAGGTCAGGGGTTCAAGCCCCATAATCCCCAAGCTGCCACTTTTAGGCCCTTGAGCAAGGCCCCCTAATTCTCTGTGCTCCTCTGATCCTGGCTGACCCTGCGCTCTGACCCCAGCTTTCTAACATTGCTGGGATATGTGAAGAAAGAAGCAAGCAGCACTAAGTATACATCAGTTCATCATATATAATCATAATTTACATTCATTTTGAGTCCTGAAATAATAATTCAGTTGTGAACACATTTTCTGCAATAGTTATATGGATATGTTCATGTAAACACAATGTAGAAAAAAAACATAACTATATTATCAATATGCTGATTTCTTTCTGTTATAGGGAATAAAGTCTTTTAGACGAGAGATATCGCCTTCCCTGAAATGAGGAAGAGGAAGTGATTGTGTGAATCATTGATTAAACATGGACTAAAGTACACTGTTTAGGCCATGTTATAGAAACAAGTATGCAGTTCCACAGTTCCAATTGCTATTTATGCATCAAATCTCTTTTAATTCTTAATACAAAACAGTTTAATAAAAAAAATCCATACAGTAATATTTTTGTCTTCCTCATATCTTTGCTTCATTTAACCCAGAATAAAAAACTTTCTTGTTTAATTTTTTTCCTTTTTTTTTTCTATGAAGTTATAAGGGTTAGAAATCAGAATGATTAAAGATAACACTACTTAATTTCATTGTACAACCATTAAATGAAATTAAGCTGTTTATAGTTTTATTCCATTTCAAGCCAATATTCAATTAACAATTTGAAATGACCTGAAAAAGACCTGAAACCACTTTTATACAACAGACACATATTTAGAATACCTGATTTTTTTCTGCCATATGCTGTTCTCCTCCAAACTGTAAACACAAAGTTGGAGGCACATAATTGTAGAGGATGCCTTTGGATGTGGTTCTGTAACATTAAATGCTCCTTTTACTTCAATGAGGAGACCCAAACTTGTTCCAGCATGACAGTGCCCAAAGCCAGATTCATGAAGATATGGTTTACATGGTTTGGAGTGGAAGTTTTTGAGTGGCATGCAATAGAGTTCTGACCTCAACAGTACTGAACACCACCATTATGATGAATCCTTACCCTATATCAATAACTGACTTTAAAAAGACCTGTGTGTCCGAATGAACACAAATCTCCACAAGCACGCTCCAAAATCTAGCAAGAAGAGAGAAGACGATTAAAACACCTAATGTGGATAAACAGTGGAATGTGATGTTCAATAGGCACATACAAATTTAATGGTCACGTGTCCACAAACTTTTGTATAGTGTACATGCTGCTGCAGCATTTTTTACTTACTGTCATGTGTTTGTAATTATGAGGGCTTATAACAAATGTGTGTCAAAAGGTATATAGTCTAATTCTTTTCTGGTTGTCACTTGGGTTACAGTTCCTGCACTCTCATCATACACCACAGCCCAGCTTTACTTTCTGCACAGAGAACCACCCTAGCCATTTGGGGCAGCACAAATAGGGGTTGCATCAAGAATTGCATCTGGAAAACCCTAATTTGTGTCAAATTCAAATATTTAGGTTAAAGATCTACTATGACAATAATTAGAGGGTGCATTTTGTTCATTATAGGCATTAGTTCTTTATTTGGCTATTTGTGATGATAATTATTGATTAAGCATTAATATATACATTTAAATTTATTTTAAATGAAATTGTACTTGGTTTATTTATATAAATAATATTCTGTCAAATTATACATTATTTAATTTTGGTTTAATATACACTAATTTAAATGTATTATATTTAAATGTAAGTTTTTATACATATTTATTGAATTCCCTTCCACTTAGATGCATAATTATATTTTGAAAACATAATAACTGAAAATAATGTAATATAAGGTGAACACATTCTAACTCCCAACTCGTCACATATGGACATGTTCGTCAAGATCCCTTTACTTACTTCTTTGGCCTCATTTTCTAATGTGCAGGGATTTCCATAGACTTCTATAAACTCTGAGCCGGAGCCTGCAGCATTGAACGTTGACGTGTTAGGTAAGCAGACTGCCCCGAGGTCTTCGAAGATTGATGCCAAAAGGGGTACCCAGTGCTTCAAAAAGAGACTCCAAGGGATCCTGACTAACTCTTCCATATGTGACGAATTGGGAATGAGAATGTGTAGATTAGCTATAACTGTCCTAATCTCTAATTGGTTTTGTAGTCATTATCAAGTTATGTCAATTTTTGCACTCTCTGATAGATTGATAAAATAAATAGGGCAACCCTAATCCTAAAACAGAAATATCTCCTTCTAACCCTCAAATTAACTCCACCCACTCAATTCTGTGATCTTATAGTATCAGGTTTTCAGTAGTTCAGTAATAAGTTTAAAACATAATATAAAGCCTGATACCACTCCCAGGATATTATTTTATTTAATACTAAGCCCAATTTAATCATCTGTAATAATTTACTGGAAACATTTAGTGTAAATTCATGTACTGTACATATATATAATTATATGCGAAGCTGAATATAATTAAAGTATAGGTTTAATTATTATTATTTGATATGTTGTTGAAGAGTCAGTGGGTGGTCTGAGCGGTCAAAATAGATGTAAAGACGCCTCAGAACGGCTTTTTTTGTTAAAAAAACAAACCCAAAAGACATTAAAACATGTTAAACCTCAGTGCATTTTCACTCATGTTCCACATTCAAACACTCACAAAATATTTTCCTCTATAGGTTTGCTCTTTGGTTTAAATAATTCTTATTTAGAGTGTTCCTGTCTATTACAGTCTAACATTTCAAGTCATTTTACTGTGGAGTTTTTAAGAAAAGTAAAGGCAAAATCACTCAAAAACCTCAGAAGTATAGGTTTAATTATTATTATTTGATATGTTGTTGAAGAGTCAGTGGGTGGTCTGAGCGGTCAAAATAGATGTAAAGACACCTCAGAACGGCTTTTTTTGTTATAAAAAAAAACCCATAAAGAAACTTTTCTCAAAAACTCAGTACAAATGACTTAAATTTTAAGACAATAATTGACAGGCATGCTCTAAATAAGAATAATTCGAAAGAATGAGCAAACCTATAAAAGAAAATGTTTTATGAGTGTTCAAATGCACTGATTTTTATGTTTCTTAAGAATTGTACAGTAGACCGACCTGAAAATGAATTCAGTAATAGTCAGAGTCACTCTGAGTAAAGATCAATTGAATGAATAAGCAAACATATAAAGGAATCTAAAATAAAGGTGATTTTGCTTTTATATTTTACTATATAGTCTCAAACACTATACAGTAAAGATGTTTTAAGAGTGTTTGAATATGGGCCATGGTTATACAGTGCCCTCCACAATTATTGGCACCCCTGTTTAAGATGTAGTCGTGGACTAGAAAAAAAAAAAAACTTGAAATCATGTGTGCCACAATTATTGGCACCCCTGATGTTAATACTTTGTACAACCTCCTTTTGCCAACAAGACAGCACTTAATCTCCTCCTATAACATTTCACAAGATTGGAGAACACAGAGAGAGGAGTGTTTATTTTATTGGTGAAAGAGGTTAGCTTGGGGGGTTGGTGATGGTCCATGGGGTCACTCCCAGAAGAGGCTAAGGCAGTTGCCTGTAGCCTGGTTCTGTCCCCTCTCATTAGTGTCACATTGCCCAGCCTTAGTGCCCCATCACCCCACACACACACACTTTTAACCTGAATTTAGGTTACCGTAGCCGTAATCACTGAATGCATTTGTTTTCTTTGACAAATAACATTGGAGTGTTAGACTTGTCCTTTTTTTTTTTTTTTTTTTTTTTAATTAAGCCTTTTTTTTTTTTTTTTTTTTTTTTGTGCCTCCTACAGACAGATTAGTAGATTTGCTGAAATTGGCTGTCAGGATGAGTGGTTTTGCACATCTTTGAGAAGTTGTATGGAAATACAGCTGGCAAAGCTTTAAATATTATTTAAATTCATACCCATATCATATGTTTGCCAAGGATCAGAGCTAGCTATATATATAAATATTTATACATACATACACATATACTGTATCTATCTATCTATCTATCTATCTATCTATCTATCTATCTATCTATCTATCTATCTATCTATCTATCTATCTATCTATCTATCTATCCAGTGCCCTCCACAATTATTGGCACCCCTGTTTAAAATGTGGTCTTGGACTTCTAAAAATTCTCCTTTATTTTTAACAACATAGAACCCAAATGCAAAAGAAGATTATAATCCAACCTTTTATTTAAGTACATTACTTTGGTGGTAAGAAAATCACACATTTAGAAAAGAAAAAAAAACTTGAAATCATGTGTGCCACAATTATTGGCACCCCTGATGTTAATACTTTGTACAACCTCCTTTTGCCAACAAGACAGCACTTAATCTCCTCCTATAACATTTCACAAGATTGGAGAACACAGAGAGAGGGATTTTTGACCATTCTTCTTTGCACAATCTTTCTAGATCATCCAGTGTCCTGGGTCCTCTCTTATGCACTCTTCTCTTTAGCTCGCCCCACAGGTTTTCGATTGGGTTGAGGTCTGGGGACTGAGATGGCCATGGGAGGACCTTGAGTTTGTGACTGCTGAACCACTTTTGTGTAGATTTTGCCACATGTTTTGGATCATTATCCTGCTGAAAGACCCAATGACGACCCATCTTCAGCTTTCTGGCAGAGGCCATCAGGTTTTTATTTAAAATATCCTTCAAAGCGTTCATAATGCCATGCACCCTAACAAGGTTCCCAGGGCCTTTGGAAGAGAAACAGGCCCACAGCATCACATATCCTCCACCATACTTCACGGTGGGCATGAGGTGCTTTTTGGCATACTCATCTTTTTTTTTACGCCAGACCCACTTAGAGTGTTTGTTGCCAAAAAGCTCAATCTTAGTCTCATCTGACCAAAGCACACGATCCCAGTTGAAGTCCCAGTACCGCTTAGCAAACTCCAGACGTTTACGTTTGTGAGTGTTAGTGAGAAAAGGCTTTTTCCTTGCATGCCTCCCAAACAGCTTGTTGGCATGTAGAGAGCGTCTGATGGTTGTTTTGGAGACTCTGTGACCCCAAGATGCCACTCTTTGATGCAATTCTGTGACAGTGAGCTTGGGAAATTTTTTACTTCTCTTACCATCCTCCTCACTGTGCGTTGTGGCAAGATAAACTTGGGACCTCTTCCAGCCTTGTGTCACTGTTCCAATTGTTTTAAACTTCTTAATGATTCCTCTGACTGTAGATACCGGCAAGTTAAGGCAAATGGCTATTTTTCTGTAGCCATTCCCTAACTTATGAAGGTCGACACACATCTGCCTTACTTAAATGGTGTGTTCTCTTGTCTTTGCCATGTTGACAAATGGGTAAGAGAATTAGGCCTCTGTGTCACGTCATATTTATACCCCAGGGAAACAGGGAATCATGAATTACTAATTAAAAGTCCCTAGATACCCTGACCAACCTTAGCAACTACAGAAAAAAATATAAAAAAATTTAAAAAATTATTATTTTTCAGAAGAATTGTTAGGGGTGCCAATAATTGTGGCACACATGATTTCAAGTTTATTTTTTATTTTTTAAATGTATAATTTTTTTTTTTACCACCAAAGTAATGTACTTAAATAAAACGTTGGATTTTTCTCTTTTTTTGCATTTGGGTTCTATGTTGTCTTAAAAAAAAAAGGAGAATTTTTTGAAGTCCACGACCACATCTTAAACAGGGGTGCCAATAATTGTGGAGGGCACTGTATATATATTAACACCACAAACACAACATTTTATTAGTATTATTTATTTTATTTAAAAGTAGCAATCCATTCATTTTTTTAAATCTTTTTTATTATATTTTCCTAGAAGCAAAGCCGGACTGAAGCGTATTTACATCTATTATGACCGCTCCCACCACCCATACCGTAAGTGCACGATTAGACGCGCCTTAAAAAAAACGGCTGGATTACCCGCAGTATTTTGTGAAATTTATCACCAGTGACTGTAAAAGGTTGTAAAGGCGGATGGTGAATGTGACAGTCTGGGAGAAACCGGTGGAGGATTAAACTCTGATAGTTTTCCTGTAGGCTGTTCACTCGAGATTAATTAGCTTTATTTGTGCATTTCGGTTCACATCTGGTGATTATTCAGCACAAGTCGCTTTTTGTGGATCAGTGGTGGAGCTCCGGATTTCTCACGATGCATTTCCAAGCTGTGTTCTGCATTCTGCTTCTGCTGACATGTACAGGTGAGCACTGACCTGAACAAGAAGAAGAAGAATATAGTAAATAATTACAGTGTAGCCTCATTCAGCATAATGTGTAGAGGGAAAACTAACAATAACACAATGTACTATTTGTTTCCACACTTTGCGTCCTCTCAATCTCAATGACCATTTTACTCAAGATAACTATCTATGTAGATTGAGAGAGAGAGAGAGAGAGAGAGAGAGAGAGAGAGAGATTATTAATAAAGAGTAAACTGATGTGTCTGTGTGCATGTTTTCTTGTTACTTGTTTTACTATTGTGTTTCTGTGTTGCCATATTTGTTTCTTCACACAGGAGTATCCTTTGGCCAGCAGCTGTTATTACCTGAGAGGATTGATATAAAAGTTGGGGAGAACCTGGTGATTACCCCAATCAGCATTCCTGATTCCACACGTCTTGCTGCCAAATGGTACTATAATGGAACTACATTTCTTACTGAAATTCCCTCAGGAATTATAATACAGCCACCGTACACTGACAGAGCCAGTCTGAACACCAACACTTTAGCTCTGACTCTCAAAAACATGACTCAGAGTGATTCTGGACAATATTCTCTGGAAGTAGTCACTGTTACAGAAGCTATTTCAAGCGTGACATCAGTGCAGGTGTTTGGTGAGTTAACATTTTTTTAATTGCAACTGCAGAAATCTTTGACTAAAATCTTTTTTAACTGTATTCATTTTGTACACACATTGAAAAGTATTTACAGGTTATAGGTTATAAACAGTTTTGGTGCAGAAATATAAGAATCTTACATCTTACAAATTATAAAGCATATTACAAAATACTATCATATTATTTTTAATGGATGACTATGAACATGCTTGAAAACCAGCAAAACATTTATTGAAGTCAGTTTCATGAGACAGAACATGTATTTGAATTAGAGACTATTAATATTTTCTGTAAATAATGCCTAAAAATCCATGGCATTATATTTGTACACGACAAAATACGGAACTGTAAATTTTATAACCATTTTTGGTTAAAAAAAAACAATATTATCTTCTAAATAAAACACTATATGACCACTTGGCTAGAACAGTTGTTTCATCGTCTATTTTTACTTCACTGCCGTAATACAGTTAAATCTCCTCATCTCAATTATCCATAACTGGATAATCTGGTAAAGATTGTTGCCTAGCACCCTCGTCAAAAATCTGTAGTTTTGTAGTAGCAGATTTAAAGTAATCTAAAAGTAAAAGAAGTTAAATAATTTAGCATTCAAAAAGTAGAGTATTATTTACAGTAGCTTCTTTTAATCTGTATAGCTAAACATTTAATAACTCTTTAGTATCTAAAATTATGAGAGCTAATACTGTTTGTGCAGTGATTGAGATTTCATGGTAAAATAGCACATTTCAAATCAAATCTTAAATGTACTGGTGTACTGGTGTCCACTGGTAACCTCTGTATTATGTTTCTACCCCAGTAAATTTCCACTGTTACCCTATAATCAGTAAAAAGGTTTTGTGTGAATTCAACAACACTGTTAGTCTCAGTCTCTGCATCTGAATTAACATTTAGTTTCAGTAAATTACTTTTGTTTTGTTCTGTCTTGTGCATCTTTGCTTTTCGTTATGTGTACTCTGATGGTTTATGAGGCCTGTATTACATTTAAACCCCCAGTGCCAGCATCCAGTGTTACCATATTACCAAGTCAAACAGAACTGGTTGAATTCAACAGCACTGTGAGTCTCAGGTGCTCTGCGTCTGGCTCCTTTCTTACATTTGTGTGGCTGAACAGAAGCTCTGAGGTAACAGCAGGGGATCGAGTTCAGTTAACAGACAGCAACAGCAGTCTGACCATTAATAATGTGACCAGAGATGACAGAGGTCCATACCAATGTAATGTGTTCAACTCTGTCAGCCAAGCGACAAGTCCTCCAATGAACATCACTATTCATTGTAAGTTATTTCATGTCATGCAATTTACTGATGGTTCTAAAGTTTTTCGAACAAATATGCATGATATACCTGGTCTCTAAAAGACCATGGATGGCTCTAAAACTCTCTAAATATGGACTGTTCTATTGCAGATGGTCCAGAAAATGTTGCTGTCAAAGCAGATCCAGTGGGACCCAATTACAGCACTGGATCTAACGTCATACTGACCTGCTCAGCTGAGTCCAGCCCTACTGCTGAGATTCAGTGGGCTGTGAATGGATCAGCACTTAGTCATATAGGACACGAGCTCATAATGAACAACATTCAGAGCAATCAGAGTGGCAGTTATACCTGCATCGCCCATAACACAAAGACCCTGAGATATTTCACTTCTCAACCTATAAGCATCACTGTACTGGGTGGGTTATAGTTTAATTATTGGATTCATGCACTAAAAAAAAAATTTGGAATCCCTTTTAGTATTTAATTTAAAAAATAAATAATTTGGAATTTCTGCTGGAATTCCTGTGGCTTTGTTTATCCAACCACAGTATATGACCACAGAAGAATGAAGGTCTAGATAATAATGTAATGTATTCTTTACAAAGAAAATGAAAATAGCTTAATACAATATACTGAACTCAAAGGAGTTGTATTGAACTAACAATTAAATTATATGTGTATATGATGCATAATGTAAGAAATAAAACCATAATGTGGTAATCTGTCATTGGAAAATTGTGAATCTTGGGGTGGAGTGGTGATGTTCAGTGAAACCCAGATATATCTGTGGTGACCATTAATGGACACTGACACCCAACACTCCTTTGATAAATGTTAAATAAATGCCTTCTTAAAAATGCATTTCAATACCAAATCAGTAATGCAACATTTTTCAGGCTTGTGCTTGGCTAAGGTAATGTGTAGCTTGTACAAGTCCCTCTGACTTAGCAGGTTCTACAATTATTAGTGTATACATTACTAAATGTATTATTATAACATTTACTATAATCATTTATGAGAAACAGTATAAACTTTCCATTTGAATTATTTATCTCTCATAACAGCAGTTCATCACTTTCTGGGGAATCCGGTTTATTTGAGAATTCAACTGTTGTGATTATTAAATAATATATACACCAGGCATAACATTATGACATTAACATTATAACTGGTGAGTTTATAACACTTATTATCTCTTCATCATGGAACCTGTTAGTGGATTGGAAATATTAGGCAGCAAGATAACATTTTGTCCTCAAAGTTGATGTGTTGGAAACAGGAAAAATAGGCAAGCGTAAGGATTTTAGCAAGATTGACAAGGCAAAATTGTGATAGCTAGATGGTCAAGGCTAATTGATGCACATGGGGAGCGAAGGCTGGCCCGTGTGGTTTGATCCAACATACGAGCTACTGCAGCTCAAATTGCTGAAAAAGTTAATGTTAATGATGGGTCAAACCTGTTTTAGCAGCAAAATGAGTACCAACACAACATTAGGCAGGGGGTTATAATGTTATGGCAGATCGGTGGCCAAAAAGATATGCCTGGTCGGTGTATAATGGATTATTAATCTACTTCTTAAATGTGTAGGTTATTAAGTCCTAATATTTGAGGGACTTTGCTAGTTAGTTTTCAATCTGTATTTCTTTTTCCTGTGGTACTAAAACTGATAATCTAAAGGAGTGCTATAATAGTGTTGGAACAGTATTCATGTCTAATATGTACTGTTGTGAACCTGAGCCCTGTATTACACTTTAATCTTCAGTGCCAGTCTCCAACGTTGCCATAGCAACAAATAAAACGGAAGTTGAACTCAACAGCACTGTGAGTCTCGTCTGCTCTGCAACTGGCTCCTCGCTTAATTTTTTTTGGCTGAATGGTAGTTCTGCAGTAACAGCAGGAGAGCGAGTTGAGCTAACAGACAGCAACACCACTCTGACCATTACCCGTGTGATCAGAGGGGACACAGGCCTGTACCAATGTGGAGCTTCAAACAACCTCAACAAGGAATTAAGTCCTCCACTGAGCCTGAAAATTTCTAGTGAGTTATTTTGTATAATTTTATTAATTCTTTGCATACAAAGTATGTATGGTAGCTCATTGGTTAAGGCATTTGGATCATAAGGTCATAAGTTCAAATCCCAGCACCACCACTCCTTGGGCAATGTTCTTGACCCTCAACTGCTTAGTTGTAATTCGTCCTGGATTAGGGGCGTCTGCCAAATGTTGCTACATAGTCTCTGATAGTTCAGAAACCCACTACAGAAACAACAACTTACTGTTAAATCAACATGATGTCTTGGGATCTTGTATTTTAATAGTAAACGGTTAAATTTTTATGCTGAATGCAAGTGACTTTTTTGAAATATACCTGACTGTTAATAGTTAAATAATCTAGGGTTACCACCTGTACTAACTCAGTGTCTCTGCCTTGTACAAAACCTAGTCACTGGAACTTATTTTGGTAAAAAAAATATATGAAAAAAGTGAGACTGCATCCCTTATAGATTTCTGTTCACTTCATATCATTTGTATCACAGTGCGATGTAATGCTAATATAACCGTATATAAAAAACTTATATATCTTGTATATAATTTTTACTTTTTTGATACTTTGTTTATATTAATCTCAATATAGTACCAATGTATATCTTCAAATACACTATGTTATTATAAATGATTATTACAATATAATTTGTATTTATATATAAGGTGTATGGGTGCTAAAACACTAAAACTTTCTTTCGGCTTCTCCCATCAGTGGTCGCCACAGCAGATCATCCGCATGTTTGATTTAAACACTACCGCTGATCTAAATCTTGTCATTGTGTATACTAATAGAAATATGGAGTTATCTTGCAATCTAAAAGAATGTTCCTTCTCCAGTTTTTTTTTTTTGTGGATAATATGTAATAATTTAAATTTAGATTTTTATTTGTTGCAAATTCCATGCAGGATTGCACTGTGAAGAGCTTCTGTCTGCCCACTCTGCCATAAAGCTCATATCAGTGGAGTGTTTTTGTAAATGTTAACCATCTTCAAGTTTCTCCCATCTCCACACATGACTTCTGGAGTTTAGCCAGAGTGACCATCAGGCTCTCGATCATCTTTTTAACCAAGGCCATTCTTCTCAGATTGCTCATTGTGTCCAGTTGTCCAGCTCTAGAAAAATAGTCATAATTGTTGTATGCTTTTAAGAATTATGGAGGTCACTGAGCTTCACTACCACATGTTATTACATATCTGATATCTGGGGAATGGATTATAGATTAATGTGATCAAATATGTAAAGCATATTTATAACAACTTAAAATGACAATATTAAGGTGTCTGTATAGTTGTACCCTGGGGAATTGCTCAATTGAATGATGGTTCTGAAGAAATGATGCATTGTATGTAGACTTAAAGCAAACCTTTATGATAATGATTGTTCACTAGGTTTTATAGCCTATAGGATTGAGACAGATGTTTTTTGATTGGACATAATGTGCTCAATTTATCAAATTTTAGTTTCTAAGCCCTCAAATGTCTAAATCATACTGTATATGCTATTTTTGTTTTATTGGAAAAGTACGAAATTAAGTATTTCAGTCAATAACACTTGTTGATGCATAAGTACCGCATAAATATATATAATACTTAATAATAAAAATTTATAGTAAAAACAAGTAGTTGTAAAAAAAACCGTGAAGTCATGGTTGGTTAAATTTCAGTACAGTTAGGGGAAGAAATGCAAAACATGAAATCACTAAAGAATCCTTATCGCTAAACTGTCATCAAAATGGATTTAATACATGTAAATAAACAAAACTAAAATAATTTGCAACCATATAATACATTTGTGAGGGAACTCAGATTTTGACATGTTCCGCACGTAAAAACGATTGCATTCGATACACATGTGCACCAAACCAAAAACCTTGTCCCGGAAAAGGGTTGCTACAAATACATGTTCCATTATACCCCTAATTATTAGTGTTTTCCAGGTTTGTTGGTTCTTGCACTTGGCATAGCCAACTGCTAGCTTTGTTAATATGTCACTTTTATGTAATGTTTTAATGAATTGATATTTCTGTCTTTCAGTAGCAAAATATTTCAATTCTCAACTCAATTGACTTTGATTATTTTTTGTGTTCTCATAACAGCTGGAAATGCAGAGGGACTGTCTGCAGGAGCGATAGCTGGGATTGTTATTGGAGTTATAGTCGGTGTCGCTGCAATTGCTGGTTTGATTTACTTCTTTGTTACAAAATACAAGTAAGTACATTACACCAAAACTTTGTCATATCAACTGTAAACTGAATATTATTGTAAACACAGTATTGATCTCTCTTACTCATGATGAACTCATGTTAGCAAAGCCTTACCTTGTCTATCACAATATTGGGAAAGCGTCCCAATCCATTCATTAGAAGTATTTCTATACTTAATTGTTTTGGTCTAAGGTGTTCTTTAAAGACTATCTGAAAATACATATATGCGTATGCGTATATAATATAAACCAAATATGAAATATTTTGGAAGACATTCCCTATTCATTTTCACTTTGTATTGAGACTTTTGGGACACTCTGTACTTCAGGTTATGTAGTTTTATTGCTAATTTGACTATATACAGGTGGTCCCAGTATATACAAAAGGTCCTTTCAGTAACAAGAAACTACAGAAGAGGACATAAAAATACACAAGCCAACATTGGTCTAACTAAGACATAAGCAGATCGATATATAGGATTACATAGAGTACATGTGTATGTTTTCACCATGTATGAAATGGCTCTGGGTCAAATTTGGGGAGGAAACAATATTCTCTATTAACTGGGTGCAAATCTGTAAATGGGTAAGTTCTTGCATTAGGCTTGATTTACGGCTTAGTAAAGCCGAAAGAATGGTTATTTTTAATAACAAGCCTTGGTGATGCAGATTTTACCCACAGTTTAATATATCGTAGTGGAAAATCATTCTCAAATATTTCACTAATCTTTTGCCAATTGTTCACACAGTTAACTACAGTTAATTATTTACAAGGTCAAGTTTTGCTTATGATTATATGTATAGCCACAATTCAAGCCAATGTTGGGATATAATAATAATTGCAATAATCATCATCATCAAAATCATTATTATATCAATTTATTATTTTGAATTAATAATAATTTTATTGAATTGTAATAATTTGTCTTAATCTTGCAGGCCAGAAACTTCTTCCAGAGGAAATAAGCACAGTGGAGGTATATTTAGGGAATTTCAGTCATTTATAAGCATTATATAAATATTGATTGCATCAGAAAAATGATGTCAGATTTATACAGTACATAATTTTTGTACAGTTATAAATATGCACCAAGCACAAATAAGTAATTTAAAAAAGAATTTTATAGGCAAATGAATTTCCAAAAACATTTAATCATATTTTGATATGTGCTTTTTTTCTGACACAGCAAACGGAGGACAGCATGTGAGTCATTTTCAGTCTTATGGTCTACAGTATACATCACACAGTCTAGATGTAAAATAGTCATTCAGATGTATGTATCTGAGGCTTGCTTTGTCTTTATTGCTTTGCTATCAAATGACTTTATAGTGTTTATTATACAGAAGTAATTGAAATGACGAAGACTCTTCCAGGCACTACAGATACGTATCTGTTCTCATAAACACCTGAGGACTTTGACCGCAAATACCGCACACATCCTTTTCTGGTATCAACTCAGTGATCCTTTTTAGTAAATAATATAGGACAGAAAGCCAAGGGATACAAGCTCCAGGTGCAAGATGCATTTTAATGTGATGTGACTGTTGTTGGGATGATGACAGTGGTAGTAATAATCAGGCTAACTTACATAGTTGTTTTTTTTTGATGATGAACAATACTGTGATTTACCATTGTACCTTTAGTAAATGCCAAATGAACAATAATCAATGTTATCACATCTGTTAAAAATAAACCCAACCAGTTGTCCCTTATGCCACCAAAGCAACTCTGACCAATGTGTGTATATGTTGGTATGTCGGTGTTTTAGCTATGAAAAAAATACAACTATAACTTTTTAAAACTATTGCTAATCATTTGTCAGTCGAATCTGACAAGTTCAGGGATCAAATTGGCAGAAAGTGATCTGTCAATTCTGAAAGTTGATGTGTTGGAAGCAGGATGTGTTCTTAAATGTAAGAGTTAGGTCTTGTGGTGTGTTTCTAGTATGCAGTGATTAGTATTTGTTAAAACTGGTCCAAGAAAAGAAAACATTGGCACAGTAATGTGCATTTGGATTGAATCCGCGTGCATCACCAAAAGCTTCAACAATGGGCACATGAGCATGAGAAAGAAGATGGCCTGGTATGATAGAGCACTTTTTTACATCATGTGGACAGCTGTGTGCATGAGAAGAGAGGGCACAGGATGCAAACTGGAAAGTAGCGAACCCTTGAGCTGTAGCATTCATGTGGATACATACCACCTTCCTAGACATTGTGTCAGACCAAGTTACAACCTTTCAGGACTTCCCTTAAAACTGTAGGCCACTGGATATAATAACAGAAATTATTAGGATCATTTGTCCTGAATATTCACACTGTTTAGGAATGGTTTATTCACTTTTCAGAATATTCAGAAATTATATAAGGAAAATGACCAAGGCCTCCAAACTCCCCAGATCATAATTCAATAGAGTATTTGTGGAAGGTCCTGGATGAACAAGTTCAATCCATTGTGTTGTTTTGAAATTATGTTCTGCAATTTGCTGTGTTGTTATAATGTGTAAATTAAAAAAAGGTTGTTAGTACTTAAACACTAAAACTTTTTGTTATAGGAGTTGCACTATGCCGACATCAAGCATAATCAAAGGCATCAAGGAAACGCCATGCCAAATAATCCCACACCTTCCTATGTGTCTCAGCAAAGTAATATTCAGGTAAGCTGACCTGCTTCTTTTAGTTAAAGGCCTAGATCAGATTTCATCACAGTTATAACAGCTTAAACAGAGACATGTAGAGTGTGCAGTTCGATTAGGATTGCACTCTGCAGCATAACTTCTTCTTTATCTTTTACAGCCAGCATCTAATCCTGCGGCACAAACCATTTATTCTAATGTGAGGAACGTGAAATAATATGACAACAAAAGATGTGGATGAAACTGACTGAGCCTGCCAATTTCCACATATTTGATCGACTTGCCATTTTAATGAAAGTGAAAATTAAAAAAAAGAATTCAGTGAATGAATATCTTTCTTCTGCTTGAATAGGCATTTCTATGTAACCCTTAATGATGAGTCTGATTTTGTCTTTAGACTTCCTTGCTTGTAATATTTTATACAACAAGTGACAGCGAGATTCAATTTGCTAATTCTTATCAATGTTATATATTGTTTATAACATTGAAAAAAGTAGAAAAAGAAAGAAATGTATGAGATGCATATGTATAATACAGTAAATGTGTAGTAGTGTGTATATATAAAATGCGATCCAGAAATTCTCCAGACTGTAATAAATGGATTGGCACATAACACAATAAAACTCTTATTGTACCTTTGATAAAAAAAAAAAAAAATTATAATTTTTTTTAAATTTAATAAATAAAAAACTTCTCAAAATAAATAAAAAAAACTCTAAAACTATGAAAGAAAATTTAAGAACAATATCGTTATAACAATATCAAAGATTGCACTTTAACTACCTTTGAATCTTTTTGAGACAGATCCTCATTGTGTTTTTAACCTTTGGACATGCTAAAGTGTGTTGCCCGGGGAACTGAAATGAGGAAGTAATAAAAGTTAAAAATTTACTAGACATAAATGTAAAAAAGGATTGCAATGTGTCTTAACAGTCATGAAATAGAAAAAATGTTAATATCGAATACATTTCTTTTAAAGTTCTATACAAATAAGATTGCTCAATCATTTTCGTTCGCTGATTTTTGTGTTTCATGTAGACCTATGGAATGTTATGCAAAATGTGTTTGTTGAACTTGTTTTCATTTACTTTTGACAATTCTTCTAATTTAGGAATTTCCACAAATCAGTTTGTTCACAAAACTCATTACATTTCAATTTTTTATACAAGAATACTGTGATTACACCATCTATCTGTCTATGGTAATATCTATGACCTTGATTGTTTAAATGACCTAGTCTGACCCAAATTGTTAAATACATAATTTTTATTTTGAAGATTCATTTAAACATTTCTTCTTTTTTTTTCTAAAATTGCTGTCAATTAGAATAAAGATTTTCTTTAAAATTTAAGAAGAAACAGACTTTTTTGTGTCATTCTTCTATAATTCTCCATTGAAACATCTGACAGTCATGTACTTTAAAATATTTAATATGAATTCAAAACAATATTTATTTAAAAACATTTAAGGAGCTTGCAATAGAATTATTCTAGCTGCTGATGGAGTGACAAGACTTTGATTGGCATTGATGACTGATCACTTATCGATATTTTTTTTAATATAGTATTTAGTATTTAATATTCTTTATGGCTAGTCTAAATTACATGTAGTTGTGAATGAATATGCAAATGTGTGTACATGGACAAAAAACTGTAATGTATTTAAATCTGTCTAATAGGTGTTTATTACTATTTGACAGTAAATTTGTTATTTATTATGTTGAATATATAGATTACATAAATTGCTAAATGTATTTACTGCCATTGCAGAAGCCAATTATAAACCTGAGCATGTCGTGTTTAGTCTGAAAGCAGAAAATCCAATCCATAGTGACCTGAAGTGCTCTGAAGTCTCTAGAAATAAATACATCCTGATAATGGTCAACGAGATCAAAAACTAAGAGTACTATCAATTTTAAAACTATTTTGGGAAGGTAGTATAAAAGGTTATTTGGGTGCTAATCTTTAAAGTCTTTAGACATTGTTTGATGACTGCTGGTGAATCAGCTTTTCAAACATTTTAGGGGAGTTTATTTACACCACCGAGGTGCCAGAACAGAGAAGAATTGTGAGGAATGTCTTCCAAACTAAAACCAATACAATGCAGATGTTCAATGTTGTGTGTTAATAGTACTTTGTTTATAAGAGAATTTTAAACACGAGTATACTACTGTACATGAACTTTGCATACACTGTAACTGTACTTAAAATATCAGGTAATTTCTATTTGCGACATCTTGTGTCCCTGTGTGGTGCATGGAGCATGTTTTACAGATTGTGTGTAAATATACATTTTTTTTTTAGTTTGCTTGTCTGCTTCATCCCTGATGCTTTTTTTTTATTATTATTATTTTTTTATGTTGAATTGAAATTTAATACAAATTACTTTTTACTTTAAATTTACACGAAAACTTTTACAATGAACTTGTACTCATTCATTCTTAATTTTAATTTGGGATCTGCGCCATCTTGTGGAGGACTAAAAAACTCTTCTGTAGTTCTTTATTCTTCCACAAGATGGCGCAAATCCCAAATTAGAATAAATGAGTTGCATTTACACTATAAAAAAAAACTTACAAGCCTGTCATGTGTTACATGTTTGGTACACAAAACACACACAAAAAAAAATGTTTGTCCCTACCTGATTTCTAATTTTTTTGCATGTTTTTTACACTTTAATATTTAGATTATCAAACAAATAAATATTAGTAAAAGATAACACAAGTGAACACAACAAGCTTTTTTTCAATGAAGGTTTTTATTATTGACAATTATTATATAACAAAACCCAGAACTACATGGACCTGTGTGAAAAAGTGTTTGCCCCCGGTTAAAACTGTGGTTTATCACACCTGAGTTCAATTTCTCTCGCCACATCCAGGCCTGATTACTGCCACACCGATTTGCAATCAAGAACTCTTTTAAATAGGACCTGCCTGACAAAGTAAAGTAGACCAAAAGATCCTCAAAAGCTAGACATCATGCCGAGATCCAAAAAATTCAGAAACAAATGAGAAAGAAAGTGATTGAGATCTATTAGACTGGAAAAGGTTATAAAACCATTTTATAAGGTTATAAAACTAAAGCTTTGGGACTCCAGAGAACCACAGTGAGAGCCATTATTCACAAATAAAAAAAACATGTAACAGTGGAGAACCTTCCCTGGAGTGGCCGGCCGACCAAAATGACCCCAAGAGCACAGCGATGACTCATCCAAGAGGTCACAAAACATCCCAAAACAACATCCAAAGAACTGCAGGTCTCACTAACCTCAGTTAAGGTCAGTGTTCATGACTCCACCATAAGAAAGAAACTGGGCAAAAATGGTGTGCATGGCAGAGTTCCAAGACCAAAAAACGCTGCTGAGCAAAAAGAACATAAAGTCTCATCTCAGTTTTGCCAGAAAACATCTTGATGATCCCCAAGACTTTTTGGAAAATACTCTGTGGACTGACAAGACAAAAGTTTAACTTTTTGGAAGGTGTGTATCCCATTACATCTGGTGTAAAAGTAACACTGCATTTCAGAAAAAGAACATCATACCAACAGTAAAATATGGTGGTGGTAGTGTGATGGTCTGGGGCTGTTTTGCTGTTTCAGGACCTGGAATACTTGCTGTGATAAATGAACCATGAATTCGTCTGTTTACCAAAAAATCCTAAAGGAGAATGTTGTCCATCTGTTTGGACCTCACGCCGAAGTGAACTTGGGTTCTGCAGCAGGACAATGATCCAAAACACACCAGTAAGTCCACCTCTAAATGGCTGAAGAAAAACCAAATGAAGACTGTGTAGTGGCCTAGTCAAAGTCCTGACCTGAATCCTATTGAGATGCTGTGGCATGACCTTAAAAAGGTGGTTCATGCTCTAAAACCCTCCAATGTGGCTGAATTACAACAATTCTGCATAGATGAGTGGATCAAAATTCCTCCACAGCGCCGTAACAGACACATTGCAGGTTATTGCAAATGCTTGATTGCAGTTGATGCGGCCCAACCAGTTATTAGGTTTAGGATACAAGCACTTTTTCACACAGGGTCATGTAGTTTTGGATTTTGTTTTCCATCAATAATAAAAACTGCATGACAGCTAAACACTGTTACAAACCTTGTGTATATATATATATATATATATATAAAGAGTTTTGTATAGGTTTGTAACAGTGTTTAGCTGTCAGAGAGGTTCCCTATTTGCAAGTAAATGTCAACACAAAAGAAATACACTGTGTACCGTTTTTAACTTGCAAGGTTCTGTTGCTTAATTGTTGATTCTGTAATTCTTTGTGTAAAAGGAAACCTGAATCTGTGCAACTTTACTGTTATGCCAGTGAAAGGAACAAGACGTTACATTGCACATGATTTCAAATCCCTCCATGTATGTTCTTATAAATGTACTATAATAATTTATTTTTTTTACATACCCAGTATTAAAACGCTTTGTATTTACAAGGTCGGTACTAGTATTCAAAGCAACTCACAGGTGAGGCAGAAATAGAAAGTATATTGCTAAACAGCTAAAGGTTAAAAGGGTCAGTGTATAAATGAATGGTTGTTTGAAGGATTAAATAAGTGTAATGTGTAAGGCTTGATGAATTAAGTGCAGTCTATTGTAGGAACTGTACTTTCCACTTCAGATTTCCAGAATGTGCTTCTGTTTGCATCATGTATTAATAATACAAATTATTCATGTAGTTTATTTCCAAATATTTGACCCCATTTGTATGTGGTTTATCAGCGTCACATTCAACAATTAGTTCTCTTTTGCTATACACAATGGCATTGGCATTCTGGAACATGTTTGGGTTTCCTAGTTCAAATGAAGGGAAGGTTTAATTCTAACACATCCTGTACAATTGTGTGCCTTCAACTTTGTGGCAACAGTTTGGAGAAAAACCATATATGGCTGGAACAGTCGGCAGTCCAAATACTTTTGTTCAAATAATATATGGCGCAATCTGGGACTCTACTAACTTCCTGTCATTTTGTCTACTTATAGTTTTAGAGATTAAAATATCTTGCATTTGGAGAATCAGAGACAGAGACAAGATTGAAAGATGATGCTGGATGTGAATATACATATTTTTCTGACAATTTTAGGTAAGCTGGTTTACTTTGAAGAATTTGTTTCATTTGTGAGAAGTAAATGTTCAGTATCAAGAAATAGATTTTACTGAATATTGTGTTAATTTGACGATATTAAAATTAAATTTGTAAATTATGTAAAGCATTATGGAACTTGATATCCTTATGCATATATAGTGAATACATCTTCGGATTTTATGGTATATTATTCCACATTACTCATGCTTTCAAGTAATTAAAAGGTGCTGTTTAACACTTTTTTTTTCTTTTTGCATTTTTGTCATACTTAAATAACTCAGATTATCAAGCAAATTTAAATTTTACTCAAAGACAACCCGAGTAAATACAATATGCAGTTTTCAAATGAGGATTTCATTCATTCCATTTCCCCCTAAACCTAATAACTGGTTGTGCCACCCTTGACCGTGACCTGACCTGTTTAAGGTCATGCCACAGCATCTCAATTGGCTTTAAGTCCAGACTTTGTCTAGGCCACTCCAAAGCTGTTTTGATGTTGAGCCATACAGAGGTAAACTTTCTGGTGTGTTTCAGATCATTGTCTTGCTGCATAACCCAAGTGCGTTTGAGCTTGAGGTCATGAACTAATGGCCAGATATTCTCTTTCAGGATTTTCTGGTAGAGAGCAGAATACATGGTTAATTCAGTTAGGGCAAATCTTCCAGGTCCTGATGCTGCAGACCAGCATAGTGCTACCACAATGTTTGTCTGTTGGTATGTTCTTTTTTTATGAAATGCTGTGTTAGTTTTCACGGCAGAAGTCATTAGACACACTCCTTCTTTTTTGCCAAATGTGCGATGTGTGATCTTTTTAGTATCATTATAATGGCTCTCACCATAGTTCACTGGAGTCCCAAAGCCTTAGAAATAGCTTTCTATCCCTTTTTACTGGTTAATAAATTACTTTGTTTCTCATCTGTTCTTGAATTTCCTCAGATCGTGTCATGATGTGTTGCGTTTTAAAATCTTTTAGCATGCTTCACTTTGTCACACTGGTTCTATTCAAGTGTTTTCTTGATGCAACAGGTCTGGCAGCAATCAGGCGTGGGTGTCGCAAATGAAATTTAACTAATCTTTCAAAGAAATGTGGTAAATCACAGTTAATGATTTAACAAAGTGGGTGGTTGGGCAATTACTTTTTTCACAAAGCACCAGGCAGGTCTGGACAGCTTTTTTCCCCTGAAAATAAACAAAATCTTTACATGAAAACGTTCATTTAAGTGTGACAAATTAGCAATAATAAATGAATAAATAAACAGCACAAAAAGAAATCACAGCACTGTATATTTTAGACCAATACACTATATTACAGTTCTATTATTGTTTCTGTTCATGTGTACAATTCTTGTTTAATCATTAAAAAAAAATGAAGAAATGAATTTTGCTGTATTTCAGGGCTTGTGCAGGTGCAGGTTGTTAAAACAAGTGAGTTTCTTCCATTCCATCTGTCTACTTACATATTCATGGTTTATTTTCATCTTTTAGTTCTATGTAATAAAATATAATATAATCAGCCTGTTTTAGATGCAAAATACAATAAATTGTAAACTTGATAAAGTTTCCATAAGAGACAGTTCCATATTTTTTCCTTTTCCCAATGTAGGTAAGCCACAATTTGTACAGATCTTAGGTCCTGATGAGGTTGTAGCTGGAGTGAGTACCTTTTATGAGTGTACTGCAGTGTGCAGCCACAAATGTAATTATACCTGGATTGTGAAAGACCAAATGTTTCCTGGAAGCGAATTTACCCTGACTGAAAACGGTGTTGACAGCTCCATCACACTACAATGCACAGTGTCCGATGAAGACCGCAAGTATTTTGTCAGCGACGTTAGATCAGTCACAGTCATAAGTATGTTCACCCTGCTGCTCAGATTTTCTCTGAATCATCAGTCACAGTGCACAATTCAGTCAAATATCACTTTTTATACATGCGAACAAGGTAATGATTGTCCTTTTAACTCTTACAGATCCCATTTCTGTGAAGCCATCAGCTAATCAATCAGTGCTTAACCAGACACCTAGAGTAGGCCAACCATTTCGTTTAACATGTGATGGGGTCTCAAGACCAGTCGCTATAGCCTGGCTTAAGGATGGTGCAACTCTTAAATTAAACTCCAGGATGAGCCTATCTCCAGACAACAAGACTCTGTCTTTTAGCCTTCTGGAAGATTCGGATAGTGGCAAATATCAGTGCAAAGTCCATAATGGAAATGTCACTGTAATAAGCAAGGTCTACCTGATTTACCGTAAGTAAGCCTAATTTCTCTCGAAATATTTCCTTATTGTTCCCATAAAAGGTTGACATGCTCTATATATCCTAACATCTAAGATCTCAGATAAATTAGATAATTATCTGAACTTTTAAAGGTCATAAGTTCAAACTCCAGCTCAGACAAGTGCTTCAAGTAATGGCCTTTGATCTTAACCCTAAACTTGTATGAATGAGCTCATCATACATTAATCTGGACATGGACATGTCTGCCAAATGCTGTAAACTAACTTGTAAGGTTTAGATAATTATGGTGGATAAGGTCAAATTCAAATACATGACCTGATGTTACCTCATGACCTCCTTCTGCAGTTGGATATGTTATTATTAATCTGAGTGGTCCAAACCGAGCTGAAGTGGGCATGCAAAGCAAATACACCTGTGCTGCGAAGTGTGGAATGGATTGCACAGTGCAGTGGACTTTGAATAAAGGCTTTCCAAGGGGAAAATTTATTGCTGAGGGACCACAGATCCTCTGGACACCCTCTGACCTCGGACAGACACAGGTCTTAACTTGCATTGCTCTGACCCCGGAGGGAGAAAATATTGGACAGGTCACCAAAACCGTGACTGTTGTAGGTGAGTACAAGCAACAGAACTCTGGGGCCACCTGGTGGTTAAGAATAAGAACAATGACCCATCCTTTTCAATCTGAGAGTTCCACTTAGAATTTTGTGTTTGTTTGTTACCCCTATCAGAGATATTAGTGTTTTAAAAAAAACACTAGTAGTTCAGGGATGTTTAAGAAAATGGCATCCTATTACTGAGATGCACTACCACCTTGAGAAGAGATAAAGAACAGTAGTCTGTCTGAATCTTAATGATGGATGAATTAGCAGCAAAACACATCACATAGTGTAAAAGGGAATTGCTTTTTTGTAATGTATGCTCTCTGTATATTCACACGAGATATTACTCATGTGAAAATACTTATTACTCTGCCATCTTGTGGGGAGATAAAGAACACCTTAAAGCTGTACTGTATAACAGTGTATGACACTACAATACACTATTTGGACAAAAGTATTGGGACACTTGAGCTTTCCTGCCATATGTGGTTCTTCTCCAAACTGTTACCACAAAGCTGGAGGCACACAATTGTATAGGATATCTTTAAATGCAGGATAATAACATTTTGTGTTCACTTGAACTTAGAAACCCAGACCTGTAGCAGCATGGCAATGCCTCTGTGCACAAAGCGAGATCTGTGAAGATCTGGTTTACATGAGTTGGAGTGGAAGATCTTGAGTGGCCTGCTAGAGAGCTCTGATCTCATCCCTACTGAACACCTTTGAGATGAATTGTCATGAACACTGACTGCAACTCACCTTCATCAGTACCTGTCTTTAGTAACACCCTTGTGGCTGACTAACACAAATGTCCATAAGCACACTCTAAAATCTAGTGGAACATCTTCCCAGAAGAGTGGAGGGAATTGTAAGAGAAAATTTGGACTAAATGTGGAATGCAATGCTCAAAAAGCACATACCGTACTTATGACCAGGTGTCCACAAACTTTTGTCAATATAGTGTATATCCAAATTTCCTGCCATTTGTAAAATTTTTGGGTTATTAAGAATGAATTATTAAACATTTTATAAAGAATTGGAAAGCCTTTTAGCAGCATGATAAATAAATCAAATAAAATAAATAAAGTGTGATTTGCTCTTTTGCAGAGGCTCTGCCACGCCCCAGGCCCAGTAATGCTCAATCAACCAAACCCAGTGTAGCCGTGGTGAACTTTACAGCTCTGCTGATGTTGGTTTCTGCTTGTGTCTGAGGTTTGCCACACTAGAACAAGCTCTACACACAGTCATATCACACACACACTATCAGACTTTTTATCTTTTAAACTTTAGTTCTTCTCAAACCATCTGTTTTATCTTACATTGTACTGATATATACTGTATATTTAACCATTATTTAGGCATCACCTATTTTGTGCTTCAGCCTTTGCCTATTTTTGATATGCTCATTGAATATTCATATTCCTAAAAAGCAAGTGTCTGAGGTTTGCCACACTAGAACAAGCTCTACACACAGTCATATCACACACACACTATCAGACTTTTTATCTTTTAAACTTTAGTTCTTCTCAAACCATCTGTTTTATCTTACATTGTACTGATATATACTGTATATTTAACCATTATTCAGGCATCACTTATTTTGTGCTTCAGCCTTCGCCTATTTTTGATATGCTCATTGAATATTCATATTCCTAAAAAGCACATAGCCAACTGTATATAATTCATACAATTGCTTAGGTTGCATAATGCTTTTACAGTAGACATTGTCACAGAAATGTGAAGATGCAGACTTAGATTTCTAATAAGAAAGCAAGACAGTAAGGTGAAAAAAAATAGTAACTAAGTCAACATGAGGAAAACATTAACCTGAAACCAGGCTTAAAATAGAACCCATTATCTTCTGAGTGATGACAGAAAAAAGGATTATAAATCATCTTTATTTCCAAAACTGTATATTATAAAGTCAAAAAGTGCTGTGATGGTTAAATGAATGGCAAAAATATATTGTAAAATATACTGTGAATAAAAGTTCTGGGATGAGACTTGCTTGTTTTCTTCATTGTATGCCTGCCATTAATGAGATCCATTTATGTCCACCGTCAGTCAGAATAAAAAATACTAAGAAATGAATGTTTTACAAAACAAACTATACTTCTAGAAATAATAATTTTTTTTCTATTTTAAACATAAAAAAACTATTAATTTTGGGCTGAAATTTAATTTCCATAAATACCTACTCCTGTACACTGAGCCGTAAGAGATTTAATTGAAAGTAATTTATCAGTTTATCAGTGAATCCAAGCACAAAATCTTTACAACAAAAGCTGACAATCATCCAAATGCTGCAAAAACTGCTGCACAATAATTATATACATAATTAAATATAACAATAATTATATACATACAAAAGCCCAGAAGCAAGTGAAAAATAGATGTAGGAAGAACACAACTAAATTTACAGACGCATATACAATCCATTAGATTTAAGTAAATGTCTCTACTAAGGGATGTTTTGATAAATTTGTGATATACTGTGTGTAGCCATGATATGACCAATAGGAAAATTGTAATGCCAATTTTATGTATTTATTTTAATATAACAGAATCTGAATTACATAGATGTAATGTGTTCCATGATAAGAGAGAAACTGTACATTTTGTTCCAGACATTGCTTAATCACGCATTTGCATCTCTAAGGAGGGAGCAGCATGGGTGGACCTCTAAAACATTACAGTGACTAATGAGCTCTGTCATATGCAATTGCAATTTTCTCTATTAAGCTTTAAAAAGTTTTATTTCAGCAAACCTTTGTTTTATTTCTCACCTAGGGAGATTTAGAATAATTCTCACCCTAACACACACACACACACACACACACACACACAGATATATACACACACACACACACAAAAACACCCGAGGGGGGTGGGAGGGGGGTGGGGGTTTATGAGACACACCCAGATAGACAAACTTACGCATTCACACATGACAAAGAGTTTTCAGTATCGATGTCCAAGTGCACACGGAAAAACTTCCGACACTGAACCTTGTGATAAAAAAGTCACCATCAACTTTACTATTAAAGCTATGCTAAAATAACAATCTAAATATAAATAAAGCACTTAGAAAACTTATAGACCATCCAGATTTGTTAAAAAAAAAAAATGGTGCACTGATCACATTATTCAGTTTTTTTTCTTTTCACAGAACAGGCTGCGACACTGTTTGCTCTGCAGTGCATGATAGAATTGTCTTTCTCTGAGTGTTATTTATTCACAGAGGCTCTTTAATCTTCTGCTTGCCCCCTTTTTAAGGTATGCTGCTTGGGAACAAACACATGCACATAAACTGGTAAATACTGGTTAATCATTACCACTATTGCACTATGGCCTCGATTTCAGTTATCATTATAATATTTCTATGACGTCAGTTCAATTTTAACAAAGTGCTCTATTTATATATAAAGCATTTCTTTGTTACAACATATTTATCTCATTTTAAACATGAGCAGTTGAGGGCTTTAAGGGCCCAACAGTATCAGCTAGGCATGGCTTTGAATGCTACTTTTCAATTAGATCATCTTAACCTCTGAATACTATACTATAATAAGAATTTTTCTGCAAAAAAAAAAAGAGAGCACTATATAAAGTATATAGACAAAAAATATACATAGACAAAAGTACTGGGACACCTTTCTTTTCCAGCCATATGTGTTTCCTCATCAAACTGTTACTGTACAGAGTTGTATAGGATTGATTTTGTGGTTGCATTGCATTGTCCCTTCACTTGAAATAAAAGACCAAATTCTGTTCCAGCATAACAATTTTACTGTGCACAAAGCCATTTCCATGAATATATGGTTTACATGGGCTGGAGTAGAATATTACTAAACACTAAATGAATTGGAACCCTGACTGCTCCCCAGACCTCCTCAACGTACATCAGTGAACAATGAGCAACTTCCCAGAATAGTGGAGGTTAATATATCAGCAAATGGGGACTAAATGTGGAATGGGATGTTTAAATAGCACATACATGTCTTATGGTAAGGTGTTACCACAAATTGTATAGTGTCAATATACTGTATTATTTATAGCATCAGGAAGAAAGCATTGATCTTTTCACGCATTATACAGCATTTGTTATGTAAAAGCAGGAGGTAAACATTAATATTTCGGATAAACTAGCACTAGTTGAGTGGCATTTGGCAAGTACCTGTAATATTGTCTGCTGTCTGACACTAATTGCTAAAATGTTTGTTCTTGTCTTTTGTTCAAACACATAAATCAAACCAAAGCTCAAAAACACCTTGTAGAACAGACCAATAAAAAGTTGAAAAACACTGCTGTCTACATGATATTTAACTGTCAACGAAAAGATAGCTTCTATTTTTTCTGTGTATGTATCAAACATATATTATATTCTTATTATAATATTAAACAATATATTATACGTATATGTGCATATATAATGAATTGGAACACTGACTGGACCCAGCACTTACAGAAGTGCTTTAAAAAAATTTTTCTTTTGAACTTTTTTTATTAATTAAAATAACAATACTGGCTCATTAATGAATGATATCAGGAATCACAATTTTTCCTGAGAATTTTACTATGACTTATACAATTGCTTGTTTCTCACATTTATTTTTACCCAGATTTGGGAAGAAAACTGATACTTCAGAGATGCTTAAATTTCCAGCCCAATCCCAACTCTACCCCTTTACATCTGTCATTAAGCACATTTTGGTTTGAGTGGCTTCCAATAAGCTTGATAATGTTTGCATATTTCTTACATTTAGAAAGATTTGTGAAATAGCCATTATTGTTGGTGGTAAGATTTTAGGATTTGAAACGTGAAACTTTCCAATAGAATGACTCATTCTGCCTCCAAGATAGTTTAGTACAGTACTATATATGTATATACAAACACTAAAAATCAATATATAATCATTAAATGATTAAAAAAGCATAAAAAAACAACACAATGCTAAATATTAAAACCAGGTTCTATACAACAATGGTAAGAAATTCATTGCACAGACTAGTTAGTGATTAATGAGTAAAAAGATTTATATAGCTCATATGTTGTGTAATATGTGGAATACAGGGTTATTCAAAAAGAATGAATTGCTTCAGTTCCAAGCATCGTCATGGAATGAGTCAGTGACTTTTTAAAAGAGGACTTATTGTAAAGAGTTAAGTTGATTGTGAGTATAATACTTGTGGCATGGCTGGAGTTTTGTATTACTTTTTTTCTTAATAAAATATTGTGTAATGAAATCGGTTCATTCTTTATGAATAGCCCTTTATTTAATTGTAATAAAATACATATTTATTAAGCATTTTTAGAGTGGGTATACACACCACACCAGTTATTATTTCATTAAGCGTTTCAGCTCTTAAATACGTGTAAATATGTTTTTATTTTTTAAGATACACACTGCATTCAATATAAAGCATGCACGCATCATATTGGCTGTAAAGTCCATTTAGATACTTAAAACTGATTTTATATAGTATTTTTGCGACTACAAACTTTATATTTTAAAGATATAGTCTTGGTCAAAGTAAATGCTACACTTTTTTGTAAACGAGTGGCATGGTAGCCCAGGGGATAAAGATGCTGCATCACAGGTTACTATCTGAACATGGTTATATTCAGGGTGTATCCATGAATGAGATGTAAGGTGACAATTACCAAGATAAAGTGAATGCTATTGTTTACACAATGAACTCACTGTGTGTATGGGTGTTTAAAATGGGCTCTAAACTATCTTGTAACATTGCCAAGGCATCATAGAGAAACTGTAAATACCAAGTCAGCATGGCAACTATATAAATATATATGCACATAGCTGAAACTGGACTATTAGGGCGATTATGCAGATACTTGACGTTACTATTTCCCTAAAAAAAGACATCGGATGTCATTTAATGTGTGTTTACTTTTCTCTATTTCGACTGCATTTACACAATGACTTTAATAATGTAGTGTTGGTGAATACATCCCAATCTGTCAGCTCTCCTATACCATGTGACAGCAACCAAACAGGCAGGATGAAAACAATCGGTGTGCTTCAGTTGAAACACCAGCCAACTACACATTTCAAATAATGCTCATACAGAACACTGTAAGAGACTCAGACGAAACCTCTCTTTGCCTTCTTCCACATACATGAGCTAACAAACACCCACAATTGGTTAGCAGCACTGCTATTGATAGGGAAGAAAGACCTGGACACCAAGACGAAAGTGGTGCCTGTGCCTCCCAGCAACAGAACATTTAGAATTGTCACATGACAATTTACAATTTACCCAGAAGTAAAAAGTTATATATATATATATATATATAAAATAGTGAGATATATTGCAGAGGGATGCAGCAGTCTTAAAATAGCCAAGCTTCTGAAGCGTGATCATCGAACAATCAAGCGTTTCATTCAAAATAGTCAACAGGGTCGCAAGAAGCGTGTGGAAAAACCAAGGCGCAAAATAACTGCCCGTGAACTGAGAAAAGTCAAGCGTGCAGCTGCCAAGATGCCACTTGCCACCAGTTTGGCCATATTTTAGAGCTGCAACATCACTGGAGTGCCCAAAAGCACAAGGTGTGCAATACTCAGAGACATGGCCAAGGTAAGAAAGGCAGAAAGTCGACCACCACTGAACAAGACACACAAGCTGAAACGTCAAGACTGGGCCAAGAAATATCTCAAGACTGATTTTTCTAAGGTTTTATGGACTGATGAAATGAGAGTGAGTCTTGATGGGCCAGATGGATGGGCCCGTGGCTGGATTGGTAAAGGGCAGAGAGCTCCAGTCCGACTCAGACGCCAGCAAGGTGGAGGTGGAGTACTGGTTTGGGCTGGTATCATCAAAGATGAGCTTGTGGGGCCTTTTCGGGTTGAGGATGGAGTCAAGCTGAACTCCCAGTCCTACTGCCAGTTTCTGGAAGACACCTTCTTCAAGCAGTGGTACAGGAAGAAGTCTGCATCCTTCAAGAAAAACATGATTTTCATGCAGGACAATGCTCCATCACACACGTCCAAGTACTCCACAGCGTGGCTGGCAAGAAAGGGTATAAAAGAAGAAAATCTAATGATATGGCCTCCTTGTTCACCTGATCTGAACCCCATTGAGAACCTGTGGTCCATCATCAAATGTGCGATTTACAAGGAGGGAAAACAGTACACCTCTCTGAACAGTGTCTGGGAGGCTGTGGTTGCTGCTGCACGCAATGTTGATGGTGAACAGATCAAAACACTGACAGAATCCATGGATGGCAGGCTTTTGAGTGTCCTTGCAAAGAAAGGTGGCTATATTGGTCACTGATTTGTTTTTGTTTGGTTTTTGAATGTCAGAAATGTATATTTGTGAATGTTGAGATGTTATATTGGTTTCACTGGTAAAAATAAATAATTGAAATGGGTATAAATTTGTTTTTTGTTAAGTTGCCTAATAATTATGCACAGTAATAGTCACCTGCACACACAGATATCCCCCTAAAATAGCTAAAACTAAAAACTACTTCCAAAAATATTCAGGTTTGATATTAATGGGTTTTTTGTGTTCATTGAGAACATAGTTGTTGTTCAAATTAAATCCTCAAATAAAATTAATCCTCAAAAATACAACTTGCCTAATAATTCTGCACTCCCTGTATATATATATTTAACTTTTTACTTCTGGGTAAACTGTAGAGCTCCAGCATCATAACCGTCAGTGACGTTGGCTTATCTGAAGCAAATATTAGTAATATAGAAACTGGCAATCCTTCTTTCACATTCCAAGAAACACCTACACTAACATTAAAACTTACTGAGTTATAGCTTTTAGTGGGACAAATCTTTCCCAACTATTGTAAAACCTGGCACATAAAGCACTCTTCAAATTTACAAAAGATTAGATAGTATAGCACAACAATATAGACTTTAGAAAAACCAATCTGTGTAACTGCTGTTTGGAGACGTATTCGTCACCTGAGAACCAGTCGCTGCTGATAATATTGGCCCCTCAAAGACAGCCTACAGATCAACATGAATTTACTGCAGATTTCACCACATAGAAACCATAAACGTAAATGTGGATGTTCTTCCTCAGATAACCTCAGACCGACAATTGCTAAGAACAATTTGCACTTCATGTTTAATCAATAAACAATGATATCTTCTGATATCTATTTGGTACAACTGACTTAAGTTAAAGCTGTATTGAATTTAGAAATGACTCCTAAGTTCCTGTTTAAACAAAGTTCATGTTTATGAATACATCCTGTTCAGTTACAGAAGAAAAATGATTTTATTGGCACTCTCAGCGTTTCTTCTTTGTCTTTTTCCTCACTACTTTGTAGGGCTATATTTATAGGTATCAATTTTTTTATTTTGATTCAGAATTTATATATTTCTGTAAAGCTGCTTTGCCACAAGTCTTTTTGTTCAAAGTGCTCCAGGATATTTTGTCACCTTGTCATTGTCTGTAGATTTACAGCATATCATTTGTTTATTTAAGATTCTGGCAACATTTACAAAAGACAAAAAACAGCATTGCAATATAAAAAAGACTAACACATTTAATAAATTATGATGTAAAATTAAAAAGAAAGAAAAAAATGTAAAAGAAAAAAATTTTAATAAAAAAAAGTTGAGATTGAAGTCTGATCCTGAAAAGCTATATTTGTGTGTGTTTGTGTGTGTGTGTGTGTCTGTGTGTTGTGCCTAAGTGGAATTCTGCCTTGTTTCAGTCATCAAAAGCCTCTACTTAAACCTAGACTAAGTGGCTTTCATGGTTAGTTATTACATCGTTAGAACAACATCTGCCCGAAGAAAAACACCAAGTTTTCATATTATAACAGTTTTGTTTTTTCTCTAGGATTGTCAGTCTTTGCATTAAATTTGTCATTCGTATGCCTGAATTGTGATTGTTATTGCCCACTGATCAGGTAGCAATTTACAATAAAACCATCACACATTGATGTCCAAACCTGTGTGTGTGCGTGTGCGCATGTTCGTGTGCGTGTGTGTCAAAACAAATGTCAATATTTGCTGATGTAATTTTTGCATATGCCCAGAAGCAGTCATTTTAACACCGCAAAAACCCTGTCACACACACTTCGTAGAAACACAGAGGAAGCCACTAAGGAACCTTTTCCACAATCAAGTTCCTAAATGGAGTCTAAATGTTCCTGTTTTTTTGCCGTTATCTTCACAATCTACATAACAGGTACAGGTTCTGCCATTAATATTTTTACATGTCTTAGTTGTATTTATAAACATTTATTATTATTTCAAAATTCATGTTGCTTATATATTTTATTAAGCCCAATTTTTTTATAGGCACTATAAAATAATAAGTTATAATAATAACTCTTGGATATTTTCTCACTCAAAACCCTTCAGAGATTTAACTAAAAAAAACTAATTAAAAAATGTAAAGGATTTAAAAAAAAAAAAATTATCTTTTGTGAACAATCAGCACTTTATTTGCCTCTAATTCTTTTGTCTTATTTCTTTGCTATGACAAAAACTTCTCCCTTTATTTCAAGGGCTTCCATAAAGTTTATGATGACCATTATTTGCTCTTCTTTGCTATATTTTGTAAGTAAAGAGGTGGATCTACAACCCTATAGAAAACCTGGCCGGAAAAATAAAACCCTTTCCCCAAACATTGATTCAGACCAAGTGCCCAAAGACCTAAATCAACTAATGATGTATTAGGAAAAAGCAAATCTTTTAATATTTGTAAAGAACACTTCATAATGTAAATGAGCACGGTAGCACAATATCTCTAGATATAAACATATATAACAGTAACTATAATAGTTATAAAAATAATAACTATATTCACTGTTCTGTATAATGGATGGATGCTTACTTTAAAATGTGTCATTACAAGTCATTTATTTTTACATATTTTAAAAAAATCAGTTTGATCCCAAATCAAAATTAACTGTTAGATAATCCAGAAAATTTAACATTTCCAAGCGCATACTCCGAAATGTAGTGGCACATCTTTTCCAGAAGAGTGGAGGTTATTATAACAGTAAACCAGGACTAAAACTGGGACAGAAACCTTGCTACTGTTTTATGCCACAGAATACACCTAAAACATCTTTTTTCAGGTGTCTCCTCTCTGACGCTGATTCCATCTGCAAATCCTCTTGCTGTTGGAGAAAATGTCACTCTTACTCTAAATCCTCACATGAACATCAGTGCCGGTGGTTGGTTGTTAGATGGGAACATCCTTGTTTTCTGGTACCCGGGTATGTTTATTGTGAGTGACAGTTACAAAGGACGAGTTGCTTTCAACACATCCACAAGTCAGTTATCGCTGTACTCAGTACAAGTGAATGATTCTGGTGTCTATGCACTGCAAGGCATGAGTCCAACAGTAAATGCAGAACTTAGACTGTCTGTTCAGGGTGAGTATACAAACACACAATTTTCCAAATGATTTCTTTAATTTATACATGGACAATTTGGAATAAAAAAGGTAAAAAGAAAAAAATGCGTTACGTTAATTGACAATAAACGGACATATCCTAGAAAAAAAATACTTAACAATTTTACAAATTTATAGAACAATTGATTTAATAGTATTAAAATACAGGGCCAAGTTACAAAATAGATTATGAAAAAATTATTATATAATCATAATATTATTATTATTATTATTAAATGACATGGGAAATCTGTGTCATCTGCCACGAAATAAATATGTAGACATTTTGCATGTAGTTTATTTTTGCTGGAATTTATTAGCAATAATTTGTAAATAAATAATGACATACCTTAAACTTCTTTCTGAAGTTAATCTGTTAAAATAAAAACTTCGCTACCTACTCAGGCAGGGGTTGAATTTTTCTCTTGGTGTAATAGATCAGATTGCTCTTGTTGATGAATCATCATCTTTATTGTATTTGAATTGAAGGAATAAGCCTGTCGAATATGTGAAAGGTTAAGTGCAGGGTTTTATTTTCATAACACTTTTTATTGGCTTATAAATATTTATTGGCTTATATACTGTATAGGAAATCAAACATTACCCATTGTCACTTCTTGTGTACACTTCGTGAGCTCAGTTTTTATATTTCTGTATTAATCATCACTAAGTAGCCTATCAAAGGACTAAACATAAAAAAGCATTTAAAAAAATGTACTGAAAGTTATAGAAATATTCCATATTTGAAACTCCAAGGTTTTTTAGGGGCAGTTGATAAACAAATCTAGAAGCATAGAAAGAATAGATCAGCCATATTTAAATGTTCTCTTTTTGTATATTATTCATCTTTTACTATGCAGTGTATTATATCACTATATAAAATGTCATTAGTGATAGAACTTTAAAAACACTTTTGTAAGTGAATAATGATGCCAGATGTTATAAATGCCAGTCTAAAGAATGGTAGTTTGACATTAAAAATTTTTTTTTTTCTTTGCATTTTTTGCCCTTAGAGCCAATCACAAATGTCTCTCTAACAGTAAGTAAGACAAATCTGGTGGAGTTTAATGACAGTGTCACTTTCACCTGCTCTGCCCGTGGCACACCTTTAGCATTCTCTTGGTTTAATGGCAGCTCCGAGGTTACAGCAGCCATTGCTCAACTCATCAATAATGGAAGTGGCTTGATTATTAGCAATGTATCAAGATATGACAGTGGTCCTTTCAGCTGCTATGTGGTAAATGGAATTAGTAATGGTACTAGCAAGATCATTTCCCTTGATGTCAGCTGTAAGTATACAGTAGCATTATTTTAAAATGTGCATCTCATGTCTATAATAAATCATTACTTAATAGTTTTCAGTTTTGCAAGCTTTCAGTGGATTGCTGAAAAGATGTAACTAATATTGTATTCCTTTTAGATGGTCCCAGCAACCTGGCAATGGCAGTTAATCCAAATACAATGAAATTCATTTCAGGATCAAACATCGCTCTGTCATGTTCTTGTGAATCCAAACCAGCAGCATTATTTCAATGGTCCTACAATGGTGTTTATCTCAATATAACTAGCCCAACCTTTCAGCTTTCCAAAGCCACTCAGAACCAAACAGGCGCTTATGCCTGCAGTGCCCAAAACACAGTGACTTTTCGATATGCCATAGTCACGAAATTAATCAACATCATTGGTGAGACTTTTTTTTTTTATTCAATTATTTCTCTTTGATTTATAGTTGATTATACACAATTCAGCAAGTACAGCTAACACTATCATTAGCCTTGCAGGCTGGATTTCATTTATATTACCATTTCTTTTTCTTTCTCATTTAGACCCAATATCTTCTGCTTCAGTGGTGCCGGTTGGCGAGCCACCAATATTTAACAATTCATTTGCCTTGTCCTGTGACATCAAGGGACTAGTGGACTCTGTTTATTGGATAAGGGATGGCATAGACCTGTTTTCAGACAGCAATCATTCTCTCTCCAACCAAAACAATACGTTGACATTCAATCAGCTCTCCCTGTCTGATAATGGGAAATACCAATGTTTAGCAAGCAATGCTGTGAGCAATATGACCAGCATGGCCTACTCTCTACTAGTTAATTGTAAGTATCATATTTCACAGTTTATTTGGGTTTTTGGAAAAACGCTCTCTGAAATCTATTACAGTGGCAGTTATTACTTGACATAGTAGCATTTAGCTACTTGACATATACTCACTTGCTACTTTATTAGGAACATCTGTGCATAAGTTTTTGACATCAGACTTCAGAATAAAGAAAGAAATTGGCTTTGGCTTTGACAGTAGGTTTGTTGGTGCCAGAGGGTGCAAAAGAAACATCAGTCACACTTTGTTGAAGGGAGAGATCAGAGTTGACAGATTGGTTAGAGATGATAAAGCTATTATAACTGAAATATCCACTCAACTGTGTCTGAGAAAAGTGTATCAGAATGCAAAACAAGTTGAGGTTGGTGAGGTATAGCAAAAAGCATGCGGATTTTACTTCGGTCCTCAAAGAACAGGAATTCTGAGACCACTTTGGACAGCTCACCCAGATTGGGCAGATAAAGATATATATATTTTTTTAAAATCATGCTGATGTTTTCAAAGATTTAAACTGTTCTGTATTTATCCTGCCACGGTCTTTAGATAATAACATAAACAAGTGTATATAATGTATAGTGAGTGTATGGACCTGATGGCTTGTTGTAATGACATTAGCTTAGAAAGCTCAAAAGAGCTAAATGCAATTGGAAATATTGCGTTAATGTAGTACTGGATTAAATAATCTGAATTAATTTAGCTTGCTTTGTGACCAGTTCATAAATGTAAGAACATATTTGCAGGTTCTATGATATAGTTTGAGCTATAAAATATATTTTGCTTGAATGTTTTTTTTTAATCCAGATGGTCCATGGTCCACTAGGATTTCTGGCCCAATCATAGCGGAAGTAGGATCTAATGTGACACTCAATTGCTCTGCTTCCTCTCAACCTTCCAGTCAATACAGCTGGTTCTTCCAAGGTTCTAATGCAGGGCAGGGCTCTGTGTACCAGCCTAACATTTCTTCACTAAACAGCAGTGGAGAATACACATGCCTAGCCTACAATAACATCACAAAAAGAAATAGTAGTGCTACATGGAACTTAACTGTCATTGGTAAGTCCTGAAACTACATTTCTTTTATTCTTACTCTATGAGTAATATATTTTTCTTTATTTCCATGTACTTTATTAACTGTACTATGTTGTTTTTTTTCAGTGGGTATTTCCTCAGTGGTGGTGACTCCCAGTACTCTCATTCCTCTGGCCTCTAGGAACATGCAACTCTTCTGTAATGTGACTGGCTTTTTTACAAGCATCCAGTGGCTAAAAGACAACCAGCCATTAAATACAACAGTGACAAGATCTATTTATATGAATGACACTTCTGTAGATTTTCACCCTCTGCAGATTGCTGATGATGGATTTTATCAGTGTGTTGCCACAAACACTTTTCGGGCTCACTCCAGCCAACCATACCGTTTAATGGTGAATTGTAAGTGATTTTGTCCTTTATCATGGTAAACCATGAGTTATCATCATCATGTTGTAGTATGAAAGAAAGTCAGTTCTGGACACTTACAAGAGTTCATCCATATTAACACTGATAATGAATATGCTGTAAATGGGAAGAAAATATACTTTTGACTGAATATTGGGTTTAATATTCTAAGAGTCTTCTTGATTTTCTTAGGATTTCCTTTAGAAAATTAGATCTTAGTAAAAAAAATGGATATAATCCTAATTGAATGGGATTATAAAAAGATACAAGAGACTCTGGTTTAAATGCTGCAAGCGATAATTTCAGGGTTTTTTTCAGTCTGATGAGGATAATGCTAGCAATGCAAGTAATTACTGTAAATAATCATCAAAGTTCTTTTGTATTGTATATAAATAATTCATTCTTGAATTCACCAATAATGTTGCTAAATCACAATTGTAAAGGTAGGCATGCTAGTTCAGTTAAACCAAAAGCTTTAAACCAACTGGTTTAATTTAATTTAACTGGTTTATATTTCTCAGATCTGTATATATGGAGCTAGGTTGTTTAATCAAATGAAGTTATAGCACACTGTTCAACATTTATTTATGCCTGACTGCATGTTTTTTTTTTAAACAGATGGGCCAATAGATCTGACTATAGCAGTCAACATTAAGACCACCATTGTCTTAAAGTGCAGTGCAAAGTCTCAGCCACCAAGTGTTTACCACTGGCTCTTTAACAACACTGTAATTAAAGAGGATGCTATGTTAGTTTTAAATCTGATGTCACCTTTGGGTAACAGCTATACCTGTGTGGCCAGAAATCCTCTGACCAATGACACATCATTTGCTTCATATGTTATTTCAGGTAAGCAGAGCATTTCCCAAAATTGAGCATCTGGTCTTAAGAGTTTAGAGAAAGTCTAAATGAAAATGGGGGATTATTTATTTTTGTATTATTATAACATAATTTTCCTTATTCAAAAATTGCATAGTGGTTATTACTTTATGTTTTTCCTTCACAGAACGTGATGCAGTGGCCTCTGTTCAAATGAGCATGTTGTTGACTGTCATGTGTGCTCTTGTTCATCCTGTATTAATGTTTATGAAGCCCTTCTAAGCTGCTTTTTAAGTAATCAACATTATTGTAAATTTCTATCCTATCCTAGCATACTTTTTCAAAGAATCCAAATGAAGCCAGCTATTTCAATCAATTCTGTTTTCCTGAAGCATCATATTATTATGGAGAATATTTAACTTTAATTTCTCACCTTCTCTATGGATTTACAGTGATATCTGGGATGGGGGGCTTGTTTTTTAGGAGGCATAAATGGCAGGGGAGTGAATGATTTAGAGCTGTTTTCCCTAAAAATCTTATTGGCTCCCCATTCTGTGACAACACAACAAGTCTTGGCATATCCATGTGTCTGGTCTTGAAAGCCCATTCAACCATCAAAATGTCCTGGTACATTGATCACATTTATTTTGTCAGGACAGGGGGTTGGTTGGAGGGGCATGTTTGCCAGAATGATCAATGCTTACACAAATTCTTATTTTCATTTATTGTCCTCCTTTTCTTGAACAAATAATAATTAGTAAATTTGTAAAACAAATAATTACATTGTTGCCATGTTTAAAATAAATCCTCATGATCCTCTCCTTTTGCTACTACTTTTTAATAAACATAAATTATGCACACTTTTATGCAAATTACATTTGTATTATTTGTTTATTGAGTGTATAACAGACAATACACAGAGCTGAATGATACTGTTGTATACCTTTTTTTTAAGATATTGGTTTTAATTGTATAAAAGTACAGTTAATATATATTTTTCTATTTAAGATATCATCAGAAGGCACTTGATGAAAATTGTTCATACATGCAATCTGTATACTTTTACTTCTGTAATAAAATAGTACATGAAATAAATGATATATGGTATTGCATATGCATCCTTACTTTTCTAAATGCTATGTTTTAGAAAAGTTAAAAGATGCTGGAAATGCTGAATATTGATGCCAGCCTTGCGATGAATCTACAAGATGTATTGAAGAATAAAAAGAGACTAAAATGGTGTTATAATGACTTTAGTCTCCCCCTTGACTTTCATATTCATGTCTTGAATGGCTGCCTTGCATTGTTTGGATTTCAAAATGCCCTTCTTCATGCAGAGGTTCTTCTCCTCCAGACTGAGTGCATCTGAGAAAAAAAATTTATGGTAACTAAGAGGGAAAGTTTAAAAGATGGAAATGCAGAAGTGCTTGAGACTTACTTTGCATTTTGCATTGACATCCTTTCAGTGCTCTATTTTTTCCTAAGTACACAAGAGAAAAGCGTCTAGTCAAATTATCAAAGATAAAGTATACAACAATTTATCACAGTTCCTTCCTAATTTTCTTTATATGTCTGGAAAGCTAAACATTCTGCTGTTGCTGCTGTAATAAAACATGTGGCAAGTATTTTTTAATTTGAGTAATTCATGGAAGTTCATCAATATCATTTAATTCTGGCAATGTTAATTGAATAATTAATTATCTGTTTTAATAGTGACGGACTAAACAAGGCTTGAAAACTAAAATAAATCAGAATTGAACAAATGGATTTAGTTTAATAAAGAAAACATTGTTATACATAAAATACTATTTTTTTTCAAAGGCCTTTTTATATATTATTATATCATATCCCACTCTCCTGGATCCACCTTTTGTTGTTTCGCTTTGAAAAACACTGCTCACCTGGACAGGCACAGTTTGCACCTCGCTGCTTGATAGTTCTGCTTTTGTGAGCAGGTTTGAATGCCTCTCCTGACTTGGCCACCACTGCATTATGTAGAGAATAAAAAACTAAAGACTCAATTAAACCCTTTATTTACTGCTGTCAATATTGTATATGCTAATTGTAAATCACACACACACACACACACACACACACACACACACACACACACACACACACACACACACACACACACACATAAGAGATATCTTTTATCATGTTACCTATCCACCTTTTAGCTGTTGTCAAAAATTAAATTTAAACACAACCAGACCATTAATAAAATAATGGAATATACCTAACTTACATTTTTTATTCGATTCTTTGGAGTTGGTGACTTCTGCGAGTGAAAAAACAAGCAAATGTGTGCAGATGAGCAAACACATTATCTTATTGGTATGACATGCATGCATTCTCTTATATGCTCATTAAAATAAATTCACTATCAGTTTAAATGTCCATTATTTTATCTCAGCAAAGGATATACAAGTGTAAAAGAAACAAGTACAATACCTTGGCAAAGAGCATTGAAGCCCACCATGGCAGTGACAACCAACAGGCAAACCACAAATTTCATTTTCTCTCAAAATATAGTTCACTTTCCACTTCTGACTTGATGTGCACCTTTGTCTAAAGACTGCAAATTGTGTGTTGAAGTGAAAAAGTTCACCATTTATAAGTAGAAGCTTTTGGTGTCTGCTTTCATAAACCATGCCTGAGCTTGTTGTAAGAAAAGTCGAATCAAAGCATGACATGTGTACAAAAGGTCCATATTAAATTCACACCAAAATGCCAAATTCTTTTCCCTCCTACTCCTTTTTTTGTTGTTTTTTTTCCTTTAAATTTTATGCTGGCTAGACATAAAAGTGTCCATGTTTGTGTCTTATCCTTTATTATTTAAAAACATGGCAATCATGGCAAGGATAAGAAACACAACACCTTCCCAGATCTACTTCCATACTCTGGAAAGGACTTCCCTTCATGTTTTTTATTTTTTGTTCAGCGGTTCACTAAACAGAACATGATATGACTGCATTAGTATCTTAAATCACCTCACCAAAAGACAAAAACAAAGTATTGAACATCACTGGCCATGAACATTCTTTAAAAGTTCAATTATGTACAAAGGAAAATAAGACCACCTCTGTGAGGATCTAAATGCCCAGGACTTATTCAAAGTGCATTTTCCTTTTAGTTGAAACTACTGAGAACTGAGCAACTGCCTACACATTAAAATCATGCACTGGTTGTTTTGACATATTGAGATGTAAAAGTATTCTAGAATTTAAAGCTGTTTGGGCACATCAGTCTGCAGGAAAGTTTGGGCACATCAGTCAGCAGGAAAGTCAGCAGGAAAGTTTACTTCACTTTCCTGCTAATACTCTTACTATAAGAATGTGTGTCTTCTCATGCCTTTGGCTTTAGGAATGGTAGAAACAGGGATGTGTGTGTGTAGGTCTCAGTATGTCTCAATAAAGTTTCAGTTACTGTTTTTTCTCAAAACTGAATCGTAATTGTTTGCTTATTGGTTCTGGTTCTCATTTGTTTACAGACATCATCTGTACAATCAAATATAAATTAAGCTTCAGATTTCAGGCTCTTTTTATTTTTTTAATCCTGTCCAGTGTTTCTGTCAGCTTTCTGTTATGGCTCACAGATAACCACAGATAACAGTAGAACCTGCCGTGGTCTTCTGCTCTTGCACCATTCTGAGTAAACTCTAGACTGTTCTGTGTAAAAATTCCAGATCAGGGGTAATGGAAAAAAAAAAAAACATATCATATCCTCTATTCTATTGGCTCATGTGAACGTTTACTGAAGAATCTGTCTTGTATCTGCATGATTTTATGCACTGCAGTCCTGCATTAATATTAAGGGTATAATACTAGTGCTCAGTTATCAGATATTTTCATTTCACACATGGATTTCTCAGCTAAAATGTTTTTGAATAATGCATTCTTGGGTAAAAATCTAATGGAATCGTTTTTAGCAAATAAGAAAATAAGATTCTGCCTATAAAATAAGATTTTACTGTAAATCTTGGGAAAACTCCTTGTCAGTGTTGTCCTTATAATGCATCAAAGTTAATTAAACTCTGCTTTGTAACTGAGTGTATCTGTGAAAATTCAAGAAGAAAACAGATATTATTCCAGCTTATTTCCACAGGAAAGGGACAATCTAGCTCTTTCTATATACTGTGTATATAAATTAAGACAGACACCCAGTTTGGTTGAGTCCATGGTTTTAATCCAGCATTTTTAAAAGAAAGACATATTGCAAATGTTAAGTCACAGATTTGGCCTTCAGAAGTATTGATGGAAGCATTTGAGAACTTTTTCTCCACCAGCCGACAGGCTTGCAAAGCAACCAAAGGCCTCCGAATTAACACAAGACAGGATAAAGCAAAAAAAAAAGCAAGATCACACTACATTCTCATCAAGTGGAATCACTCATAAATGAGTTATTTACAGGTCACAGCATAGTGTTTAAGATTTCAATTGCTCTTATACATTTGATTTAGTTTCTCAGCATAAATGTGGCCTTTCTTTAGTTGTAAGTCTATTGGAGCAAGAAAAACACAAAATAGAGGCAGCTATTCTCATTGACAAGAGTTAAAGAACTGTACTGTCAGGTGCCAAGGGGGTAAGTATGCATGCCAATTTTATATTTTACTATGGTATACTTGGTTGTATACTTTGTAATATTTACAGGTTCCAATGTAGACATACAGCCAGATACTAAGACTATCTATGTATTAAAGACATAGCAACATAAACATTGTACAAAAAAAAAAAAAACTCATAAGTGCCTTAAGGGGAAAAAAGGTCAATTGATGAGTAATTAAAACCTCTGCCTTGCCAACACATTACCATGGTTTTGTATTATGCAACTGCTATATGAGTGGACGCTCATTCAGGGCTCCTAAACGGAAAGGTTGTTTACGCTCACTGAGTTTTGACTCACTAAAGTCTTACAATGCTGAACCACAACCCACTGCTTCTTTTTAACTGTGCAGTATCCAAGAACTTTGCATGTACTTGAGCTAATATTTGTTTCCTGAAAGAAAAAAAAAACGATTTCAGTGCCAGGTCAAAAAAAACAAAGTGGCAGTTTTTATGTCATAATAGTTTAAAGCATGACTATAGTGAATACAATGATCCGATTAGGTCAGTTGTGTTACGTATTAAATGACAATAAATGGAATAGCATTAGTTGCTCTGCACAGTACTATATCTATATATATATGTACTATATCTAGTGTAAATTGTGACAGTTGCTTCGTAACAGTATTAAGTATGTAAGTGCATTTTTTTTTCTTCTTTTTTTTTTTCTTTTTATTGTAGCTGTTGATCATTTCTGCATGTAAGATACATGTCTACAATAGTGTATAAGGACTTATTTGCTTTCCTGCACTCAGGGAGCATGCATTTCTAACAGAGATTTAATCTGCGTGTATATCGGCTGGCACACTTTCTGATAGGCCTGTGCTGTGAGGTGGAGATAGTCGTATAGGTCCTGGTGGGAAATGGAGCCATCTGATTGGACAAATCCAGGATCTACATCCAGAAAAGAGGCATAGGAGAGAGATGCCAACTCAGCCTGCACCAGGGTGTTCACTTGCCCGTTACGCTTCCGCAGTGGGTTCGGACTCTTCCCTCTCGGCAAAATGCCCTAATGGAAAGAAAAATATATCCTTTTGAGTTAAGAAATAACAAAATACCAACTTAGTTATGACCTTTTTATACCCCATTAACTATGATAATTCCATGTCCTGAAGGGTGCCATTGTGTTGCAGTGGTTATTGTTGGCAAAGCCCTTGGTTCTATCCTGAGCTCAGATTACCGTGTATGTGTTTTCCTTCCAGTTCTCAAAAACGGGGAAATTTTATTGCCCCAGGTGTGAATGTGTATAAGAATATAAATGCATGCGTGTGCGTAATATGAATCTAAAAAGTTGTATTTACTGAAAGCTTTTGTGACACACACACACACACACACACGTATATATACACGTACAGTGTCACACAAAAGTGAGTACACCCCCCACATTTCAGCAACAATTTTAGTATATTTTCTGAAGGGTACTATACAGTACTATAGAAATGAAACGTGGATATATTTTAGAATAGTCAATGTGAAGTTTGTATTGCAGTATAGATTTACTGTCCTCTGAAAATAACTCAACATACAGATATTAATGTCAAAACTGTGTCAAAAGTGTTATTTTGTATTTTGACCACTGTCAACTAGCACTGCTTTAATCCTCCTCGATATGGAAATCACCAGAGCTGCACAGGTTGTTGCTGGGATCCTCTTCCACTCCTCCATGTTGACATCATGGAGCTGCTGGATGTTAAACACATGGTGCTTCTACACCTTCCACTTAAAGATGCACCACAGGTTCTCAATAGGGTTCATGTCTGGAGAGGTACTTGGTCACTCAATTATCTTCACCTCAGCAAGGCATTTGTAACTTGGCGGTGTGTTTGGGGTCGTTATTATGTTGGAAATCTGCGAAGGGCATCATGTTCGGCTTCAGAACGTCACAGTACAGGTTAGAATCCATGTTTCCCTTAATAAACTGCAGCTCCCCAGTACCAGCAGCCCTTACGCAGCCCCAGAATATGATGCTACCACCACCAGGATCTCTCACAAGGGCGTCGCCACACATGCTGGATACCATCTGATTCAAACAAGTTGATCTTAGTCTCCTCAGACCACGGGACATGGTTTCAGTAATTCATGCTCTTGGACAGGTTGTTCTCGGCCATGCAAACAGACTTGTTGTAGTGTGCGCTGTACAGTTTGATCACTGAAGAGTGGACCTTCCGCTTATGCAACCTCTAAAGAAATGCTGGCAGCACTCATGCATCTGTGTTTGAAGCCAGCGTTAGTAACTCGTTAATTTTGACAGCCCCAATCTTATTAAATGCATCTAAAAAAAAAAAGATTTAAAACTTGCAAAGTATTAATTTAAGGGATATTTAAAACCAATAAAAATTTGCAGTTAATTTGCGATTCATCACAAGTTAACTGATGACAATCATGCGATTCAATATTAATCAAGTGACAGCCCTAATTATATTTATGTACAGCAGTCCCCAACTTTTTTTGCACAAAGGAAAGGTTTAATGTCAGACAATATCGTCACGGACCGGCCTTTAAGGTGTGGTGGATAAATACAACGATACGACCGGCATAAAAACTGATATTTTCTAAATATAAAAATAAACGTGAATCCACTTTGTTGTTTTTTTGTACATTTTGCTCGCTTGGGGGTTTCAATTTAGCGGTAATGTATTATGTGTTAGAGGCCGGTGCAGCCCCTTTAAGAAGGTACCGGATGGAGGTAAGATGTGTGACCAAGGGAAGCATCTTAACATGCATCAAGAGTGAGTCATAGACGGATGTGGTGGAGAGAATCCGGTAATTTTAAAAATTAAAACACCGTTAAGATTCAGATAATAAATAAAACAGAAATAATGTAATGTAAGTTGTGTATTCTTTCTGTGGAGCCCGGTACCAATTGACCCACGGACCCGGGGGTTGGGGACCACTGTTTATGTATATATGATTTAGGTAAATCCGGGAAAAAAAGATGAAATGTTTCATCAGAACCCTATATATATATAGTTATATATTACAAGGAAACTTCAGGTGTAGCTGGATGATAAAAGAACTGACCAGTACAAGTACGTGAGTTTGAGGAAGGTGTTTGTGGATCACGTCAACAATTTCCAAGATGCCGCCGCAGATCTGTTCTGGGGTGTGACCATGATTATTAGTGCCCACCCACAACACTACCACCTAGATGTAGAAGGAAATAAGGAGGGTTTTTTTTAATGATCTGTGAAAACATTTGCATTTAGTTTTGGTTTTGTTGCATTTGCTCAATATTTTTGGGCTTTACATAATAAATATGCTAGAAAATTAAAAATGTCCATAAAAATCTAAACAATTATAATACTTTAGACAGAATAATCTGTACATCACACAAAACATTTTATAGCAGAAGCTGCATACTGAACATTCTGCAGATGTTTACTACCACTCATTTAAAATGTCTGGCTCCATTTAACAGCCTTAATAATGTAGCAGCTGGAAGATTGTACCTTGGGGCAGATGTGGTCCAGTTCTCCATTAGTGAGTCTCCACAGGACATGCTGTGTTGCATCGCCACCAATCCCAAAATTCAAAGAATGGAGTGGAGAGAACAGCTTTCTCCATACCTGTGAGCAGCATCCACAACCGTGCAATTAAATTAACCTCATCAAATAAATAAGTAATAATGACTCCTTTAATAAATAATAATAAATAAAAAAATGATTGATGAAAAAGTCATTAACAAATTATTTTGAAATGTAAGGAATTAGAATAACTCGGACACTAATTAGTCTAATTGTATGTGTTGGTTATCTGAATATTTGGTCCTACTAAGTATTTTTACAATCCCTAAAAGTAACTTGCATGGCAAAAAGTCATTCAAATTCTCATTCAAATTTCAATCCTTTTTCCTGACCAGTGTCTCAGGACATTTCTTTTCCATGTGCCAGTCCTCCATTTTGAGCTGAATCAAGTCAAACTTGTAGGACATTATGTTTCATACTAGTGGAATATATTTAATATTAAACATCAAATCAAATAATTGCTTCTGTTTTATAAACCAGTTCAATATTTGTCATTTTTGTTTGTCAGTTAATGTCTTTATTTCTGCATGAATGCACCTTAACTGTTGGTTCGGTTCATTAGAGAATTTTTTCTTACAAGTTTATGCTTGCTCTTCCAACACTGTAATCAATGTCCAAACTTTTCATCTCTCTTTAGCTAATCCTTTTGATTTCACTCTCTGGATTAGGCACCATATTTGGATCGCCTACTACAATGATGCTTTGTTGGAACTCCACAACACCACCTGACTTCAACCCTTGGTTTGAAACGATTGGAAGCATAGACATCCTGATTTACCTTTTATAACCTCATACTTAGATGAATGCAATTCTCTTTTCATTGGCATGATTGTAGATAAGTCATCAAAGCGATCAGACTAATCCCTCTGTGTGTGCACTTACACACACACATTTTAACAAACACCATCTTATAAAATGAAGAGCACAGCATGATTTCCCATTATCTCTACACAGACGTTCCAATCGTGCCCTCCAGCTCCTAAAAACCAGGAACTCTGGCATTTTTGTGAAAAACACATTATGCATTCTTTAAAATAGATACAGATACAGTATGTGTCTACTTAACATACACTAAAAGAACTCAGTCAATTCTGGTAAAACCTGCCACAAAGACATAGAAAGATAATCAACCAACCCAATACTATATATTTTAACTTGCACATTATTTATAAAACTACTATAGTTAATATAGCAAACATCATCATCATATCAGCATCACCCCAGTATGTACCAACCTTAATGAAAAATCTAATCATGCAGTCTGTGTAACTGAATTGAAGTAATGAATCATACCTCAAATTCATGCATTAGTTGGATAAGAGAATCTCCAACAAAGAGCACATCCGGTTCCTTCCCTTTACTGTCTGACACAAAACGGTTGTGCTGTACAGAAAAATATAAGTCCATAAATAAAAAAATAATAATAAACATAAGTTAAATCAATAACTCAAATACAGCTACAGAATAGAAAATATTTAGAATGTACACTCCTTCTCACCGAACGCTTCAGATTTAGTCTTTTTTTTTTTTTTTTTAACCCAGTCATTAGGGTTGCACAAGCCAGTGCACTCTTGGTGCCGGTCACAAGCCCAGTTAAAAAGGGCATCCAGCGTAAAACATGTGCCAAATCAAATATGTGGATCACGAATCAGAATTTCATACCGGATTAACAACGACCACCAGAGGTATCGTTAGCCAACAGCCAATTGGCCGAAGGAGGAAAAGGAGGGGAGGAAGACGTCTACAGAGACGGCAGGGAAATGAGAAGTGTAGGAGAGTGGAGGTTCCGGTGGGCACTTTAAATGTTGGTACTATGACTGGTAAATGGAGAGAGGTAGCTGATATGATGGAGAGCAGGAAGGTAGATATGTTGTGTGTTTAGGAGACCAAGTGGAAAGGGAGTAAGGCCAGGAACATTGGATGTGGTTTTAAACTGTTCTTTCATGGTGTGGATGGAAAGAGAAATGGTATAGGGGTGCTTCTAAAAGAAGAGATTAGTAAGAGTGTAGTGGAGGTGAAAAGAGTTTCTGATAGGGTGATGATCGTGAAGCTGGAAGTTGAAGGGATGATGATAAATGTTATCAGTACTTATGCTCCACAAGTTGGCTGGAGAGTTAGATGAAGTGGTATTGGTGTACCTAGGAAAGAATGATTGGTGATTGGGGCAGACTTTAATGGGCATGTAGGTGAAGGTAACAGAGGTGATGAGGAGGTGATGGGTAGGTGTAGTTTTAAGGAGAGGAATGTGGAAGGGCAGATGGTGGTAGATTTTGCTACAAGGATGGAAATGGCAGTGGTGAATACGTATTCAAGAAGAAGAAGGAGGATCATAGGGTGACGTATAAGAGTGGAGGAAGGTGCACACAGGTGGACTTCTATGCAGGAGATGCAACCTGAAGGAGATTGGAGACTATAAGGTGTTGGCAGGGACAGAATAGATAGACAGCATCGGATGGTGGTCTGTAGGATGGTTTTGGAGGTAGAAGAAGAAGAGGAGGAGAGTGAGGACTGAAAGAAGAATAAAATGGTGGAAACTAAAGGAGAAAGACTGTAGTGTGAGATTCAGGGTAGAGGTCAGACAGGGGCTCGGTGGTGCTGAAGAGGTGCTGGATGATTGGGGAACTACTGCAGAAGTGAAAAGGGAGACAGCTAGAAAAGTACTTGGTGTGACATCTGGAAATAGAAAGGAAGACAAAGAGACGTTGTGGTGGAATGAGGAAGTGCAGGAGAGCATAAGGAGAAATAGGTTGGTAAAACAGAACTAAAATCGACAGAGTAATGAGAACAGTAGGCAGGAGTACAAGGAGATGCGGCAGCAGGTAAAGAGGGATGTGGCGAAAGCCAAGGAAAAGGCATATGAGGAGCTGTATGAGAGGTTGGACAATAAGGAAGGAGAAAAGGATTTGTACCGATTGGCCAGGCAGAAGGACCGAGCTGGAAAGGATGTACTGCCAGTTGGAGCAGTAAAGGATGGAGATGGAAATGTGTTGACTAGTGAGGAGTGTGTGTTGAGAAGGTGGAGGGAGTATTTTGAGCAGCTGATAAATGAGGAAAATGAGTGAGAGAGGGTTGGATGATGTGGAAATGGTGAAGCAGGAAGTGGATAGGATTAGTAAGGAGGATGTGAGAGGATGAAGAGTGGAAAGTCGGTAGGACCAGATGACATACCGGTAGAGGCATGGAGATTTTTAGGAGAGATGGTAGTGTAGTTTTTTTAACCAGATTGTTCAACAAGATTTTGGAAGTTGAGTGGATACCTAAGGCATGGAGAAGGTGGGTGGGTGATGGTATCGATCTTTAAGAATAAGGAAGATGTTCAGACCTGTAGTAACAACAGGGGAATAAAGTTGATCAGACACACCATGAAGTTATGGGAAAGAGTAGTGGAAGCCAGGCTGAGAGAAGACGTGACCATCTGTGAGCAACAGTATGGTTTCATGCCGTGGAAGAGCACATCAGACGCATTATTTGCTTTGAATATTAATGTACAAGTATAGAGAAGATCAGAAGGAGTTGCATTGTGTTTGTGATTTAGAGAAAGCGTACGACAGGGTGCTGAGAGAGGAGTTGTGGTATTGTAAGAGGAAGTCAGGTGTGTCAGAGAAGTATGTGAGGGTGGTGCAGGACATGTATGAGGACAGTGTGACAGCAGTGAAGTGTGCAGTAGGAACGACAGAGTGGTTAAAGTGAAGGTTGGACTGCATCAAGGATCGGCTCTAAACCCTTTCCTGTTTGCAGTGGTGATGGACAGGTTGACAGACAAGGTCAGACAGGATTCTCCCTGGACTATGTTGTTTTGAAGATGATATTGTGATTTGTGGTGAGAGTAGTGAGCAGGTTAAGAAGAGCCTGGAGAGGTGGAGGTACACGCTGGAGAGAAGGGGAATGAAAGTCAGTAGGAGTAAGACAGAGTACATGTGTGTGAATGAGAGGGAGGGCAGTGGAGTGGTGCGGTTGCAGGGAGAAGAGGTGAAGAAGGTGGAGGAGTACAGGTACCTGGGGTCAACAGTGCAAAGTAATGGAAAGAGTGTTAGGGAAGTGAAGAAAAGAGTGCAGGCAGGGTGGAGTGGGTGGAGAAGAGTGATAGCAAGAGTGATTTGTAATAGAAGAGTATCTGAAAGAGTGAAAGGGAAGGTTTATAGGACTGTGGTGAGACCTGTGATGTTGTATGGTTTAGAGACAGTGGCATTAACTAAAAGACAGGAGGTGGAGCTGGAGGTAGCAGAGCTGAAGATGTTAAGGTTTTCGTTGGGAGTGACGAGGATAGACAGGATTAGAAATGAGTTCATAAGAAAAACGCTTGATGGACGTTTTGGAGACACGGTGTGGAAGGCGAGATTGAGATGGTTTGGACATGTGCAGAGGAGGGACATGGGGTATTGGTAGGAGAATGCTGAGGATGGAGCCACCAGCAAGGAGAAAAAGAGGAAGGCCAAGGAGGAGGTTTATAGATATGGTGAGGGAAGACATGCAGGTAGTTGGTGTGAAAAAGACAGATGTAGAGGACAGGGGGGTATGGAGACAGATGATCCGCTGTGGTGAACCCTAATCAGAGGAACCGAAAAAAAAAGAAGAAGAAGAAGAAGAAGAGGGCTTGGCTCTTTTTTTGCCCAGGAGTTTTATGCTTATAAGTGGAATGTATTTCGAGCAAACTCACCAGCGATATCCATCGTTTATCACCGTGTATGTCATCACAGGGGGTGGGGATGGCTGCAGGGTTGCTGTCCGTGCTGCTCATTACTGTTTGTCTAAAAGCCATATATATATATATATATACAAAATCTAATGCTGAAAAACCTTTCCCGTTATAATGCATGACAATATATGGTTTGGGGAAAATGCTCACAGGCTTATCCAGAGCAACTTACAAAGTGCGTTAAAGTCTCTATTAATAAATATATTCTGTTGTTTGTTTGTTGGTACACAGACTACAAATTCCATCAGTTTAAAACTGTTGGGTGAGAAGATAAAGCTAATATAAGGATCTCTTGCAGAGGTACGTCTTGAGGCATTGTTTCAAGCCTGCAAAAGACACCTCTGTGCCAGAACAGAAAAAAGTCTGGAGGCATGTCTACCATGAACCCTGAGAGATGGTGGGCAAATGTTCGATGATTAAAACGGACATGGCATTCAGATGTGTATTATGTCCAGATGTTATCTATATAAGAGGCCCTCTGTATAATGCAGAATCTGTTATCTTAATACCTTTGTAGTATGTTTACAATAAAGCAACACATTTTTCTCCAGTATTTTATTAGATCATGCTGACATATAAATGACGACATTAAGCGTCCAATCTCTGATTGAATGTAGGCCCATTACTGTTTTGAAGAACTATTGTGGGCATATCAATAGCTCTTGTCTGTACCATCCTGGGCGTAAAGCTAAACGTGTTGTGCTTTTTTTTTCTTTTTTTTGCAGGGACATGTTGCCAGTCATGCAGCCTGCATGTAATCGCCTGCTAATTGTAGTTAAAATGAAAAAGATCAGGTTTAAGTAACATTTGTAAGATACACTGTGATTAAAGAAAGCCTGCAATATGGGCGGTAATGCAAGTAAGACAGACGTCTGGAGATTTCCAGATGTTTGTGGACAGATGCAGGCCTTTCATTCACGAACTGTTATCCCTCCCAGTGCACACACTTACTCCGGCACGAGCGGTTTGAGCAATGCCACGACTGTAACGCGTTTAGTTCGTATTTAGCACGAGGGAATACCGCAAGTAAACAAATAAACAAACAAGCGATTGTCCTTACCTATCTCCGGCTTCCGCAAACTCGCGACGCGCCAAATGCAGGAAGTGACGTAGGCACCAAGTTTTATCAAGACCCAGGCAGCAGATCCCTGAGTGCGTCTCGACTCAGACAATATGATCTTTGTTACTAACACAAACTGTATAATTAGACAAGAAATTAAATATGGATTTTAATTCTAATATAAGCAAAGTAGAAAGATCACTATGCAGGTTCCAGAGCTAAACCGGATACCGGACAAGTTATTTCCTGTCACCTTATACTACAACTTTTATACTATACTATACCTTACACTTGATGGTATACCTTTTATTGTCATACATCACACATAAGGATAAAACACAAAGGAAATTGCAGTGTTACAGTAGTGGTGAAATATAATTACAAATAAACAAATACAGGAAACAAACCAATAGTCTATTTGAAATCTATTTAAAATGTACCCTTATAAAATAAATGTGACATCTATTATTATTATCATTATTACTATTATTATTATTATTATTATTATTGGACTATGATGTTTGCGGATGATAGTTATTTTGGTGAGAGTAGTGAGCAGGTTGAGAAGAGCCTGGAGAGGTGGAGGTACACGCTGGAGAGAAGGAGAATGAAAAGTCAGTAGGAGTGAGACAGAGTACATGTGTGTGTGAATGAGAGGGAGGGCAGTGGAGTGATGCAGTTGCAGGGAGAAGAGGTGGAGAAGGTGGAGGAGTTCAGGTACCTGGGGTAAACAGTGCAAAGTAATGGAGAGTGTGTTAGGGAAGTGAAGAAAAGAGGATGGAGTGGGTGGAGAAGAGTGACAGGAGTGATTTGTGATAGAAGAGTATCTGTAAGAGTGAAAGGGAATGTTTATAGGACTGTGTTGAGACCTGTGATGTTGTATGGTTTAGAGAAAGTGGCATTGAGTAAAAGACAGGAGGTGGAGCTGGAGGTAGCAGAACTGAAGATGTTGAGGGTTTCATTAAGAGTGACGACGATGGACAGGATTAGAAATGAGTTTATTAGAGGGACAGCGCATGTAGGACGTTTTGGGGACAAAGTGAGAGAGGCGAGATTAAGATGGTTTGGACATGGGGTATATCGGTAGGAGAATGCTGAGGATGGAGCTACCAGGAATGAGGACAGAGGAAGACCAAGGAGGAGGTTTATGGATGTGGTGCAAAAAGACATGCAGGTAGTTGGTGTGAAAAAGGCCGATGTAGAGGACAGAGTAGTATGTAGACAGATGATCCACTGTGGTGACCCCTAACAGAAGCAGCCAAAGAAAAAGAAGAATTTTTATTCAACAAATTTTATTCATTCATTTTATTTAAACAAAATCCAAAAACTACATGACCCTGTGTGAAAAAGTGTTTGCCACTAAACCTAATAACTGGTTGGGCCGCCCTTATCAGCAACAACTGCAATCAAGTGTTTGCGATAACCTGCAATGTGTCTGTTACGGCGCTGTGGAGGAATTTTGATCCACTCATCTATGCAGAATTGTTGTAATTCAGCCACATTGGAGGGTTTTAGAGCATGAACCACCTTTTTAAGGTCATGCCACAGCATCTCAATAGGATTTAGGTCAGGACTTTGACTAGGCCACTACACAGTCTTCATTTTGTTTTTCTTCAGCCATTCAGAGGTGGACTTACTGGTGCGTTTTGGATCATTGTTCTGCTGCAGAACCCAAGTTCACTCTCAGCGTGAGGTCACGAACAGATGGCGAGACATTTTCCTTTAGGATTTTGGTAAACAACAGAATTCATTGTTCAATTTATCACAGCAAGTCTTCCAGGCCCTGAAGCAGCGAAACAGCCCCAGACCATCACACTACCACCACCATATTTTACTGTTGGTATGATGTTCTTTTTCTGAAATGCAGTGTTACTTTTACATCAGACATAATGGGACACACACCTTCCAAAAAGTTAAACTTTTGTCTTGTCAGTCCACAGAGTATTTTCCAAAAAGTCTTGGGGATCATTAAGATATTTTCTGGCAAAACTGAGATGAGCCTTTATGTTTTATTTTTTCATCAGTTGTTTTTGTCTTGGAACTCTGCCATGCACACCATTTTTGCCCAGTTTCTTTCTTATGGTGGATTCATGAACACTGACCTTAACTGAGGTTATTGAAACCTGCAGTTCTTTGGATGTTGTTGTGGGGTCTTTTGTGACCTCTTGGATGAGTCATCGCTGTGCTCTTGGGGTAATTTTGGTTGGCAGGCCACTCCTGGGAAGGTTCTTCACTGTTACATGTTTTTGTCATTTGTGAATAATGGCTCTCGATGTGGTTCTCTGGAGTCCCAAAGCTTTCGAAATGACCTTATAACCTTTTCCAGAATGATAGAGCTCAATTACTTTCTTTCTTATTTGTTTTTGAATTTCTTTGGCTCTCAGCATGATGTCTAGTTTTTGAGGATCTTTTGGTCTACTTTGTCAGGCAGGTCCTATTTAAGAGATTTCTTGATTGTGAACAGGTGTGGCAGTAATCAGGCCTGAGTGTGGTGAGAGAAATTGAACTCAGGTGTGATAAACCACAGTTTTAACCAAAGTTTTTCACACAGGACATTTTAAATGTGTCCCCAGTCTCCAAAAACCAATAAAAACTGGTGAAATATGCTCTCGTGAACAGTCCTGCTTCATCTAAACAGTAAATCTGCCGACTTTTAGAAGATAATTTCTTGCCACAAAGTCAGTAAATTTCTTATTAAAACTTTTCCACATGGAAACACTAACATGCTGTGGCGAAATGAAGCCAAAAGGTGGCGCTGTGTGATAATTGAACAGGTACAATTCCTGCATAGTTGGTTAGAACATAAATAAAATGTAACGCTGCCAGAAACATATTTCAAATGTATTTCATTTTACTTTGTTTTTGACACCACAGAGCCTCGGAACATAGCCAATGAGTATCGTGCTGGCTTTTCCATTTAATTTTATTCAAGTATGTTTAACAAAGTTGTATAATGTTTAATAAAGTCGTATAATAACGATGCCACCGGGAAGTCGTAAAGGATGAGAAATCAAAACTACTCCTCTTTTTGAGATAAGACTTAATTGCGTTTTATGTTTATTTGGTGTGTTTGATTTTCATATCATTTGTTAAAAAAAAAAAAAAAAAAAAACACAGAAAATAAAATGTTATTGGTTTATAATTATAGAGTAAAAAAAAGTTTATACTTGAATGTTATAAACAGTTTTGGACCATTGTTTCTGTTAATGGGATGAGATAATGCTGTATCCGCCATTTTGTGTGGTGCGTTGCTAGGTAACAGAAGGTCGAAGTTAACGGCGTGATAAGACCGCAGTCTGATTAATAATGAGATTAATTAGCATTTAGTTCGACTGGCTGGAGAAAACACTTCAGCAGAGGTAGGACCACATGTACGAACGACGAAAAGCTTTATTGTTTTTCAATTGGTATAGATACTAATAAATATATCTGTATATTTATATTCGATTTATATTGTTAAACAGATTCCAAGAAAACTTGCTTTATGGAGATTATCGACCAAACACATATACGGCAAATACGATAGATTGAACACTAACATTTAGACTGAAACTTTGTAAAAGTAAGTAAAAAAAGAGCTAGGGTGTTATTTTCTATTAATATAAGTAAAATAATCGGACATTTCACCTAGTGATTGGGGTTTAAAAAGTATTTTTTTCTCTCTAATAAAAAAAACAAAAACAAGAAATATATATGAAACCTACCCAATGAGTAAATTGAAATGCATGAGGATTTAAATCATGTAGGAAAAAAAATTAAAGAGTTAATTTTAGTACCATTAATGCATTCACAGGTGCATAATATTGGATCCATTAACATGCCATTGTATCAGTCCTCTTGTACCTGGGTTTTTCTCTAACCCATTTGGCTTATTGTGATCCTTCAGTCCAGCTAATTCCCTTTTATTTGTGTGCATTTGCCTAGCACGTTCACTATGAGGCGTCACCGCAGAAGAGAGTTGCCCGACAAACAAAATGCCCTCAACAAGTTCGACAGCCATATGAAGGCCAGGGTGAAATCCTGCAATTCAGGTCTTTCAGCTCCTTCCCACACTTCAGTTTGCAGTAAAAATAAAACAGATGAGCATTTCAGCGCTCCTCAAAAGACGAAACGTCTCAAAACCATAAAACAAAGGAATCATATTCGAGCGCAGAGCAACATCAGGTCTAAACAGAGCCTTCCACAATGTAAAAAAGGAAGCATAGACAAACAACCAGGTAGTGAAAGTCAGGATTGCCAATGCATTCGCTTATTGACCTTTTCCAAAAAAGTAAAACCAGGAGCTAAGCCGTTTCCTTTACAGAAGCCAAGCATTATCACTGAAGGCCGTCTTACGTCTATCAGAGGCCTTTTCAGCCATGAGGTGAGGTCTGTGGATATTGAGAGACTGGTAAAAAAACGGAAACAGGAAGGAAAGGCCACTGCAAGTAATTCCTCTTCCCTTTCCGGTGTAATTCCCCATTCAACACCTGCTGTGATTTCAGAAACGAGTGAGGAAGGAAGTCCTGCACATGCAAATGGAGGCCAGCAGCCAAAGACCTTAGAGAAAGCAGAGGAGTTACAGATAAATTTAGAAGACACAGTCCCTGTGGATGGGATGCACAGTTTTGGACAGACTAATAAAGCTACAGATAAGACTGCCAGATCTGAAAGCCCATCAGGGATACAAGAAGCTGTCATTTTGTCTTTGTCAGAAAGTGAACCTATTCATAAGTCCTTTCCAACATCTGTCAAAGACATTTGCCTGATTGACCATTATGTTAGTCCAAAAACAAAAAACACACATGACCAAAAACAAGCTTATAAAACACCTCCTGTTGTTGATGTGCAGCCTGCTGAAAGACTTGACTCCCCTGCAGGGTCAGAGGTCTTATATTCGAATGCTCAACAGTTTGAACAGAGTCCTGCAATATTCACATTTTCTTCACCCACTATGGGAAGAGAAAGATGTTCTTTTGAAAGAGAGGCTTCACACAGGAAACATATCTTATCATCTAAAAAGGAAGCAGTGAGTCGTCTGGCAGCCCGTCTGTGTCGCAATCTAGTTTCAGTTCCACCACAACGATGCTGCCATCTGCTGACAAAGTGCAAGCAAGTGCTCCTGCATCAACTGAAGGAAACGCATGGCTCTCGGCTCCAGCACAACCTGCACAAGCTGCACTCACACCTCAGTACAGAGGCACCTCATTCCCCACATACCGCAGACCAAGTTTGGCCCAGCTCAGTGCAACAATATTTAGATAGCCCACAAATGTATTTCAGCTGTACAGGAAAATATGAAGATGTTCAGCCCAGAGACACAATGAATTTTCAAAAAGGTATGTCGCCTTAGAAATACATGTTCATATTATATTACCGTAGAGTTGTGATTTGAAATCACAGTCTTATTTATCAGAAAATTGCATGATTAAGAGGTTCACAATAACTTTATGGCCACCGATCAGGTTTGACATTATGATCACTTGCCTATTATTGTGTTGGTCCCTCTTTTGCTCCTAAAACAGTCCTGAACATTCAAACATTAACAGCATTAACTTCTTCAGCAATTTGACCTACAGGAGCTCGTCTGTTGGATCAGACCACACATGCCAGCCTTCGCTCCCCACGCTCATTAATGAGCCATGACTCTGTCGCTGTTTCTCACTGTTTTTTACTTGGACCACTTTTGATAGATACTGACCACTGCAGACCAGGAACAGCCTACAAGAGTTGCAGTTTTGGAGATGCTCTGATCCAGTCGTCTAGCCGTCACAATTTGTCCCTTGTCAAATTCGTTCAAATCCTTACACTCGCCCATGTTCCCGCTTCTAACACGTCAACTTTGAGGACAAAATGTTCACTTGCTGCGTAGTATATCCCACCCACTAACAGGTGCCATGATGAAGAGATAATCAGTGTTATTCACTCACCGGTCATAATGTTATGCCTGTTTGGTGTATGTTGGTGTGCTGTTTACTGTTGTCTGATTCCAAGTACTGTTTGTTAATCTATTTGTATTGTTTGTGCTAGTTAATCGCTCACAAAAACATCTAAGAGAGGAGTTTTGTGAGGATGTGGAAGGAGGTGCAGCCTTTAAAAGGCAAAGCAGACAAACTTGGGGAATTTACTCACCTCAGGATTATGTCACAGAACTCCAAGGCCAAGATACGGTATGCGCTCAAAGTCTTGAAGCATGCATACAGATAGAAAACGTGCTGTTTTACCACCAGCACACAGGAATGAATGCAGTTACAGTGCACAGATTTTTACAGTTTGCAATTAGTAACCATTTCATGTCATTTAATGTCACGAAATATGATGCTTTTTGAAGGATAATTGTAATTTGTCTAGCCAGTGTTGGCTGGACATGATATTATATATAATAAACAGGAGTGCCAAAATCTACTGTCTGCCAATAGGAGAAACAATAAAGCTATTAGTTTTGAGATTGTTTATAGACATACATTTATACATATAACATTTTAACATTTTCAGGGTCCCTGCTGTGTTTTCTTTTAGTTCCAAACATGCTAAACTGGAAAGCTGCCGCTCCAAACTATACAATAGTAAACTTCTAGCTCTGTCACTCTGTCCTTTTGTGTAATTTGTACTTGAATTGTACAATCAGTGCTTTGTCGGAAGTTTCTCTTTTAAAAAGGTATTTTTGGAGAAAAAAAGAGTACCTGAGAGTGTATAATAAATATGTTTTCCTGGTTGCTGCCTATGGATGTGTCTGCAAAATTGACAAAAAAAAAATGAAATAGATGTACAATCTGTATGTAGTTGTGCGTTTTGAACTCATCACACATTTCTTTGTTTTCCTGCTGTATTTATACATTTCAAACACAAGAGAATTGTCTAAAGTGAATTTGGTTTAAAATATACAGAAATACAGAGTTTTGCTTTGTATTATAATTTTATCTGATGTGGGGATGTGAAGGTTCATTAGTTTTATTTCCTCTTTTTTGTAGTTAAGCCAATGGAGTAAACCAGCACAGCACACTTCCAAATCCCAGACGTTCTCCAAGCACCAGGCCTTTACCGGGCCTCACACTTCAACACTGTGGCCTAATAACTGCACAGAACGGCTTTTGAACCCCTTCAACCTGGAACCACAGAAGCAAGTCAAATTGGGTAGTGATGAAAGCCAGAAGAGACAAAGTACATCACTGCCACTGCTAGAACAGTGGAGAAATGACCCTGATTTAAACTTTTTGTTCCAAGAAGAGAATTTAACGAGAAGCCATGCATCAGTAGGTACTCCGACAGAACCGAGGATGCGTTCTCCTCAACACCACATTCAGCGTGTCAGTGAGAGACCGCTATTCAGCGCTGCCTCTGCTTTTTCACCATTCTTTCCTCCTGAAGGGTTTTGTTATGAGCCTTACTATCGGTTTCCACATCCATCCAACTCCTTTTCCAGATCAGAAAAATCTGGTATGACTCTTTACACTCAGCTAGATGATGAAAAGAGGGGCCCGTGTCCATCCATGCGTTCGACCACTTCCTATTTCTAGTCGGTCCTTAGCTGATTGTTACAAATACCTTTATATTCTAGTCTAACCCTGTAATATCAGTTTCCGCAAGACCAGAATTTCCCACAACCAAACTTCTTAACTGTTACCAAATATTAGACTGTGTAATATCCTCTTACATATGTGTATTGCAAGTGTGATTTCCTTAGATGGATATCTGCATGACCATCTTGGTAAGAACAAAAGTCATATCAATTTAACTGACATGTCACAATTATGTATTATTGTGATTTAAACAGCATAATAGGATGGAACATGCCCAGTAACAGTGGATGTAGAGAAAGTTTTTTGGGTTCTTCTGTCAAGCAGATGGGGTTTTTTTGTTTGTTTGGTTTTTTTTGTGAGGATTTGTGAGACCAAAGTACATGTGCATTTACAGTTCATATATACTTAATGTACATATTCATATATATACTTAAAATTGAAACAAGAATGCACACATAATAAAGCACAATTTTATTTACATCCTTATTACATGCAAAATATTTTTGTCTAATTTGTATGATTTGACTCATTTAACAGACAAATCTTACTTTCTGTTCATTGTTAATGTGCCCGCACAAGTAAATCATCAATAAAGGAAAATATGTTTCTTTCATAATTCTTTGGTAGGAAACAGACTAGATATGAAGTGTAAGTCTCTTGTTAGGGCATTACGTAATGTGGCTCCTCATCCATTTGTGCCTTGTTTAGCAAATGTTCTTTTTCCCCTGCCCTTGGCCCATTCTGAACATTTCCCTCCATCTCTTCTTCATCGGGGCTTCTACTGTTGCTGCTCCTTAAAGCTCTCTTAAGCTGCTTCCAGAACAGCTCCTGTGCTTTGGCAGGATCTATGCAGTCCAGCCCTGGCCACTGTAGATAAGTTTTTTTCAACATAACCTTTCGCATACGGTGATAGGCAGAAAGCTGTCGTTCATGGATATACTCCAAAAAGACAAGTAAAAGTACGTCCTGCATATCATCAAAAAGACGGTAGCTGGCCAATTGAATTTCCAGGGAACACCACTCACTGTGGAGAAAGTTTTGGCTGACCACACACACTGTCTTACGGCTGTTGTAAACTGCTGCCACAATGTTGTCGACTATGTTGCGGCCTGGTTCAAAGTCCCGATGGTGGAGGCAAAGTCGGAAGCCACTCCCCTCAATGTTTGGTAGAAGCTGCTCCATCACCCATTCCTCGTCTGCCGAGTTGTAGGAGATAAAAGCATCATATGTGCATTTCTCTTCTTCTTCCCGAAGACGACGCCACCGCTCGCCAAACCAAGAACGGAAGACGTAGTAGCCATATTTAAACTTCCAGTAGAACTTAACATGAAGTAGTGGAAGTAAAGTTAATATCAGTGTTACAACATAAGTGGAGGCAAATAAATACACACCAAAATCTGAACATACATGAGTGTCAAAGTTGTAAAAGTTTGACTCTTTGTCATCAGGACATGTCAGGTTGTACAGATATATAAACTGTACCCTTTTGTTGTTTTTTGTCCAATTCTGGAGATCACTATTGGGACAGTTGCAACTGAGAGGAGTATTTCTAACATCTAGATACTGTAGATTGGTCAGATTTTCTAGCAGTCCCACGTCCAAAGTCCGCAAAGCATTGTGGTTAAGATGCAATACTTTCAGCCCTGTGAGATTACCAAACACCTCTTTTGAAAATGCCTCAATGCCCATGTTTTCAACTGTTAATATCTCCAGGTTGTGAAGGTTTTTGAAAATTCCTGGCTTGAGTTGGGTCACCCCAACACAAGAATCATCTAATGTTAAAAACTTTAAGTTTTTCAGGTCATCAAATGTGTCTGAGCTGAAAAAAGAGATATGGTTGTTGCTTAGGTAAAGACTTTTCAGGGAAGAGAGGCCACGAAAAAATGCAGGAGGCAATAAAGTTATGCCGTATGGCATCTGTCCATCTAACTTTAAGTCAGTCAGCTTTGTTAGTGTTACAAATGGGGAGAATACTTTTTCTTCCATGTAATGGATGTAATTGCCATGTAAGTCTAGCACTTGCAGTGTGCGATGCAGGCCTCCAATCAGGGTACTGTCAATTTGTGCTAGATGATTGCGGTCTAAGTAAAGGTTATTCAAGCTGTCCAGCCCTTCAAATGCTAAGGGCATTAAATGTGCAATCTTGTTCCCACCTAAATCCAAAATGCTTAGCTTGCTGAGGGAGTGGAAGGTGTTGTTAAAGATGACGGCAATTTGGTTATTGCGCAAGATAAGTTTCTGAAGACTGTGAAGGTCCGCAAAGCTCTCGTTATAGATATCAGTAAGAAGGTTGTTGTCCAGGCGAAGTGTAACAAGTTCTTTAAGTCCATTCAGTGCTTGGCGATCCAAGTAGGCAATTATGTTTATATTCAGTTGAAGCGTAGTCAGATTTGGTGTATGAGCAAAGGAAAATGCATTCACCTCAAGAATTCGGTTGTAACGGTAGCTCAGTTCTTTCAAGTGGAAAAAACGCATCTGATGTTTGCAATTTATTAGATTGGTAATGTGGTTATGTTCCGTTTGGAGTTTTGCAACATGTTTTTGTCCTTTAAGAAATTGAAAACAGTTTATGCTCTTCAGCTGATTGAATGAAAGATCCAACACCTTAGTAATAGGCGGGCAGTCCGATAATGTGTTGTTATCCAGGTCTTTAAGATTGTTGCTCTGAAGGATCATTTTTTCAATATTTTTATTTGGATAGTATGAAAGTTGTTTACACAAGGCAACTAGCATTGGCTCTGTTAATCCCAATCCTGAGAAATCTACATGCCAAGGCATCACATTAGTACGATTAAGCAGTGTTGTTATTGAAATGTTGGTGGAATGCAGTCTCAGGTATGTCAAACTGCTCAGGTTCAGACCAAAGAAAGCCTGGGCTGACAGTTGTATATTGTAAGAGAGATCTAGCACTTTGATATTACTTAGAAATTCAGTACTGCATGCCAGTGTGGTCAGCTTGTTATAACCAAGATAAAGATGGGAAAGTGACAGGGGCATGGTGTGTGAGTGTTGCAAAGTGATAAGTCTGTTGAAGGAAATGTCCAGTTTGTTTAGCCATTTCAGGTTTGATATGGAGTGCACCACTGCTGAGAAGTCCGTTATCTGGTTCCTGCGTAGATCCAGAGTCTCCAATGTAGACAAGGTAGAAAATACTTCAGAAGGTATATTTGTCAGCCGGTTGTCAGCCAGCAACAAAGTGCTGAGGTTCTGGAGTCCATGAAAAATAGAGGAATTGAGATAAAATATGTAATTGCTGGACAGGTTCAGTGTCTGAAGGTGTTTTAGATCAGCAAAGGCATCTTTATCAATGTACTTTATGCGATTGCTGTTTAGTAGCAGAACACTGAGCTTCGGCAGGCCGCTGAAGCTTTGAGGAGGAATATTTACAAATCTGCAGTAAGAGATTGTAACATTTGTTGCAGAGGGGAATATATCATCCACAATGTCTTTAACTGTCTGAGCTAGGCGTTTAGTGCATTTAAAGATTGTATGGTTTGAGCCAGGACTTTCTATGCAATTCTTGAAACTGTAGCTCATGCTGAACTGGAACATCGAAACAATTATTATTGTTATTGAGATCACTGCTTGGTTCCTGTGCAATGCCATATTTCCATTAGCTTTTCCCTCCTACTAAAACAAATCTTCAGGTCTTCATTTTGGTATATGTACATGTATATGTATATTTTACATATGAATAACAAATAAGGTCTAGATTCTCTGAGCTTTTTGGTCAACCACAGGTGTCTGGAAAGAAAGTGAAAAAAGAAATCTGTTAATCTTCCTGCATCTTTTTGACTATTTTTATTGGGCATACTTGAATAAAAACAGAAAGATACAAAGACTACAGCTGTATTTGCCAGCTATAATGTGAAAAATAAAAAAAGTGATAGATTATATAGGTAATATTGGCTTGTAAATAAGGAGCATGATTGATTGTTAAGGCCTGTCTTCTTGCAAGCAAATATTTAAATATAATAATACTTTCTTACAAGATTATTTTTTACACCATATACAAAGATATAATCTAATCCCTTGAAACCATTTGTAGGTTCAGTGCATACGGTAGATTTTGACTGCTGCTGATTAACACGTTTATGTTCTTTGACTGACAGAAGAATAAGTTGAGTTTTATTCTGCTTTTGTAGCCGTTCCATCTGAAGGTTTGACAGGATGTGCATTGTGATATGCTGTGCTGTACTCCATGGATGTAAAGAATGGCTATTTGAGTTATTGCAGCTATACTGTCAGCTCAAAATTGATCTCATATAACAGCAGTGCATTCTGAAATCTAAAAGGAATGTTTCCAGCATCTTGTGGAAACCATGCCATAAAGCACTGAAGCTATTTACAGCGCAAAGTGAAACTTTAGTTTTGTGTTTCCTCAAACAGATGTGCTGTTTGTGAGGGGTTTTTTTTGTTACCACCATTTTGTTTAAACTCTAGAAATTGTTGCATGTGAAAATCCCACATTAGAATTTTCTTAAAGTTGTGGAAGAAACAATCACACAAAACACAATCACTGAGACGTTATTGTCCAGTAAAATTACCAGAACATACAGTGGCTTTAAAAATTATTTGGACAAGGCATACTTACAAATGTATAAATTCTAATCTATGTGTTAATACACAAGTGCAAAGTACACAGATTATTTTTCTAAGTGTCCCAATTAATCTATAGATAATGTAATAAACTAAACCATGTGGTAAATGATGCACCTTTAGAAAACTGGTCATAAATAAATGATCTTGGAACTAACTGGTTGAAAATAATCACAAATCCAATCTATTTTCACAAAGTTGGAAGCACCAACTTTTTTTAGGATGTCTTTTGGATGGAGACTCAAACCTGTTCCAGCTTGACAATGCCCCTCAAAATGCTTTACATGGGTTGGAACATCTTGAGTGGTCTGCTATGGAGCTCTAATCTCAACCCTATTGAACACATTTGCAATAACTTGAGCCTGCAGCTCTGGTCTCCTTGTATATCAGTACATGATTTGTGTCTGAATGATCACAAATCTCTACAACCACGCTACAAACTCCAGTGGGACATCTTACTATAAGAGTGGTGTTTACTATAACAGCAAATGGAGACTAAATGTAGAATGCGATGTTCAAAAAACACGTGCAAATCTTTTGGTCAGGTTTGCAGACGGATGAGACAGATCAACAGAGGAAGTACACAAATGATTCATCCTGAAAAAAGGCTACAATAATTCATATTACCAAACTGTACTATCCCCAAACTCTACTGAATTCACTAAAGCACATTTGGGATTTTAAAGAATTGGAGATCGCACCGATATGGAATTGAATCTCAAAGGAATGTTTACAAAATATTGTGGAACTCATGCCATGAAGCACTGAATCTGTCTAGAAAGCAATGGGCGGCCCTAGTCAGTGTTATACTATTATATAGTATATATTCATGTTTGTCTGTATAGTTTTACTTTTATTTAAACATATGAATATGAGATCTCTTACAGGTTGTCTTTAAAGTTTGACGTGACACTGAAAGTGTTTGAATATATTCATTCATCATGCTGGTCCTTAAAAATGTTAAATAACATATTTATTTGCAGAATGACAAAAAAAAATAATAATTATTCAAGAACGAAAAGTATGATACCTAAAAGTAAAATTATAAAAACATTATAAAAATGCACTGCCCGAACACATTCACTGGATAATGTAGTAAAATGTTTCTGTATTGTATTTCTACACCTTACCTTCGTCAGTCGTTGCTGCATATATGAGAAATTAATAAGGCTTTGTCTGTCTGTGTAAGAGCTTCTGCCTCCCCTTTCCCTTATTCTTTTTTTTTTTGCAGAAGTCCGAAAAGTCAGTTCAGCAGAATAGAAAGAGGAAGCCGAATAAATATAAGATTTTCAGGGATGTTTTTGTGTAATGATTGAGCCACACCCACAAGGACTCAAAAGCAAATACTTTATTGAAATAGTCAGAAATTTTGTATAATAATAATAATAATAATAATATAATAATAATAATAATAATAATAATAATGATGATAATAATAATAATATTAATAAATGTTTTTATTATGTTATCGAATTGTTGAAAAAAAATATTGTACAAGGCAGTCTATAGTAAAGCACATCTATGACTTATTATTTATCCATAAATTAATATTTGGATGAGGACCTTTTGTCATCAAGAAGCCAACAAGCATTCTATGTAGTTCTTTTGGATATTTCAGCCCCTCATCTTCTGTTCCCGAGCCATCTGGCAGAGGCCACATAATGGGCAGCAGGACATAACCAACCAGTCATCACAGATAGACCCCTGCATAAAAATGTACAACCATTCACATGTGTAAATACTATTGTAATGTATATGATATATACTATTGTATTACTTTGTGTTAGATACAATATGTGTGTAAAATATATAAAAATACAAACCCATTTCCTTTTAATTATTTGTACTAATACTTCTTTGAATTTAATTGCCATCAATACTTGTACACAATGAAACCTTACATTTTCCTTATTATACAATCCTTGCATGCTTGTCTGAGTTTCTGCACCCATAACATTTATGGTGAGCACATCGAATTACAGACATACTTACATTGATCTGGTATTTGTCACGAATGCTGGTTCTTAAAGCAATTAATGCTCCAGGCAAAAAGGGTAGACAGCAGGAGTCGCCATGGTCCTGTGCCACCTTACAACCCAGGATACATGGTATAAACGTTCCACAAATGCCTGAGGAAAGCAAGACACATAGCAGCCATTCTTTTAAAATAAAGCACTATTCCCCTGGTCTCCTAAAAGAATAATCATATACAGTTTTACATGGGAAATGGACCATAATATGGACCTCTTTTTTTAATGAACCACTTCAATAAAAAGCACAGAAAAATACAGAACAAACACTGTACATTTTCTGGGCCTGCCTTCCTCAACAGAATTTGCTCAGTCTGGCTTGTCAACCATTTCAACAAAAAAAAAAAAAAAAAAACTAAGATTCTTGATAACAACTATTTTGAAAATGTAAAAAGTCTGTAAAAAGTGGTTAATTGCCAACCACACATTAAGCTGGTATCAGCTAGGACTGAGTTTTCCCAATTACATTAAATAAGTTCAGAGTAATACACAAGCTATATTAATATTAATGTCACCTCACTACTAACCAACGTTGCCCCTAGCACTATTAGCAATAAAACGAATAAAAATTCATCTTCAGTAGGCTTTTCATCTGAGTAACAGATCCGCTGTGGGGACCCCTAATGGGAGAAGAAGAAGAAGAAAAAGAAGAAGAAGAAGTTGAGACAGAACCGGCACCATGCACACACATTCAAAAATGGGGTAAATAACTAGTCCACCAATCAGTGGACCCACACACAGAGTAGCCTGGGAGCTGTGAGGTGGCAGCACTACTGGCTGAACCCACTGCATCGCCATGCTGCCCACCAATTATGCTAATACTAATATAAATAAAAACCATTGGATGCAAGTGGTGCAATTTGACCCATTTGCACAGACATGCACCCACTTACAGATGCCACAGTCATCACAGCAGTCACAGAGATTGGAGCTCCAGTCAGAGGAACCGGTGGAGACGGCGTAACTGGTGACAGTCACCTGAGGCTGTGTGCTGATCACTTCAGTCTGATATGTCATCACTGCCACATTTACACATAAAATATTAAAAGGATAATGTTTAATTGACACGGCTTCAAATTTTGGATATGATAGAAGTATTTAAGAAATATGTCATATATACTTTATTTACACTAAAATCAGTGAGTACAGTTTACTCTTCTTCTGATACCTAATATTAGTTAAGACTCTCCTCTAAAATGTTTTAAAAATATATATATAAAAAACTTACTCTTGGCCTTCGTCTGGTTATGGATTTTGACGAATGTGGGAGCTCACAGCCAGCAGTGCAAATGGGAGGAGAAAAGAAATTCTTAATGTTTATACCTCTCATGATGTCACAGCTTTGTTCACAGTGCTAAGGCAACCTGTAGCCCTGATAAGATGTACTAGGTGGGTGGCTCACCTGCCATGTTATAAAACAAAACAGTGTTTGATTTTGGGGCGAGTTAGGTTTCTGGTTTTTTTTTCCATTACACACCCTCGCCCACTATTTAAAATATTTATGTATACATTAGTAAAACATTTATTTGTGCTCATGTGTGCATATGGAGGTGGTTTTACTATAAAATAGGTGAATGCAGTTTCGGTCTGTGACACTTGAAAAAATATACTGTCTTGCATCCAAAAATCCAAATGAAGGTCAGATCCAAAGATTTTCCAGTAGAACATCTTTAAGCGCATCAGTTTCCACTATTCCATTTTTATTTTTTTACTTTGACACACATGTTCCACTCATACACGTTCCAACCTGCTAGACAGAGGAATTTCTGTGGAATGTTTTGAAGTATGTTCATTGTTAACCTTTTTTGCACCGCACTGACAAATTTGTCATGAGAAACTGATACTACTAATATTACTAATATTGCTTGTGTGTTTCTACCCAGTTAGATCCCACCCTGTTAAATACTAAGAACACATACATCTTCCTACATCAGTAATTTATTGTGAAGAATAGAGTATGAATTTTGGTTAAGTGCATGTGCCATAACGGCTAAACAAATTATCTCAATACCTCAAGGTGAAAAAGAACAGCATATCAGGAAAGACCTATATGGGAACAATACAAAAATATACCGTTTTCAACATGTGTCATTTGATCCCTTTATGTTTTAGATGCAGAAATTACGCACGTTGTGAAACTGCGACTGAGAGTAGCATTGGTATGAAGTACTAAAAAAAAGTCTTATCTAAATAATGAATCTCTGGATGTGTTTGACTTTACTATTTACTCACCAAGGCATGTCACTTAGTGTTCACTCAGTATATCAGGCAGCAATGTTTTGCTTCCTATTTTGAATGCAGAAATGGCCCTGGAGAGGAAAGTTCTGTAGCATATCTCAACACCGCATTCGATACCCATTAAATGCATTTATTCATATAAAAGGAATTGTTTGTACATGTTTGAACTGCACACTGTCAGCAAGAGTTGTTTTATTGTCCAAACTCAAACACATTCGGGATAATCCAGAGACAAAACACAAGTTTTGGACTTTTGTACATAATAATTTTATAAGCTGTTTCTAAGGAAATCATTCCAAGGAAACTATTCTGCTCTCACTTCCTATATGCACCAGATTCTCATTTCCTAATATGAAAATACTTTCACTTCCTATGTCTTGATGGTTGGCCTTTCTAACACTAATGCTTAATCCCCTACCTGTAAATGAAGGCAATTGTTTAGGCCTACAAAAAAAATAATTTGAAATGTCCATTCAGCCCTATAGACAGGATATTGTGATGTCAAAATAACTGGGAAATGTGGATGAGTTCAGAATGAAGCAATCAATGAAGCAATCATTCTGAACACAACCCCCAGTCCCCCATTCATTTTGACATCACAATTAACCCCAACTAATGATTAGCTGTTTCTATAGGATTTACTTCACATCTTCTTGGTTTCATCTGACTGCTGAAGCTGTGGTCCACAAAGAGTTTTAAAAACATGCATGATAATCAACTTTTTAACTTAATCAGGAAAAAATATATAATTTCCAAAACATTAGATGTGCCATGGAGTTCTGCAAAGGCAATTATCAACGAAAGGAATTGAGAAAATAAAGCACCACATTAACGTCACAGTAAACAAGACATCTTGCCACAATGTATAAATGGGTAAAGAAAACTTAGCACGGAAGCTGCTAATTGGCCTACATAAACATTATAGAAGCTGCAGGAACATCTAACAAGTACTTACTGTAATGTGTCATGCTGACAGACTAATGAATTGAAAAGGTGCTTTTCCTATAAAAATATATGTAATATGTAATCTGCCCAAGGACTTTAAAGTCTGTTCTGCTGGCTTTTTTACCATAGTCTCATTTAGAAATAGCTCTATTTCTTTAACTAATCAGATTTCATATTCTCCTCACAGCACAGCTAGCTAGCCCAGAATCAGCTTTTTTCCATCCTCTGATTGGTTGGTCAGAGGGAACTTGTTACAGCCAAGTTTAACTGGCAAAACACGTCTGTAGCGATCTGCACACATTGATACATCTACATTATGCTTTTGTATGCCTACGGAAGAAGAGAAATTGATTTAGTCCTGGACATACTTAAAAATACAGAAAATCTAGACATCGTGAGGAGGTCAGCCAACCAGACCAGTGAATACGAGTGGTACCACTGGCTTACAGCCTCTGAGGAGCGGTGCAAATTATGATCATGCATCTCAGGTGAGTGGGGTGTATTTTATTTCCATTTTTAATGTTTATGTCATGTTATTAGACATATATTGATTCTGAACTGCTCCAGATGAAGTAGGTGCACAGTTGCGGTTGTAGTGTAGAGGTTTGGAGCTTGCGTTAGTAAAATGGTATTCACCCTCCATATGTGAAATGCCTCTCTCTCTCTCTCTCTCTCTCTGTAATGTCACACGCTTATAGTGTGATAGTGTTGGTATTAATTGGTGATATTAATCTCTCTCTCTCTCTCTCTCTCTCTCTCTATATATATATATATATATATATA